>JAOWBW010001298.1:0-211777 GCA_026119855.1 Campanula takesimana
TGTCTTCAAACCCGGTAGTCTTCCCTTTGAGCAAACTACCTGCATCCCCTTCTCACTCATGTGACCCAATCGACAGTGCAACAAATCCGTATCACCCTTAGCTGACGCTACCGCGATACTATCCTTGGTGTTGTTCGTCAAATACAAAGTACCCTCCTTTTTACCTCGGCGATCTCAGAATATCCCTTGGTAATAACCAGTTCCTGCAGCTAAAAGTTACCGAGTAACTTTCTTCATCCAACTGCCCAACTGATAACAGGTTCTTTTTTAAACTCGGAATGTGTCTGACCCCGTGTAGATGTAGGACCTTCCCGTCGATGCTCTATTCTGCCATCCCCCTTCCCCTTGATTTCCAAGGCTCGCCATCCGCCAGATAGACCTTTCCGAAATCACCGGAAGTATAATTTTCCATTCCTCAGCATCCCCGTATGAGTGGAATGATGCCCCCGAATCCAGCACCCATGATTCTAGCGCACTACTAACGCTCAGAATCAGTACATCTTCAACCTCAGTTGCCACATTCGTCGATTATCCCCTCGCCTGGGACAATCCCTCTTATAGTGTCCTAACTCCTTACAATGATAGCACTCAACCGATCCTCTTGCGACCCTTGGTCTTTCTTTGTTCTTGATGTAGGAGCACAGCATATGAATTCCAGCGCAGCAGCCACCAAGCGCCCGCCTGCCACAGCTCAAGCGCCCGCCTGAATTTAATTTCCAAAACGGCTGATCATTCTGTCGACTTGAGAGCTCGCTTGGTCCCCACCAGGCGCCTGCCCGCTTGTTGGGCAGAAAAGTTCCAGATCGCGTTATTTCTCGTTTTTAGTGCAGACTTGGGTTATTTTCGGGATTTATGTTTTATTTAGGTTATGTTATTTTGTTAGGAGTATAAATACTCTTTTCCTTTCATTGTTTTAGGGTTAAAACTTTTATTTTTATCATTGAACTTTGGTTCTTGGAGATTTATCTCACTTTATTGGTGGATTCCAAGGTTATCGTGTTTGAGGATTCATTGCTTATGAATCTTGTGATTAGTGCGCTAATCACGAATAACTATCGCTTCCGTGATGCGTCAGTTGGCATCAGAGCAGGCCATATCCTATCTTTTGCATCACTGATTCGTTATGGGGGATCAAGGAGCAACAAAAGGTGATATCGAGGGTATGACCACCGCTATCACCAATGCAATCGCTGCTTTAACAACGCAGATCATTGTGTTGGCAACCGTTCAACAGGGTCAGAATGTTAATCAGAACCGTAGGGGTGGGAGAGACAGGGTTGATCAAGTTTGACGTCCTCAACGGGCAGAGAATCGGGATGATAAAGAGTCCAGTTCTGAATAAGAGGTTGTTGATGATGAAGAACCAAATCAGGGTAATAATCGAAACGCCATGATTATAGAATTAAGGCTGATATTCCTTATTTTTATGGAACCATGGGGATTGAAGATTTTTGGATTGGCAAAACGAGGTTGATTGCTTCTTCGAGGTTATGGAAGTACCTGCAAATAAAAAGGTAAAGATGGTGGTGATCCGACTGAAGAGTACAGCTGCGGTTTGGTGGGATAAACTAGCAGGACAGAGACGACGGCAAGGAAAAGGGCCAATTAAAACTTGGAGGCGTATGAAGCAGTTAATTTCGGAGAGGTTTTTACCGGCAGATTATGAGCAGATCTTGTATAAACTGTATCTCAATTGTGTGCAGGGCAAGAGAACAGTCGATGAGTATACTACTGAGTTTCAGAGGTATACGGCACGGGTTGAGATTGAAGAGTCTGAGGATCAGAAAGTTGCTCGTTATATTAATGTCCTGAAAAGTTCCATACAGGAGAAGATGGGATTGCTTTAGGTGTGGAATTTTACAGACGCTTCCACGCTAGCTTTGGAGGCCGAACTCATGGAAAAATCAGTTACGAAGAATTTTAACCCTCTTTTTCGTAAATGGGTTCCACAGAGTAGTTCCGAAGCGGGGACTGATAAGGAGAAGGTGACAACGGGTAATGATCCAACTTCACAGACTAAGGGTACGGTAATACTAGTAGTTCTGCAGGAAGCAAGACTCCAATACAGAAGGCAGTAAACCCTTATGCCAAGCTAACGGGGATAAATGCTTTCGTTGTGGTAGGCAGGGTCACAGGTCCCAACGTTTGCCCCACTAGGCGAACTGCTGCAATTCTGGAGGAGCAAGAGGAGGAGGAGGAAGATGGGAATAATGAGTATGAAGGGGTTGAATTCGCTGAGGAGGAATCTGAGGAGCGAGTTGGCTTTGTGCTTCAACAGATGTTGCTTACTTCCAAGGATGAGGGACAACGGAAGAATCTGTTCCGAGCACACTGTTCTGTAAAGAACAAGGTATGTAATTTGATTGTTGATAATGGTCCACTGAAAATCTAGTTTCGCAGAAATTGGTTGATTTTCTAGGCTTAAAACTGAACCTCATGAGAAACCTTATAGCTTGGGATGGGTGAATAAAGGTTCCGAACTTAGGGTAACACGGAATTGTAGGGTCCCTATTTCTATTTGCAAGTACTATAAGGAGGAGGTTTTGTGCGATGTGTTGACTATGGATGATGTCTGTCATATCTTGCTTGGTCGCCCATGACAATATGACCATGACATTACTTATCGGGGAAGGATAATGTGCTTATGTATAAATGGGATGATCATAAAATTGCTATAGCTCTTGTTCTGCGTTTTGGGAAGCAGGTTGAGAAGGATGAACCGGTTGTGATGCTTATACAGAATGAAAAGGACCTTACAGCAGCTATTGAAGAGGCAGAGTATTTTTGTTCGATAATTATTAAGGGACTGTTGGGTGTTCGGTCTGTGTGTGGAGATCGGATTACCAAGGGATATTGAAGAGCTTCTTGTGGGTTTTCAGGAGTTGATTTCTGATGAGTTACCCAATGACCTTCCCCTATGAGAGATATTCAGCATCAGATTGATTTGATTCCGGGAGCTAGTTTTCCAAACCTCCCACATTATCGCATAAGTCCTAAGGAGAATGAGATAATTAGAGAGCAGATTGAAGACTTGTTGCGGAAGGGGTTTATCAGAGAGAGTATGAGCCCATGTGCAGTACTGGTCCTTCTTGTGCCAAAGAAGGGTAATCAGTGGCGTATGTGTGTCGATAGCAGGGCCATCAACAAGATCACCATCAAGTATAGATTTCCTATCCCTCGTTTGGAAGACATGCTTGATGAGTTATCCGGTACTAAGGTGTTTACAAAGATGGATTTGCGCAGTGGGTACCATCAGATTCGGATCAGACCTGGGGATGAGTGGAAAACGACTTTCAAGAGCAAGGATGGTCTTTATGAGTGGCTTGTCATGCCATTCGGGCTATCTAATGCCCCTAGTACTTTCATGAGGTTGATGAACCAGGTATTTTGTCCTTTTATTGGCTCCTTTGTTGTAGTCTATTTTGATGATATCCTGATTTATAGTAAAGATAGAACTGTACATTTGGAACACCTTAGACAAGTGTTACAGGTTTTAAAAGATAATCAGTTGTATATCAATCTTAATAAGTGCACATTTTGCACCAACAAATTGCTTTTCCTGGGCTTTGTTGTTGGTGAGGATGGGATTCAGGTTGATGAGGCGAAAGTGAGGGCAATCAGGGATTGGCCAGCCCCAACATCGGTCACAGAGGTGCGTAGCTTTCATGGTTTAGCTACATTTTACCGGAGGTTTGTACGTAATTTAGTACTATTACTGCACCTATCACTGAGTATTTGAAGAAGGGTAAGATTCAGTGGGGTTTTGAGCAAGAGCAGAGTTTTGCCCTCATCAAGGAAAAACTTTGTACTCCACCAGTTCTTGCACTACCAGATTTCGATAAAATAAAATTTCAGGTAGAGTGTGATGCTAGTGGTGTCGGGATTGGGGTTATTCTCTCACAAGAAAAGCGTCATGTGGCCTTCTTTAGTGAGAAGTTGAGTGAGGCTCGACAGAAGTGGAGCACGTATGATCAGGAATTCTATGCAGTTTTTTGGGCCTTGCGACAGTGGGAGCATTATCTTGTTCAGAGGGAGTTTATTTATTTTCTGACCATCTTGCTTTAAAATTTTTGCATAGTCAGAAAATTATAAATAAGATGCATGCTCGTTGGGTTAGTTATCTACAGAAATTTCTTTTATTATTCAGCATAAATCTGGTGTTCAAAACAAAGTTGCCGATGCTTTGAGTAGAAGGGCTTCTTTGTTTCTCACACTGTCTCAAGAAATTGTGGGTTTTGACTTGATGAAGGAACTTTATGAGGGTGATGCAGATTTCAAGGAGTTGTGGTATAAGTGTGCGAGTAAACATCGTAGTGCAGATTTTCATATTCGAGATGGTTTACTGTTTAAAGGGGATCGGTTATGTGTTCCTGTATCGTCTCTACGAGAGAAGCTGATTCGAAATTTACACGGTGGAGGTCTTAGCGGACATTTGGGGCGAGACAAGACTATTGCTAGCTTGGAAGAGCGATATTTCTGGCCTCAACTGAGGAAGGATGCTGGTTCTATTGTCAGGCGTTGTTATGTCTGTCAAGTTTCTAAAGGTCAGTCTCAAAAATACTGGTCTTTATTTGCCTTTACCTATTCCTGATGATAAATGGCTAGATTTGTTTATGGATTTTGTGTCGGGTTTACCGCGTACGCAACGAGGTGTGGATTCTGTTTGTGGTGGTGGATCGATTTTCCAAAATGTCTCATTTTATTGCTTGCAAAAAGACTGCGGATGCCTCTATATGCGAAGTTATTCTTTAGAGAGATTGTACGACTTCATGGGGTCCTAAGTCCATCACTTCAGACAGGGATACCAAATTTTTGAGTCACTTCTGGGTTACTTTGTGGCGCATGTTTGGTACTTCGCTTAACAGGAGTTCTACAGCTCATCCGCAGACGGACGGTCAGGCAGAGGTTACTAACAGGACTTTGGGAATATGATCAGAAGCGTTTGTGGGGGACAAACCGAAGCAGTGGGATTTAGCTCTACCGCAAGTGGAGTTTGCCTACAACAGTGCAGTGCATTCGGCTACGAGTAAATCGACTTTTTCTTTGGTTTATACTTCTACTCCTAGGCATGTGGTGGATTTGGTACCGTTACCTAAGGGTCGGGGTGTGAGTCAAGCGGCTGAAATTATGGTCAGTGATGTGCAAGCTGTCAAGGACGCGGTCAAGGCTAGATTGGAAGCAACGAGGTTGAAGAATAAGGCTGCGGCTAACAAGAAGAAGCGGGTCAAAGTTTTCAAGGTTGGGGATGAGGTGATGGTGTTTTTTCGCAAAGAACGTTTTCTTGTGGACACGTACAGGAAGTTACAACCTCACAAGTATGGACCGTTCAAAGTGACTAGCAAGATTAATGATAATGCTTACGTGGTGGCTCTTCCCGATGATTTGAACATCTCTAATACGTTCAACGTCGCTGATATTTATGAGTACCAGGCAGATGGAGTCATTTATCCTGGTGTGAACTCAGGGTCGAGTTGTTTAGAGGTGGAGGAGACTGATGTAGGAGCGCAGCATACGAATTCCAGCGCAGCAGCCACAAGCGCCCGCCCGCTGAATTTAATTTCCAAAACGGCTGATCGTTCTGTCGACTTGAGCGCTCTCCTGGTCCCCACCAGGCGCCCGCCCGCTTGTAGGGCAGAAAAGTTCCAGATCGCGTTTTTTCTCGTTTTAGTGCAGACTTGGGTTATATTCGGGATTTATGTTTTATTTAGGTTATGTTATTTTGTTAAGAGTATAAATACTCTTTTCCTTTCATTGTTTTAGGGTTACAACTTTTATTTTTATCAATTGAACTTTGGTTCTTGGAGATTATATCTCTCTTTCTCGGTGGATTCCAAGGTTATCGTGTTTGAGGATTCATTGCTTGTGAATTCTTGTGATTAGTGCGCTAATCACGAATAACTATCGCTTCCGTGCTGCGTAAGTTCTCCACGGCTTTACCCTTACCACTGATTACGCTTTCCCTTGATTCCGTTCTCCCTTTGTTGCTAGAACCCGTCCTTCCCCTACTGGTCGTAACCAAAGTCGATCCCGAAGTAGAAGGTGTCCCCAACTTCTTCATACGATTCTCCTCGCTGAGAAGTAGATCCTTGACATCATCAAACTTCAATTTATTCTTACCCGCTGAATCACTTAACGCTGTCACCGTCCCGCTCCAACTCGCTGGTAAGGATGCTAGCAAAACCAAAGCATGAACCTCTTCACCGAAAGTAATCTCCAACGTAGCCAATGAGTCTATAATATTCATATACTCATCGATGTGTTTAGCTAATGATCCTCCCTCTTGCATCTTGAGATTCCCCATCTTGCGAATCAAATCAACCTTGTCGACTGCAGATGGTGTTTCAAATCTCTCAGTAAAGTAAGATAATCAAGTAGCTCCCTCGTGGTCTTAGCCTTCTTGGTGGTTTTAGCGATCCACTTCGACAAAGTAGATCTAATTATCCCTAGGGTTTTTCTATCCAGGATATCCCAATCTTCCTATTTTTCGCCTTCTGGTTTGTCTCCTTATAGAGGTTTATATAGATCCTTACCATACAATAGATCCTCTATCTGCATCCTCCAAAACGCGTAGTCAGAACCATCAAACTTTTCCACCGCTTGTTTATCCTTGCCCATTCTTGACTGCTTGAATAAACCCTTAGCTCATCTAACCAAAGCTCTTATACCAGTTGTTGTGGTATAGACCCTCCAAACCAAACATATCGCAAGAATATAATGTGCAAACCCAACAAGCAAGAACGATAAAAGAAACAAAAACAGTAAAGAAACACAAAGAATTGTTTACTCAGTTCGTCAATATTTTTGACTACGTCTGGGGGCACTACCAAGTCAGGATCTTGCACTATAATATCTAAATTTGGAGTTACAATGAGTTATGGGGCGGAACCTTGCTTATATACACAACCTAGAATAAGTCCAAACCCTAGTCAAAGAAGGAATCCTAAAATCAGTCGAATTTGGCCCATCCTGTTCCCCCACCATAGTGAGCGGCCGCACACTTACCCTTATGCGGTCGCCTACTCTTCTCCTGGATGGCCCTGAAACAACCTGGTTGTTTGGGCGCCGGCACACCCCTATTCTGGGCGGCCGCCCACTCACTTGGTGTTCGTCTGATTTCTTCCTTTCGCTCTGATCGCTAGTCCGGTTGGTCCTCTACTCCAACAATAACTTCCATTTTTATTTCCTTAAATCTCTCATCATATTTTTCCATTGCGAAACAACTATCGAATGCTCTTATTTATATTGAAAGTTGAAATTTATAAATTATGTTCTCTCACCGTGTTAGGGGCTCAGTCAGCTACCCACGGTCGGGAAGGGATCAAAATGGAGATTGGCAATGACGGTATCTGGGGGAATAAGCGTCGCCTAACTCTGTACCAGCAGACGCAGTAATAGAGAGGATGAAAGCGTTATTCGGTTTGAATGGACGTAAAGTGTCCGTAGGTGCCTTTGAAAGTCTGTCGTGCCAAGGCTCAACCCTGAACAAGAGTTGAATTTCAAAATTTTTTACTTTGATTTTTACGACTATTGACTTTTTTTAAGGTCACACTTGCAACTAAGTCATTGAAAACAACATAATTCTAAGAACTAACCATCAAGCTCCAAACCCAAAATAATTACCGGAAATCATAAATCCAAATCGAATTATGTCCCCGAGAAGAGCTAAAAATTCATAAACAAAAATCTAACACCACCATATAGAATGGCAAGTTCGTTATAAACCCATCCATCTATTTATATATCCACAAAATACTTATCCATCTTAGAATTAGAGATGAGGTAAGAAATAGTGAGAGGCCCGAGTGTGAGCATGGGTTGGAATGGGCCGGTAATGGATTTTGTTGGAGGTTCCACCTTAAAACCAATTGGTGATAATGGGAGTAACTGATAGGCTAAATCACACACCGACAAATTAAACTTGGACTAGGTTCTAAAAATATGTAGCTAGGGATAAGTCCAGGATCGATCCACGAAGAACGGTTACTTGTTTACGTAATTGTCACTTGACAAGATTGGGGGGAATTATAATTATTAAATCCTAAAACAGGAATTGAAACTATATTAAACTGAGCTAAACAATAATTAAGAAATACTTCAGATTTGATTCCGTCCCCATCTAATTATTCAATTATCATCGATATATCCTTTCACTTCTTACCCTATTCACTTGATCACGAGATTTAAATCTTTGTTCCTTCTTTCAGATTAGTTACTAGCAGTGGCACACTCACTAGAAACCCTAATCAATAATTAAATCTGACTGGCACAATCTAGATCTAAGAATTAATTGATGAACGATTTAAGAAACTAAGATTAAGAACACTTTCTACAATTATTTCATATAGATAATCGTCTAATTTTATCCACTTCACAATTTACCATGGCACATGCATAAATCGCAAAGATGCTACTTATGTACACTGGCAAAGTCATAGAAAATTCTAGCAGAGATAAATTAACCAGAGCAATTAGATTGATCAAGTCTAAAAACCCTAGCAATAAATCTAGAACAAACACAAGTAAAATTATGAATAGGAACAAAATTATGAAAAAAATTTACCTCAAATTAAAACAAAATGGGTTTAAGATTCAAACCCAAATCATGGATTTTAGTTCCCATCCAAACTAATAAGGAAATAAACAGAATAAAAGGAAATAAGGAAAATAGGCAAAAATCTGGCCATGGACATGTCACCACGCGCCCACACTCTCGCTTACCGCCGTCCACGCGTCAAGGCAGCAGCTCCACGCGCCTGGTGTTCGCCGTCTTCACGCGTCGTGCGTTGGAGCACGACTCGTGCCACTCGTGCTTCACGACTCCTACACACGTGCAGATTGATCGACGCTTTGGCTAGCTTGGTGGACCGGTCTGGGCCGTGTCATGATGGGCTTCTGAACTGGGCCGCTTCAGTTGGGCTATGGACCTTGGTCTTGAAATGGCTGCACCTGGTTGGTCCTTCCTCCTAATTGATCCATTTCCTCTTCTTGCTTGGGCCATTATCTTCAATTACACCAATTTAATTATCCTCTTCCTTCATCTTTGATTGGTCTTTGAATCTCTTTATCATTTTGGATTTCTTATACATCATCGATTATTAAATCCGGACAAAAATATAATAATACTAAAATACTCCCGGATTACAATTAAAATCCGAAAATTACATAATTTCCCAAAATTACATAAAAAAAACTAATCTAAATACATAAAAAAAATCCTAATATAATCATATAGAAACCTAGGAATTAAATAGTATCAAATCCGTCTCATGAGTAACTCCTCAAGTCTATATACTGGTCCATATTTCTCTCTTTAGTCGATGTGGGATAATTAACGTCCCCTCACGTGTAGCGGGCTTTGCCAAGGCTTACAACGTGAACTTATCAATCGGAAGCGATCAGGCCACCATAGATCGGTGGCTCGTGGGTCATTGGGCCTGCACGTGTCCCATGCAGAAGCAGCGGAAGCGGTCAGGGCACCATAGATCGGTGGCTCTGATACCATCTTAAATAGAGATAGCGTAAGAAGTAGCGAGAGGCCCAAGTGTGAGCATGGGCCGGCAATGGACTGTGTTAGAGGTTCCGCCTTAAAACCAATTGATGATAAGGGGAGTAATTCCTGAAGTTTATATATCGGTCCATATTTGATGTGAAACGCAGCGGAAATAACCAAGGATTAATCGAAATTAACCCTTAAAACAATAGGATGAAAGATCCCTCTTCAATAATCTTCAAAAAGACTATTCTGGAAGCACAAAGGCTTAGACTCACAAAGGAGAATTATCTTGCAATTGCAAAGATTGAATTAAGAAAATAATAATGTGTTCCAACAATGAATAACAAAAGAGTTTTTAATACCCTAGCAAGAATAAAGGAAGTCCTAATTGAAAAAGGAAACAAAACAACTCAAAAAGGAATCGTTTTTGACTAAAAATCTGCCAGGAAACTGAATATCTCCGCCTTCAGAAGCCGGACACGACCGTGCCCCAAAATAGGCACAACCGTGCAACTTATGTCGCAAGGTCGCTTCCGTTGTCAGATTTTATGCTCGGCTGAGTCAAGGAACTTGCACGGCCGCTCCCGTCGTCGGCACGACCGTGCTTGTCAATCAGCACGATCGTACAATTCATGTCGAGCCATTCTTGTCTTCAGCACCAATTCTGCTCGGCCGCTCTTTTCTCCATGCACGGCCGCTCCGACCGGGTGGCTGTCAAAACTCGATCGGATCCCTGCTGTAGTGTGACAAACCCGTGCTACATCATGCTCCCCCACTTTAAATGAATTCATCCCAAATCCACATCAACATAAAGAGGATCATCCGGGTGAAAAGTAACCAAATCCGAGACATTAAAAGTAGGAGAAATATTCTACCCATCCGGCAAATCAACCACATAAGCATTATCATTTATCTTCTTCAAAACCTTGCACGAACCAGTTCGCTTGGGATGAAGTATACTATATGTACCTTGGGGAACACGTTCTTTGCGCAAGTGCACCATCACTAAATCGCCAACATTAAAGACCTTTGAATGACGCCGCGTATCTGCAAAGGACTTGTACTTAGCATTGGACGCCTCAATATTAGCTTTCACTTCATTCTGAACCACTTCAATCCTCTCCGCCATGTGTTCAGCTGCAATGCTATAACCCGGAAGTTTAGGCAAAGGAACCAAATCAAGAGTGTGGGTAAGGGGTCGTTGATACACAATCTCAAATGAGGTCTTCTTTGTCGTCCGATTGGGGTAATCACCACACAAACACCGAATCATTGAACCCCCAAAGTGCAATTAACTACCTCCGTTTGCCCATCCGTCTGTGGGTGGAAAGAGCTACCAAACTGCAACCCGGTCACGAAAATGTGCCAAAGAGAACGCCAAAAGTGACTAAGAAATTTAGTATCGCGATCCGAAGTAATAGTCTTGGGTACACCATGCAGACGAACTACCTCTTTAAAGAATAACCCGGAAATATGAGCAGCATCCGAAGTCTTTCGACCCGGATTAAAATGAGCCATCGTAGAAAAACGATCCACCACCACGAAAACCGAGTCATTAGATCGCTGTGTACGAGGCAACCCAAGAACAAAGTCCATAGAAATATCCTCCCAAGGACCCGCAAGGACGGGTAAAAGAGTATATAAACCCGTATTCTGCGATTGGCCCTTATTTACCTGACAAACCATGCACTTCTCAACAACCTTGTGCGTGTCACACCGAATCTGTGGCCAATAATATCTCTGCATAACCAAAGTGATTGTTTTGTCGCGCCCATAATGACCGGCACGATGGACCTCAGAAATAAGGCTCTCGCGAACGGAACCCTGGGGAATGCACAGTTTATCCATATAGAACAAAAACCCCTCATGTAAAAGAAACAAACCTGCAGCATGTCCATCGCGACACTTGGCCCAGTCGTCTGCAAAATATGCATCAGTCTCATATAATTCATTCAAACAGTCAAACCCCACAACTACATTATGCATAGTCAACAACAAACTAGCCCGTCGACTCAAGGCATCCGCCACCTTATTCTACTGCCCACTTTTATGCTGAATAACAAAAGTAAACTGTTGCAAATAAGCTACCCAACAAACATGCATACGATTAAGTGACTGCTTACCATTCAAATATTTGAGGGCCTCATGGTCAGTGTGGAGAATGAACTCGCGATGCAAAAGATACTGCTCCCAATGCTTAATTGCCTGAACCACTGCATAAAATTCAAGCTCGTACACTATCCACTTCCGTTTAGCTTCCTCCAACTTTTGACTCATAAAAGCAATCGGTTTCTTCCCTTGGAGCAAAACAGCCCCTATGCCCACAATCGAAGCGTCTGTCTCAAGCTCAAAAGGTTTGGAAAAATCCGGTAAGACTAGCAGTGGAGCACTAGTCAGTTTTTCTTTGATCAAGACAAAAACTAGCAGCGGCTTCCTCACCCCAATGAAATTTACCTTTCTTGAGACACTCAGTAATTGGAGCAATAATGGTGCTAAAATCACGAATAAAACGATGATAGAAAGTAGCAAGCCTATGAAAACTGCGTACCTCACTAACTGTCGTCGGTGTAGGCCAGTCGCGAATAGCACGAACCTTATCTTCATCAACCTGAATCCCATCTGCAGAGACGACATAACCCAAGAACAAAAATTTATCTAACATAAAGCAACACTTCTTGAGATTAATAAACAACTGATTCTCCTGCAGTGCCTGCAAGACTGCGCGTAAGTGCTCAAGATGCTCCGCCTCTGTTTTGCTATAAATCAAGATGTCATCAAAATATACCACCAAAAATTTACCATTAAATGGTTTCAACACTTGATGCATCAATCTCATAAAATTACTAGGGGCATTAGACAAACCAAACGGCATCACCAACCATTCATACAACCCCTCCTTGTTTTTAAAAGCAGTTTTCCACTCATCCCCGGGCGAACACGCACTTGATGATACCCACTTTTCAAGTCAATTTTGGAGAAGACTTTGGACCCACGAAGCATGTCCAACATATCATCCAAATGAGGAATGGGAAACCGATACTTCACAGTGATTTTGTTGATAGCCCGACTATCCACACACATACGCCACGTGCCATCCTTCTTAGGGACTAGAAGGGCCGGTACTGCACAAGGACTCATATTGTCATGTAGATAACCCTTCTTTAACAAATCTTCCACATGTGCTCGTAAAATCTCGTGTTTCGCTGGGCTCATACGATAATGAGGGAGATTAGGGACAGAAGCACCACGGATAAGATCAATGTTATGCTGAATATCATGAAGGGGTGGCAACCCAGTAGGGAAATCATCAGGCATAATATCACGAAAGTCATCTAACACAGACTGTAGTGATGTGGGTACCAAACTGACCTTTCCATCAATTCCTTTACTAACCACAGCAAAAACAACAGGACTATCTTTCAACTCCTCCACAAATTCACGAGCAGTACACAAAGAAACAAGGGATTTGGGTTTCGTTATGCACTTAGTACCAGTTGATCGCAAAGGACAAAGATGACAACGAACCCCATCTTTCGTAAACTTAATATTATTATCACGACCATTGTACACAATATTAAGGTCAAATTGCCAAAGGCGACCCAACAGAACATGGCAAGCAGTGATATCAATTATATCACACAATACTTCATCCTTATATTTACCAATAGAGAAAGGAAGAAGACATTATTCATGTACCTTAATATTGCCCACGTTGTTAATCCAGCCGACTGTGTATGGAGTAGGGTGCTTACGGACTTCAAGCTTCAATTTATCCACCAAACTCCGGGCGACAAGGTTCTCACTGCTCCCACTAGCCACTATGAACATGGTGTCGAAATCTTTCACTTTGCCTTTTGTTCGAAAGATATTATGCCTCTCCGGGTTAAGATCCTCCGTCGGGGTAGTCAACATCATTCTATGAACCACTAGAGACTCATGTAACCCATCATCATCAGCAACGTCCCCATCCTCCTCATTGGGATCATACCTATACTCTTCGCTAGACTCGTCGCCATTATTCTCCTCGAACATATCCCGACCAACCATGTTAACACCTCTGCGATGTGGACACTGATTAGAG
The DNA here is from genome assembly GCA_026119855.1 of Campanula takesimana. Taxonomy (NCBI): domain Eukaryota; kingdom Viridiplantae; phylum Streptophyta; class Magnoliopsida; order Asterales; family Campanulaceae; genus Campanula; species Campanula takesimana. The sequence continues at coordinate 13,575 of JAOWBW010001298.1, forward strand.
AGATGGCCGGGTTGTTGACACCGAAAACACTTATCACCATAAGACTTGGCATAAGGGTTAGGGTCCTGTTGACCGGTAGTGGTAGGAAGGGGGTTACGCCGAGCTGCAGGGGTCGTAGTCGGGGCGGGGGTCGCCTGTTTAACATCATTAGGCTGAGAACCCGCGGTTGCAGTCTGTGTATTACCCGTAGCAAGATAATTCACAGAAGGTTGACTCTTGTTACTGTTCGAAGTACCCTCTCCAAATTTCCTATATGGTGCTGGGGAACGAAACGAAGAAGATAACTGTTGGTGTGCATGCCCTAGGCACGTCATTATTAACGATGTTTATGTTATTATTTATTTCATTATATAAAGAGATATTTGGATTATTACTGTTATATGTTTATTCATATAATCTCGTCCCTAGTTGGCTATTATAGAAACTAGTATAAGGGATGATTGATAATCATGAGATGATTATATGTATGAGATACAAATCAGACTTATGGGTATATGTTGTGAGATGTATACTGGACATGACCCACCTATGAGATTTATGTCATGGTCTATAGTCATATATAAATCTCATATAGTTACTATCATTGATATCCTTAGACATGAGATTATTACAGTCTTCCACTTGGTGAACATTATGTTTGACTCATTCTAACGTTACCTTTAACTAGGTAATTATAAGGGGTGTGATTGGCATGATCGGAATCAAGTAGGGAAGAGTAATAAGTCAAGAATAGATTTGTCACTCTAAAAAGAGAGATGTCAAAGCTTTAGGCCTCTCGATGATGTTGATGAAAGTGTTTGGCCAAACCCAAATGAATTAATGATATTGGTTGCATTTGATTTATCAACATATTCGGATATCGAGAAAGTATTGAACAAATTTAAGTTGACCGTTGGACCGTGGCTTATGTTCAATGACATCGTTGACAAAAGGATTGTGATATACAAACTATAATGGATTCGCGAACTTTGACAAAGTTATATTAATTGGGTAGTCATGATGGCTTGCTAGAGTCCGCTCATGATTTACGAGTGCAAATGTATTTTGGACTCGTTGCCAACTTAATATAATCCTATTGGGTCACACACAAAGAACGAATTAAAAGGCTTGAAAAAATTACCATGGAAATAATGGCCAAGCAGCCACTTTTGACTTCAGATCAAGAAGTGGCCACGCGGCCAACATTGCCTAGAGAGAAATCATGGCCACGCGGCCATGTTCGCCGCTGACATTAATTTAGGCAGTTTTTCTTTTCTTGTACGAAAAGCAGTCCAAAACCTACCAAAATTAAATCTCTATTCACTATATAATGAGGCATCCGGGTTTCACAACTTTGCACCTTGATTTTGGAAATCAAAACTCTTTGTTTGAGAGAGAATAACATATAGTGATATAGGGTTATTGTTTTGTGATTTGGAATCATAAAACTCAATAATTTTATGTGGCAAATTAATTCCAAGGAAGAAATAGTTTCTTCAAGGTTTCAAGTCTAGATCTAGCAATCTAATCAAGAAGCGTTCTTGAGTTCGTTCAACGTGTGGATATCAATAGAGGGGTTGATCTCAATTCCTTCAAGTTTGCAATCGTGATTTGAAGAACACGAAGAACACAAGCAAGGAGATTCAAAGGGTCCGAAAATTTTAAATCATCACTACGGCTAGTAATCTAAATTTACTTTGAATTAATTTAATCATCTTGAATGGATCTAGGCTTTGGGTTTGATCTTTCCGCTGCGCAATATTTTTCAAAACCCAACAATAACTGGCGCTCTGGTGATGGTTTCACTGAGTGAAAAAGTAGTAAATAGGTCTACCTGATTTTGGATGGGTGGGTGAAGACCTTCGATGAACCGTGCGACTTGAAGAGATTCTGTTTCATTCACATCCGTGCGGGCGAAACGGGCATAAAAATCGCGAGCATATTCATCGACTGTCCAGTCACCCTGTTTACACTTCAAAAATTGGCGATAAATTTCCTGATCAAAATCGTCGGGTAGTAAACGGTCTTTCAGTGCAGTCTTCATATCTATCCAACGACGAATTGGAGGCCAATTGTTACGAATTCGCTATCTCGTCACTTGCGTCCACCATGCAGAAGCACCCCCACGTAATTTATAAGCAACATAAGGAACCTTACGATCCTCCTCAGTTTGCATCAAATCAAAGAATTTTCAACTTCAGAAAGCCAATCCATAAACTCTTCAGTATTCAACTCACCAGAGAAAAACGGAATGTCAGCCCGAATCTTGGGTCGTTGATCTGCAAGAGGCACTACCCTGGCCTCATAAAAACCACCATCTTGGAAAGCCCCTTGAACCGGATCTTCGTGGCGGAGGTGTTCCCCACGAGGATCTGCCCGATTTCTAGGGTTTTCATTGTTACGCCCACCAAAACCAGTCGATATTGCTGTCAGAAGTTCAGTATGACGCGTGGCTGCTTCTTGGGATGCTATAGCAGTCGCCTGTGTCAACCGTTCCATACCTGCTGTCAACGTAGCGATGAGGTCTTGAATATCGTTGGCCATCTTCCAAGGATCGAACCTTTTCTGATACCAATTGATGTGAAACGCAGCGGAAATAACCAAGGATTAATCGAAATTAACCCTTAAAACAATAGGATGAAAGATCCCTCTTCAATAATCTTCGAAAAGACTATTCTGCAAGCACAAAGGCTTAGACTCACAAAGGAGAATTATCTTGCAATTGCAAAGATTGAATTAAGAAAATAATAATGTGTTCCAACAATGAATAACAAAAGAGTTTTTAATACCCTAGCAAGAATAAAGGAAGTCCTAATTGAAAAAGGAAACAAAACAACTCAAAAAGGAATAGTTTTGACTAAAAATCTGCCAGGAAACGGAATATCTCCGCCTTCAGAAACCGGACACGACCGTGCCCCAAAATAGGCACGACCGTGCAACTTATGTCGCAAGGTCGCTTCCGTTGTCAGATTTTATGCTCGGCCGAGTCAAGGAACTTGCACGGCCGCTCCCGTCGTCGGCACGACCGTGCTTGTCAATCAGCACGATCGTGCAATTCATGTCGAGCCATTCTTTTCTTCAGCACCAATTCTGCTTGGCCGCTCTTTTCTCCATGCACGGCCGCTCCGGCCGGGTGGCTGTCAAAACTCGATCGGATCCCTGATGTAGTGTGACAAACCCGTGCTACATCAATATTTCTCTCTTTAGTCGATGTGGGATAATTATCCCTTCCACCCCAAACATGATGTTTAGTTCTTAAGATGTTTGAGTTATAAGAGTGTTCTTTACTTTCCAAATCATAAAATTTTATGTACGGGGTCCTCTGTTTTCTTTCTTTCTCTCTATAGATGAGACATGAGAGATTGGTTATTGAAAAATATGAGTGAAATGACTAAAATGCCCAAACATATGTAGCATGTGCCAACAAACGGTAAACTAATTAACCAAAATATATGTAACAATCCTGCCCAAAATTTAATAATTTCGTAAAAAAAACCGTATTAATATTTGTCAAATTTAAACCATGATTTGAGATACATGTGTAATTTTCATATAAAAGAGACGTTACTTTAGAAAAGAATCATCAGTAGTGAAAAGGGTAAATATAAAGTTTTAAAAAAGTTCATAAAATTTAGCTCACAAAATGAGGTGTCATGATTTTTTATTGGTGCGTTTAATTAAAGTGTGCGGGTCCATAATCGATGCAACCAATAAAATATCGTCACCTTATTTTGCATCCATTATTTTGTGAATTTTTTTTGTGCCCCTAACGTTACCCTAGTGAAAATGTTTCTGTTAATGGCCATGCATACTCAAGTACATGAACCAAGTTGGCAAGTCTCCAAGTTGTTAGGCAACAATGCATAAAGTCAAACGGTTGACCAACCTTCTCCCAATTATTGGACTTACATTTCAATTTTCCCCGTTTCTATTATGAAAACTGCAGCAACCTAATCATTTTAAAATAAGATTCGTTCCTCACTACTAGCGCCAATTGACCTCTCTTGAAATTCCGGGGGGGGGGGGGGGGGGGGGGGGGGGGGGGGGTGGGTGGTATCGCCTCCCTACGACGTACGACCAGCTTTACCAAAATTTTATTCTAAATTAATAAATGGGTTAATGACAATTTAGACCTTGAAGTCATATACCGCCCTTCCAAACGAACCCTGATGTTTTTTTTTCGTCAGATCAGACCTTGACGTGTAAAAAACTCGCCAGTTAGAGCTTTTTTTACGGATTTTGTTAGAAAAGTCAGTTAAGTAGCATGTGTCATGCATGTGGTTGACAAAATGTGTGAATTTGTAATTGATATTAGCGATTAAGGGCTTTAGTGAAATTCTTGAAACTTAAGTAATTAAAACAAAATATTAAAAGGTCAAAATGTAAATATATATTTTGTTTTATACAAATTAATTTTCCTTGCTAATACGTTTTAAAGTAATAGTTTTATTTTCATTTTTTTTTGTCTCAAAACGTTAGTCTTACTATATATATATATATATATAAACGCTCTTTAAAATTGCTGAATTTCAAAACGTTCGCCTTTTCATTTTGATATTTCTGTAACTTTTATGCATTTAATCTTTTTTTTGTTATTTCTATCAAAGTTTTAGTTTCATTTGATCTCTTCTAAATACTATGTGATCACTTTGACACTATATATCAAAATATTTTAAAATTTTGAAGCTAAAGTCAGCTCCATGAAAAGTGGTTGTCCATTTAAAGAATATAAATTGTCCCAAAATCACTTTTAATTAAAAAAAAATGCAACGGTCACCTTAAATGAAAGCAGTTTTCAATATGGTACTCCCTCCGGTCCAAAATAACTGTCACTTTTGGACCAAAATTTGGTCTAAAATAATTATCACTTTTGAGCTAAATGTCACTCTTATCCTTGCATTGAAACTTGTTCTCTGTTATTAATTATCTTAGTGTGAGACATTAATGTAAGAAAGTTGCACACTTAATAAGGTAAAGTTGAAACTTTTGTCACTAAGTCATGATAATAATTGCATTTCTTAAGAATTGTGCAAATGCCAAAAGAGACAATTATTTTGGACCGGAGGGAGTAGTATATTATAATGATATACTCTATAGTCCCGCAATCACATAGTCAATGCCACACTTCCCCAATGATTCGAAATATTTATGACATTATCAAATAATGAAATCATTTAACTACCAATTATCATATTATTGTTGGGTTTCCTATAAGCAATATATAAACGAGTAAAATATATTTATGTAAATTATTGATAAGTTAAATGCGACACTCATTATTATATGCCAGATGAAGTATGAAGATATAATGAGAAATAAAAGACGGTGGTCAATAAAAAAATTATGAAAAATTTGAATGATTGCTTATGAACAGATTCTTCTTCACTTGCGTGCACGTTTCATTAGCATGATATTAGTAAATTAAAAAACGGTTTTAGAATAATCCTGATGATGCCAAAAACGTGTTGGATCAACCCTGATCCAGCGGTTCGGATAATCCCAGCAAGCTCTTGAATGGCCTGAAACACACGAAAACAAACGTAAACTAGCCGGGGCTTCACCGGCGAATGCCCTCCGGCGTGAGAATAAGTATCTGGTTTTTTAGAGAGAAGATAAGAGAAATCAATTGACAAGAGTTTAGAGTCAAGAGAATTCGATACCAGATTAGGCGTCAGGTAGCCTGTTTATATAGGTGCCGGTGTTTTAGTCCATGTTTGATAAGGAAGTTAATGAGTCCGTTTTGGTATTGGACTGTTACTTAGGAAAGTAGAATCCTGATGAGGATTGTGCTCCTAGTAGATTCCGTCTTGGAATAGATCTCCGTCTGAGGAGAGTTTTCTTTATATCTTGGACTCTGTTTATACTCCGTATTTGAATAGGAGTGTTTGATTAATCGTGGCGGGATTGAACCGTAACTCCTCATCTTCGTCATAGAAAGAACTGAGGAGTGTAAGTCTACCAGCCCATGACGCTGTTCGGTATGTAAGACTCCTCGGCTTTTCTTTGTATGCCAGGCTGGCCAATGTCCTCGTCTTCTGGCGGTGGCTATGTGAAGATGTCGAGGTCTTGATACCGAGTTGTCTTGTGTCCATCAGTTTTTGGGCTTCCATGTGTTTTATGTTGGGCTTGGACTGCCCTGGTCCAACCCAAATAGTAGTGCTCGGTTTATGTCGTTCATTGGCCCCCGAGTTTCTATCTTGGCTAGACCGAGTAGAAACTCTCCGGTCGGCATGCTTACTTTGTGTTATTTGTTTTTTGTGACTGTAATGTCATTAAATTGATGTGACTGACAGCCGCCAAATCTTTATACCTTCTGCACAATCTCCCTGGAGTAATTGCTTCAGATGGGTTTGTAATCATCATTTATGGGAAAGAGGCACCTCATTTATTATACCAATTATAGCGACCCTATGTATTTTGTCCCTTCAAATCTTAAGAGGTATAAAAAGCGAGGATTTGGTTTCTATCCATTCAGACCTCCCTCTTGTCGATTTATCTTTATCCATTCATTTCACGTTTCTTTCGACACAACAATGGCCCCCAAGAGATCTTACTCCGATGCTTTTCCGGAAGAGGTAGATTCTTCCGATCATGGCGAGTAGAATTAAAATCCCGTCGGGACTAGTAGTGATAGTGACAACTCTCTCCCTCCGGGACCTTCATTTCCCGTGGATGATTCACCTTCCGACAGTAATGGGGAATACTCCGCCCCCATTCTAACTCCCAGTGAAAAGGAATCTGTTGGGTTTCGTGCAATCATGCGCAGCGGAAGACATTACATGAAGAAACCCAAAATCCTAGATCCGCCTTGATCAATAATTAATAATATGTAAGATGAAAGAAACTAACCCTTCTAGATCAAAATATGAAGCATTGGATTTAGATGCTAAGAAGAGCACCCTCTACCGGTGATCCAGACTGCTAGGTCCTTCGGATTGAAAAACTTGATAAAGAACGATTCTTCAATTGCTCCATTTGATTATTATCGTTCGATGATTGAGAATAATCAAACCTAATAACCTTAGTATAATATATGTATTCTCTTTCTCCAAGAAAGAGTTTATGATTTCACAAATCAATGTTATCAGACTGAATCCCGGTTATACATATTATATATTAGAGGTCTCCAAGATCCTTTAGGGTTTAGGAGTTCTTGTCCAACAAGAAAATCCTAAAATAAACTGCAGTGCGGCGGACCAGCCGTACGGCTCCAAGACAGCCGTATGGCTCTCTAGGAGCCGTACGGCTCCTAGTCCGTACTACCTCATTTTTTGCTCCTTTTAATTATCCGCTCTGTGTGTGTGACCCAATAGGATTATACTAAGTTGGCAACGAGTCCGAACGATTCAGAACCCGTAAGTCATAAGCGGACTCTAGCAAGCCATTATGACTACCCAATTAGCATAACTTTGAAATCCAAAGTTTCCTAAATAGAACATAACACAATCTTTTTGTTACACGATGTCTATTGAACGTAAGTCATGTTCAATGGTCAACTTACTTTGTTCAATGCTTTCTCGATCCCGAATGTATTGATAATACAAATGACATTGATCCAATCAATTCATTTGAGCATGGCCATGCATTTCATCAATACCATTCATCGAGTGGCCAAAGTTTGACATCTCTATTGACGAGGAACAAATCCCTTCTTGGCTTATTATCTTTCTCTACATGATTCCGATTATGTCAAGCATATCCTTTATAGCTACCGGTTAAGGGTAACGTTTGAATATGTCAAACGTAATGTTCATCACGTGGAAGACCGTAATAACCTCACGTCTGAAGAATTCAAGTGATGTAACTATATGAGATTTAATTATGACATTTGACCATGACATAAATCTCATAGGGGTTAGTCCAGTATTTGTTCTCCAACAAATACCCATAAGTCTAATTGTATCGCATTCACATAATCATCATATGACTATCCATTAAACTTATACTAGTAATTAATCATAATTACTAGGGACGAAGATTATTATAATAAACATGCAAAAGATATAATAATCAAACATTCAATATCTTTATTAACGCATAAAGCAAATGACAACATTAATCGTTCCAATAACGTGCCTAGGGCATACACACCAACAATCTCCCACTTGCACTAGGCCTAATAATGTATCGAATACCTATAGACCTAACATGACCATCATGCTTTGCTTGCGGAAGACCCTTTATCAATGGGTCAGCAATGTTATCTTCAGTTGGTACTCTGCATATATTCACGTCTCCTCTATCAACGATTTCTCGAATAATATGAAAACGCCTAAGTATGTGTTTGAATTTCTGATGCGATCTAGGTTCCTTTGCTTGAGCAATAGCGCCATTATTATCACAATAAAGGTCTATTGGATTAGCAATGCTCGGAACCACCTCTAGTTCTCCAATGAACTTCTTAATCCAAACAGCCTCTTTAGCAGCATCGGATGCAGCTATATACTCAGCTTCAGTTGTAGAATCAGCTACGGTACTTTGCTTATAACTCTTCCAACTTACAACACCACCATTAAGCATAAACACAAATCCAGATTGCGATCTTGAATCATCCTTGTCGGTTTGGAAGCTTGCATCCGTGTAACCATTTACAACGAGATCATCTTACATACCTCCATATATTAAGAACGAGTCTTTAAGTCCTTCGCAAGTATTTAAGAATCGTCTTGACAGCAATCCATTGACTCTCACCAGGATCCGATTGGTATCTACTCGTCATGCTCAAAGCATAAAAGACATCGGGTCTAGTACATATCATGGCATACATGATGGATCCAATTGCAGAAGCATACGGGATTCCATTCATTCTCTCACGCTCATCAGTTGTCTAAGGACACTGATTCTTGCTAAGTGTTATGCCATGTGCAACTGGCAAATTTCCTCTTTTAGAGTTTTCCATGCGGAATCTCTTAAGAACTTTGTCAATATATGTACTTTGACTCAAACCAATCAACTTCTTAGATCTATCACGATAGATCTTTATGCCAAGGATGTAAGCGGCTTCTCCCATATCTTCCATTGAGAAACACTTTCCTAACCAAGTCTTTACAGACTAAAGTGCAGGAATGTCGTTTCCAATGAGCAATATGTCATCAACATATAACACTAGAAATAATACTATGTTCCCACTAATTTCTTGTATACACAAGGTTCATCTTCGTTCTTGATGAAGCCAAACTCTTTGACCGATTCATCAAATCAAAGATTCCAATTCCTAGAGGCTTGCTTCAATCCACAGATGGATCTTTGCAACTTGCATACTTTGTTGGAATTTTCTGGATTTACAAAACCTTCAGGTTGTGTCATATACACATCCTCATGTAAGTTCCCGTTAAGGAACGCTGTTTTGACATCCATTTGCCATATCTCATAGTCATAATTCGCGGCTACGGCAATTAAAATTCTTATAGATTTGATCATTGCTACGGGTGAAAAGGTTTCATCATAGTCAATACCATGAATCTGCCTATAGCCTTTCGCTACAAGTCTAGCTTTATAAGTATGCACCTTTCCATCCATGTCAGTTTTCCTTTTGAAAACCCATTTGCATCCTATGGTTTTTACACCTTCGGGTGCATCTATCAAGTTCCAAACTTGATTATCATATATGGATTTGATTTCAGATTCCATGGCTCCAAGCCATTAATCTGAATCGGGAGCGGTTATCGCTTCTTGGTAGGAAGTAGATTCGTCATTATCAATGATTTCTACTTCATTGTTTTCCGTCATGAGAAATCCATATCTCTCAGGTTCGGATCGCACCCTACCAGTTCTGCGAGGAACTTGTGAATTCTGAACGGGTTCCTCAACTCCTTGTGAAACTTGTTCAGATTCAACCATCGGTTCTATGTTATTTTCAGGTTCTCGAACCTTTTCGATATTAATTTTACTCCCACTAATTCATTTGGAGAGAAACTCTTTATCTAGAAAGGTACAATGACGGGCAACAAACACTTTTGTTTTCCGCGCGATTGTAAAAGTAATAACCCTTAGTTTCCTTAGAGTAACCTACGAAAATACATTTGTCAGATTTTTGTGCAAGTTTGTCAGAAACAAGTCTCTTTTGTTTAGATAATAAAATTTCAAACAAATTATTTATAGTCTAATACTACAACCTTCAACATGAAAATTGAAAAGAAAAAAAATGACAATTTTAAGAAAATAAAAATTCGTAAGAGACAGAATCACATCATTTTCTTCATGTTGTTTTCATGGTGGGAAAACGCGTAAGCCGTATCAACAGCAGAATATAAAGATGCAAGGAATGTCGACAACCCCAGCGACGACAAGTCACTCATACAGTTAAATAATAACTAACGGTCGAGTTTAAAATGATAACCAGAGCCACGTTAGGTCACACATCCAGTTAAATAATCGCTCCCAGTTTGAATAACTAGTTCTTTACTCCATAATTCAACAAAACGTGTCGTTTAATAATTTGTTTAACCTTTAACATCGATACGTAAAATGAAATGAGTACTCAATTAGAGTTTAATTGAGTACTCATTTCAATACAAAGTGATGTTTAATTATAAATGTCGTTTAATAATTAAACATCGCTTTGTTCTAGACATGTTAACTGAAACTTGATCTTCCTGTAAAAAAAAACAAATGCAACTTCGAAACACGGACGAACACAGGGTAAGATCATAGGCAACAAAGACGATCAACAATCAACCATCCACTATCAGAGTCAAATACTCCCTCCCGGATTAAATATCGCTTTTTTTTTTCATTTCACGTTAGTACGAATGAATTTTGGGCAATAAAGTTAAGTTGATTTAATTATCCTAATAAAACTATAAAGCTTACTCCATCATTATAAATACTATCAATAACAAATTTTTTAAAATTTTATTAGGATAATTAAATTAACCTAAAATTATAGCTCAAAGTTCTTTCATACTCCCTCCGTCCCAAACTGATCTTCTCATTTGGCATTTTTCATTGTCCCAAAAAATTCTTCACATTTCTACAACCTAGGCTTAGAAGTGCCCAAACAAAACATGACTAGTGAATCAAGTGTTCGTATCCTTAAAAAGTTTGAATAGTCAAATGTGAAGATCATTTTGGGATGGAGGGAGTATTAACGTGAAAAAAAGGCTAAGCCACCCAATTCAATAGATATAGAACCTCATTGAAAATCCAGATTTTACTGACTTTTCAAGGGCTCTGGTCTGGTGTTGCACTGTTCCACTTAACGATGCAAATTAATTATCCAGATCAAAATATATCAAAATGACGTCATTTTGACATGATTAATCTTAACCATTGATAAACGGACAGTGCGACTAAACGTAACCAACCATTGGGACGGTGTAGGCATGACAGAGCTAGACCAAAGTAGAGGGTAAAAAATTAGGGTGGAAATGGTTCGGCTCAAACCGCGGTTTGGAATCGAATCGAACCAAGCCGTGCGGTTTAGCTTGGTTTTTAAACATATATGGTTCAGCTCGGTTTAGAAAAGTGATAAACCACACGGTTCGGTTCCGCTTACGGTCTGGCCCTTCCAAGCCGAACCATATCAAGCTGAACCGTTGAACCGAACTGTGGAGCTGAACCGTTGAACCGAGCTAGCTGAACCGTGGAGCCCTAGTATAGACCATTGATTAAGTTTAGTAATTTAATGTCAACTGTTAGATTTTTAGAAAACCCTAGATACCTATCTGAGTTGGATAATTCATTTCAAACGACATCTCTCTTATCTCGGCATCTCTAGCTCTCTCGTCTCCTTCACCCACGAGGCCACGACCTAGCTTCCCTCCTACGCCCTTCCACCGACCGACGCCATTCCTCCGGCCGACGTCCTTCCTCCCTCTCACTCTCACTCTCACTCAAGCCTATCTATTTATTCCGCTACTCAAGACATCGGCTGTTGAAACCCTAGCTCGACCACGAGTTGACATCATCAGTAGTATTTTCCTCCGACGATTCATCGCCGGAGGACGACTTCTTAATCGACGACGTATCACTGTTCACAACCAATTCGAGACAATCCAGTAATGGTTATAGGAATGGCTGCAAAAAAAGAGATGGCTTTTCTCGGTTTGATTAGAGGAAACCCAGATCTGGGTTTGACCATGCAAGGGTAAGGGTTTTGGTCTCCTTCCCTCTTTATTGATTTTCAGATCTCCAGATCTAAAGGGCGTGAAAAATTCAATATCGCATTTGATTGAATTTTTAGGAGTTTGTTGAGGCCGTATCTGCTAGAGCTCATGGAAGTTTTCAACAACAATGATGGTGATGGCCTAACCAGAAATGTTCATCACTTCTAATTAAGCACAATCCAGTAAGTGGTTTAATCTTCGTTGTCTGCTTGAGTCGTCATTCCTCCAGTTCTCTCCAGTTTTCTTTTTATTCTGCACTTCTTTCTCATTCAGACCACGGTTCAAACTGAGCCGAACCAGACCATTATGGTTTAGCTCAGCTCGGTTTGGACTTTTTTTTTGTTCAGCTCGGTTTGGGATTTCTCCAAACCGATGTATAGCGGTTTGACCTCTAAATTACCCCAAACCGAGCTAAACCAAACCATTTCCACCCCTATAAAAAATATAGGAAAGCCCTTTCACATTTTAACATTTAATCTTCAAAAATGAAGTCCTACAGTTGACTTGGTTCCTAGATATACTGTTGAGCTCACTTCTTCATTGTTACAATATGAAAAGACAAGAAAATGGGGAAATCCTACATCCCCCAACCATCTCATTTAACTTCTTTTTACATGTAGAATGGGGTAATGAAACTAGCACACTTACCAGTTTATAGTTTGACACGGGATCTTACATTTGTATTTGTTCTGCGCTTAAAACTAGTCCATTGTATGATTCTTGAACCATCCGATAACCTCCCTCCGCTAAGATAGCCAATGATGTCGTACAACATTCTTACAGACATGTAGGATACATTTATTTGAACTCCTCATACTTTGGCGCCGAGAAATGACTGCAAAACAAGAGATGAGTAATATTAGGAAAACAAAACAGGGTGTAATGTGATTCTATGATTTTCATCTAATTATATTTATATGGAGTGAGAATGATAGTTTAATTTTAACGAGAAAATTTTGGGGGAAACTAGTTCCTCCATAAGTTATAAAAAGTCTTGTTTTTATAGGGTTTAAGGTTTAGGGTTTGGGGTTTGAGGTTAGATTTTAGGGTTTCAGGTTTAGGGTTTAAGGGTAAAAAACGGGACTTTTATAACTTATGAAGGAACTAGTTTCCCCCAAAACACACTCAATTTTAACAACATACTCCCTCCGTCCCAAAATGATGGTCTCATTTCCCCTTGCTTGTCCCAAAAAGTTGGTCCCATTTCCAAAATGAAGGCTTCAAAGTCACTGAATTTCCATAACTTATAAAAACTTATAATGTAACCTTAAAATGTTTGAAAAGTCCAACGGTACAATCATTTTGGGACAGAGGGGGTACATTAAACACTAGTATGTCTTAAGCAGAGAGAGAGGGAAAGAGAGAGTGTGTATGGGTATGTGTGTGGGGATGTGGGGGTGTGGGTGTGAGAGAGGAAAATATCCGATTTAACAAAGCAAATATGCTATCTCCCGGAAAGAGAAATTTCAGCCTTTACTAAAGTCAACCTCTATGTTACTGGGAACAATGATCAGAATCTTAAATGGCTATTTGGGCATACAAATTTCTATATAAGGCACACATAATACATAGAACACGGTGTATCTTGGCCCTGGTAATGATAACTGATAAGAGTATATGAACCCACCAAAGTTACAAGGTTAAGTGCTCGACTAAGTTTGTTTCGTTCACAAATAGGATGTATAAAGTAATAACGATCAGAATCAACTCCATTTCCGTACATAATAATGCTTGTTATTATTGCATTTTATGTAATTGAGCCCTCAGTAACAAGTAACCTTCAGTTTCGCCGAAGTACCAGCGTCCATTGGGTGTGGGTGTGGGTGTGGGTGTGGGTGAGGGTGAGGGTGAGGGTGAGGGTGAGGGTGAGGGTGTCGGTGAGAGTGAGGGTGAGGGCGTGGGTGAGGGCGTGGGCGTGGGCGTGGGCGTGGGCGTGGGCGTGGGTGTGGGTGTGGGTGTGGGTGTGGGTGTGGGTGTGGCTATTCTACACTACATTGGTCTAAAACCTGATTATTTTTTGGGTGTGGTGTGGGTGTGGGCGTGCGTGTGGCTATTCTACACTACATTGGTCTAAAACCTGATTACTTTAGAGGATATGAAACTCGGATCAGTACCAATTTATGATCGTCATAAAATATACTCCGTCCATCCCAGCTCAAAGTGAACACTTTCCCTTTTGGAGGTGTCATTGACAAGTCTCACTTCCCAAAATGGACAACTTTTACTACTCCCTCTGTCCCTAAATGAGTGTCCATTTTCAAGAAATCTTTGTCCCTAAATGAGTGTCTTTTTTGAACATAACTTTCTCCCTAAACGTTTTTTATCGAAAAAATTTTCACCGGTTTCTTTATACGTGCAAAACTAAAGGTTTAGAAAAGAGATTACAAGATTATATATGAATCGTTGTTACCAAATTGTTCAAAAAGTTGAGATTTTCAGTGTCCCTTAAAATGAAATTTGGACACTCATTTAGGGACAGAGGGAGTACTATTATATTCACCTTTGACCTTACCCCACTTTTCATACTAACACTTACATTGTATGTCCCACTTGCAAATCTTATTCCACTTATCCTCCTCGCAAGCCCTTTTACTCTCACAGCATTTTTTAATATACATATATTCACGCCTCATTTCCTGTGCTCAACAGTAAGTATGCACATTGAGCTGGGGCGGAGGGAGTACAGAATAATTCATGAATGCGCATTATTACACATAGTTGCTCCTAAAATATTGGTCTATGACATGATCAAAATATTTTAATCAGATTATTTTTGTCCGTCACCAGTAGCTTCCTGATGTACCAGAACACCTCGACTTTTAAGGTATAGACTAAATCAGCCACAATAATTAAGAGCACGACCAACTCTATATCACACAATCATGCCTAAGAATCCCTCCTGCAGATAAATGCCACACTGCTAAATAGGAGCAAACCCCAGATATATGCTGATTCAAGATACTCATAGGCATACTCAAACTTCCACATCTACTCCTACATATTAATCCAACGATACAAGAAACAGAGAAAAAAAAAGTGCAGTAACTTGCGAACACAGTTTAGAATGAAAAAGTGCACAGCTTAACATTTTGGATGGCCTTGTCCATAAAACTCCAAATTCAACAATCCCGACTAAAGTGACAAAAACTTGACCACAGATGTACAGAACAGCTCAGATCGCCATCGTTTCTAATTGTTTGTCCTTTTTTATCATCTCTGACCTTTGACTTGCTAACAACTTTACATCTGTGAATAGCGTTTTGGACAATTATGTCCTCAATCCACTTGAAATATTTACTCATTTCTTATTGTTTCCTTAATAAGATTGCAAAACTAAGGTAGGAGTCTTACTTTGGGGCGGAGGGAGTAATTCATTAGTTCATAAAATTTCGTTTTCTTGATAGAACAGACACAAGGAAATACTCCCTGTGTCCACTTAAAGAGGTGTGTTCTTTTTGGGTCGCCCCATTAGAAGAGTAATTTTCATTTTTCGGATGTCTTTTTCCAATCAATCGACTATACTAACCTTTGTTTCCTGCCTAGTTTTAATTCAATTGCAGCCACCTTGTTTTACTTCAAATGATTTTTAGGGGAAATTTAGAAAAGAAATCGGGTGTTAACCACTGTCCTTTATTTGTGTGTTTGGTCTAACCAAACCTCTTCAACTGGGGTGGAATAACTATTTCATGACATATAAATATTTTCAGTAAATATGAAAGTACCAAGTATTGGCAAACGTAAATATTTAGTTTATCCTTCTTTGTAATTAGACAGTTCTTCTCTGGCTTGTGGCTCGAAATGTTAATTGTGTAATTATCTAAAATGCTGACCTTTTTAACTAATCTTAGTTTTGTTCAAACGGTCGCCAGTAGAAAAGTTCAATCAAAGTTGTTGCCACTTAAATACATTATAACAGTTAATTTATCAAGAAAAGTTCAATCAAAGTTGTTGCCACTTAAATACATTATAACAGTTAATTTATCTACTCCCCCGTCCTATAATAAGGAGCACAAAATGTTAATAGTGGACAGTTGTCATGAGTATGACAAGCGGGTCTCATTAAATAAAAAAAGTAGTTCTACAATCCCATTTATATTGGCCACGTTTGAATTTTTTTTGGTCGACACAAGTAAACTTTGAGCAAATATTAACGTCAATCTAATCATCGTAATGAAATTTAAAAATTGTTATTGATAAATCATTTATTAGTTTATCATTAATACTTTTTAAAATTACACTAGGGTGATTAGATTGACTTTAATGTTTGGTCAAAGTTCACTTCACTTGTATTTGACCGAAAAATTTAAACGTGGCCAATATAATGGGGAGTATAAAGTTTCCATTTTGAGAAATGTGACTTATTAATGGGACACTCAAAAAGGTAATGTGTGCCCCTTGAAATGGGATGGAGGGGTATTACTATATCCTTATATATTTTGCCATCAGCATTCAGTCTTCCCTTGTACCAGTTAGTACACAGATTTCATTTAAGCTGACGAGGAAGACAAAATAAATGGCTAGTCTCAAGATTCCATCCACTGAATCAAAACTTTCCAAGGCTATTTCCCAAACTTTTCGATCCACGCTCTACCAATTCTTATGATTTCACTAATGTTTCAATAACATTATCATCTTATCTACCATGATTTTTTTTTATAAGACATCTTATCTATGTCTTAAACAAACAAGAGAGAGAAATGATTGTCTTTTAACACTAGTCTTCGATTAGTATCACATTATTGTTGTCTTATAAGAGTAATAATTAAACAAGAGCAGGATAACTATTAATGTTAACGATACCTTGTTTTTTGTTGTAGTTGTGCTCCCAAAACCAAACTTGGGCTTCTTCTCCGCCGGTTTCACTATCTGGAAAGAGCACATCAAGGTCTCGTCCACACTCATCATTGCACCAGCATTATCAAACTCCCCACAATAGTTTGGTGCTGAAAATATTGTTACTAGTTGTCTATCCGCAAAAAACTCATAGCCATCTTCAACAACCTGCATTAAAGATAAAATTTTAGATGCACAAAGACATTCTGAGTTTTAGTACTCCCGTCCGTCCCATAATAAATGTCACACTTTCCATTTTGGTCGTCCCAAAATGAATGTCGCATTTCTAAATCAGGAAAGAATTTTGGTGCAATTTTACCATTGTACATACAATGTACAAACAAGTAAAGCACATTCTTTTAAAAAATTGACAAGTCAGCTGCGACATTTATTTTGGGACGGAGGGAGTATCTTGGTGCAAAATGAAAAATCAAACCTGATGGGCACGACAAACGAGGTCAAGATCATGCTTTTGCAGAAACTCTGTCACCTTATCAGGACCAAAGGTGTATGAAACTCCCCTATCATTCATTCCCCATCCTTTAACATCTTTACTGGGATCTGACCAAAGCAGATCACAAAGCAAACCAGATTCAGGTACATCGGACGGACGGTGTAGATTCCTGATTTGATCTAAATTATGCAGGTCAGGAGAAAGTCCTCCATGCATGCAGAGTATCTTTTCATCAATCAAAGCAGCTACGGGCAGGCAATTAAAGCAATCTGTGAATACTTTCCACAATCTGACATTGAATCTTCGCTTACATTCATCGTAGAATCCATAGATGCGATTAACAGAAGCACATTCATGGTTACCCCTCAGAAGGAAAAAGTTTTCTGGATACTTAATTTTATATGCAAGAAGAAGGCATATAGTTTCTAGACTTTGCTTCCCACGGTCCACATAGTCCCCCAGAAATAAGTAATTGGATTTAGGAGGCAATCCGCCATATTCGAAAAGCCTCAGTAGATCGGAATACTGACCATGAATATCTCCTGAAAATCAAAAGAAGGATGCATTATTAGACTGATGTCGACGATTACATCACATTGCAACAAATTTACAAACCTAGGAATCAGATTCGTACATTCACATATTGGATAACCAATTGCAACAAAGCGTAAAACACATGTAACCAAATTGCAATTATCCCTTAAATTTAATTTTGCTACACTTCCTATTTGTTTATTGTGGTCATTTATTTTTTAGGGTGGATTTGTGTTTCAATTTCCCTTATTCTAATTAATTGTAGAAGTTTATTTTTGCATAGTGTGCCTGTGTGTGAGTGTGAGCGCGGGCATGTGTTCTTTTTTCTCTTTCAATTTTTTGTAACGAGACAAATGGTGGAACACATTCCCTGAGATATTTATAAGATAATAAATTTACAACAGATGATAAAATACGTGTAGAGCAAAGACAAACTTAAATCAAATCATGATCCAAATCATAAAAGGTTTCTTCTATGTTCGACTTGATCTTCATAGGCTGGGGACTGTTCCTAATCGGTTTCTCACAACAACATCATCATCATCACAATGTCCCTTTGGATTTGCTCACGACGACATCTTCTAAAACTCTCACACTAAACTAATGGACTGGCCAGCAAATACAACTTTAGAACAACCTTAGGCTCGATATCAACACCGCACATTCTCAGGCTACCTTTAAGCTATGGTTCCAAAGGCTAAATAGTTATAGCCGCCCGCAATAAAAGGTACTCCCTCCGTCCCACTTTAAGCTTCTTACTTTCCTTTTCGGTCCGTCCAACTATAAGCTTCTTACTTTGCTTTATTCCATAAATGGAAGACAGCGAACAGTGTTTTGGACTACTTTATCCTCTTAACTTTATAAATTACAAAAAAAAATTAAAAAAAAATCACTAGTTACCTAACCTACTTTCACGCACTTTACTAATGAATAGTATTTTGGACAATTATACGCCCAACCCACTATAATTGTTTACCCATTTTACAATGGTTTTCTTAATAAGTGTGCCAAGTCAAACTAAGAAGCTTAAATTGGGACGGAGGGAGTATCATATTCCCTGTAGGCTCTGCTAGCAAGTAAACTCGTGAGGTTTTCGAGTACTGCCATCCAAGGGATCAGAGCTACAAACAAGACAACCCGCATTCCTAGTTTCTTAATTTTGCAAGCTTCTACAAAACATTTCATCTAATGACTCTTCTTTACTGCAACCAGCAGTTCCATAATCACCTAAGGTCCCAAGAGTCATCTTGATCCCTCATAAAAAAGAAACAACCAGATACCCTCAGAAGTACTTGTTTGACTTTGAATATTGCATTTGTTTCGAGTGTCCTCCTTCAGAAACATTTGAGTAGTGGAGCATCATCCTCAAGACACCCTACATAATCGCCTTCAATCCTCTAACTTGGTCATTTTGAAATATGATCGTTAAGTAGGCGAGAGTTACTCACGTCAAGTGTAGCCTACAATACATTTGTAAAAAACTTCACCCATAGAAGCTTATCTCAAACTAACAACTTGCTGCAACTCCTGATTCAATTTCCCATGAAAATCTCAAAATGCCTCAACTAATTATGTGCGTACAAAAATGAATTCACAAAGCCAATCACTACTAGAAGCAAGTACTTGCGAGTTGCGCCAGATTCTTCAAGCTAACCCAATTATTATTCTAAATAAAGCTGAGAAGGCAATGATATGTTGAGCTAGGAGCAAAGTGTTGTAATAGCTAATGAAGAATCAGAATAAGTCCAACAACACTTCGTAGGAAAATCATGATGAACTTCCATGGAAAAAACTTTTGCGAAATGGTCTATCTCGTTGGACATTGTTGAGAAAGCATTGTCGGAATTCAAGTTGTGTATTTCCGAAAGAACTGATGGAAAATGAACCGTCCCACGAAAAATTTCAGTAACTCACAGTAACTGAGGACATTTGAGTTATAACTTATGCACAACCCTTATGCACAACCCACTGCATGCACCAAAAGAGAGTACATCTATTTGGGTCGAAACTGAAAACCAGACAACCAAATTACCATTTCCATTTACAAAACCACTCCAAAAGAATTACGAAGTAAGCAGATAAGTCACACTTTTATCACGAAATTCACAGCATATCAACCTCAACCCTTACCCCTCCCCCCTAACACCAACAAACAGAATCACAACCCAGAAAGTGAGAAATTCCCCATGGCAGAAAAGCCAAACCCTAAACCAAACAAATCTCACAACCCCACTTCAATCCAATCAAAATCAAACAAAAAAACGCATCAGAACAATCAAAATTTTCAAAACCCAGAATCAATAATCTACACAAACAACAAAAACGAGGGGGGGGGGGGGGGAAGGGTGTACCGCAGATCTTGATAGGAGCCTCAAGCTCCAAGAGAACAGGCTGTTGTAAGAAGATTTCCCTTGACTGCAAACAAAGCTGCCTGATCTCCGACTCAGAAAGCTGCACTTGCTTCCCCGGTTTACCTCTAACTTCAAGCAATCTCTTGATTATATCATCTAAAGCCAAAGAATCCATGCTCTTACTTAAAACCCAACAACAAAAATCAAACAATTCATACAAATTTAACAGAAATACCCAAGAAAGAAACTCAACTAAAAAGGGGGTTTTATGATGCTCTAAGAAGACGAAAATGGGGATTATGATTTACGAACGAACATAACTTTGGGAAGAAAAAGAAGCAGGAGTTTGAGAAAAGTCAGGGTTTTAGCTTTTGCTTTTAGGGTGTGGGGTGAGGGATTTTTTAATCAATTTTGTTGGATTTTAATTTGGGAATTGGCTTTTTGTGGAACATTCGTCTTTTATCTTTTTAGATTGGACTTGGAGAGGAGATTTTGAGGGAAAGGAGAGATTCTTTGAGTGGAAAAAGAGTGGGAAGAGCGAGCGACCCACGTAGAAGAGTCAATGTTCATTGAGCGAGACGCGTCCTATGCAGCTTGCAAGACTTGGGTTAGGTATATTTTAGGTAAATTTCATAAATATGACTACTACATCATCACATGGCTGAGTTTTGAATAGGAGTAATACCATGGGCACACAATAAGTTCACAAAATTTTACTCAAATAATGAGGTGGCGATATTTTATTTGTTTCATCGATAATGGACCCGCCACACTCTACTTAAAAACACCAATAAAATCATATTCCCTCCGTCCCGGAGTAAGAGTCACACCCCCAATTTGCACGCTTATTAATAAATATTGGATGTGATTTAAATGTTGTGTGTGTAAAAGTAAAGTAGGAGAGAGAATGAGTGAGAGTGAATAGTGAATTGATTGGTGTTGTGAGTATAAAAGTAAAATAGGAGAGAGAATGAGTGGGGTGAATAGTAAAGATTATTTGCCACTTTAGGAATAGGACTCTTACTCTGGGACTGACCAAAAAGGAAAATGGGACTCTTACTCTGAGACGGAGGGAGTAACACCTAAGATTTTGTGAGCAAGATTTTGTGACTTTTTTGTGCCCCTAGTATTATTCTTTGAATAGTACATGTTTTGAGTTTATGATGATGATTATTTTCACATTCACAAATTCACAATATTGATAATTTGGGTATGTAAGATTGATTAAAGTCAAACTTTGATCTAAAAATTAATAAAATACTGACTCGGTCGTGTACTTATGTAAAAACAACACGTAAAAAAAATGGATATAAATGAAGTTATTGATGGAAAACAAATTTTGTGACTTTAAAAGGATGACATTTTAATGGAACTATATGTATTTTTTTTAGTAGGGGAACATATGGGTTTTCCACTTCATCTTATTCTAAATCCACCACCCTCTATCATATGATTGCCACCAGTGGCGGAGGACTGGGTGGTGGTGCACTCAGTCAAATCCCAACAGTTTTTTTTTCAAACTTA
This sequence comes from Campanula takesimana, assembly GCA_026119855.1. Classification (NCBI taxonomy): domain Eukaryota; kingdom Viridiplantae; phylum Streptophyta; class Magnoliopsida; order Asterales; family Campanulaceae; genus Campanula; species Campanula takesimana. The sequence goes on from JAOWBW010001298.1 coordinate 35,357, forward strand.
GTGTGGTGTGAACCCAGCTTCCCAACAGCCATACCCTCTCCATTCGCTCTCTCGACAAACAGCTTGGCACACAACACAAACAAAGCAACTTCGCCGCTTCTCGCCAAAGCAGCCCCCGACACTACAACTAGGGGTGGCAAAATTGGTGTTTTGGGTTTACCCATTAAAGTTAAAAATCCATTGGATATCCGGATATTTTAACTTTAATGGATACACCCAAAACACCCATTTTGCCACCCCTAACTACAACCGACGCAAGCGGCACTGCTCAAGCGCTCCTCACAATGCGTTTCGACTAGTAAAATCTCTTTTAACTCTACGCCATTTTTCAATTTCAATTTCAATTTTCCCCAAATTTGATTTTCCTCCAAATTCAAAATTAGTGGTTGAATTTAGGGATTAGATTAGTCATTTTAATTCTGAAGCCCTATACGCCCTATATGTGTAAAATTGTTTGAAGCCCTATATGTGTGAAATTGTTTGAAGCAAGAGAGTATGAAATCATTTTTTTTTCAACTTCTGAACTTATGTTTTTATATCTTTAAAAAAAAAAAAAAAAACCTTATGTTTTTATACTGTTTGAAGCTTCAAATTAAGGGTTTCCGTTTGAAGCTTTAAAATTAGAGGCATTTTGTGTCGCTTTCTAATTTGTCAATAGTTTCATTATTTTATTGGTGACTTTATTATGCTAATTAATTTTTAAATGATTTGTATTTTATTGAAAAAGATTTGCTTAAGAAAGTTACAAATGATGATTTTATACACTTTTAAAATATGAAAATACGTAGAGGGCAAATGTAATCTGAACTTTGTGTTGTAATCATAACGAGACAATTATGTTTTGAAGCCATGTTTTGTAATCTAATCGCGTTGAGGATAATTTTAATTTATTCTACTCCCTCTGTCCCTAAATGAGTGTCCATTTTCAAGAAATCTTTGTCACTAAATGAGTGTCTTTTTTTAACATAACTTTCTCCCTAAACGTTTTTTTCCGAAAAAAATTTCACCGGTTTCTTTATACGTGCAAAACTAAAGGTTTGGAAAGGAGATTACAGGATTATATATGAATCGTTGTTACCAAATTGTTCAAAAAGTTAAGATTTTCAGTGTCCCTTAAAATGGAATTTGGACACTCATTTAGGGACAGAGGGAGTAGTGTATATTGTGCCCCAATGTCTAATACTCCTAGATCTCTGTTTCTATATCTAATGGTCTGGTTCCATATTTTTTCGAATCATTCCATTGATCTTGGTCTCAATTTTATGGAAATAGTGACTACAATCAAACTGAATTGGCCCATGAACTACCTAAAGATAATCTAGAAAGCAAAAAAAAAAAAAAAAAAAAAAAGAGGAAAGTAACATGTTAATTCTGTAGGGTCCCTCGTATAATCTTAAGAGAAAAAAAAGGACGGCTATTTTGATTTATCCACAATTATATTGTTAATTGAGGTGTATTAAAAATAATTAAGAGAAGATATTTTCCAAAATTATCTTTTAATTATCATATCAAAACATAAGTAATCTGTCTACCCAACCACTGCCTACCACCGTACACCACCGCCGACCAACGCCGGTCGTCGTCCGCCGTACCACCGGCAACTACTTCGAACCACCACAAAATAATCAACAAAAAATATTGAAAATAAATGAAGATCTTAAGAAAAGAAATTAGATGATGATTTGAACAAACATATCCAAACTCACACCAATTCTTCACAGATTTATAGATCTATGGATGCCCACACTAACAAGAACAAACACACAACACAAGCACATTTACCGGATCTGATTTTACAACAAACACATACTCACACAGACACAAAAAGATCTAGATCTAGATCTGATATGATATTCACACCCAAACACATAAAAAATGCAGTAGATGAATAACTTGTAGATCTAAACCCAAACACGCACAAAACAGAACGAGGAGAGAGAGAGATAAACTATGCTAAGAGAAGGGGGAGAGATAGAAGAAACGAAAAGAGAGAAAGAAAAACTATGCATCGACGACGGTGACGGCGAGAGGGAGATGCCGACGGTGATGACGACATGGCTTACGAGATGACATTTGTAACGGCGGAGACAGCTCGGCAGTTGTTGCGGTGGTGGAGAAGGGCGGTGGAGGAGAGCAGTGACGGACGGCGATGGTGGTTGAGGAAAGAGTGAGAAGAGAGGAGAAAAAATGGATCTGAAAAGTGGTAGGGTGGGGTGCGTCTGATATTTAGTGGGGGTGATGAGAGAGAGTGTTAATTAATTGGGGTTATATGAATTGACTTAAATGGGTTGGGGTGATTAGGTAAGTTAATGAGGTGTTTATTGTTAAGTTTGTGGGGTATGTTGAATAAAATAGTAACGAAAATAGGCTATTTTGGGTAATGGGACTTACCAATGGGACACCCAAAAGGGAAATAAGTGCAAGGTGTTTGGGACGGAGGGAGTATTTCTTATGATGAAAACTAAAAAAAAAAAATGGAAATGGAAGTCTAATACAGTAGTTGAAATACTCTGATCGTTCAATTATAAGCGGCGAACTTGTACTTGGCGAAAAGTGATGGAGCGCGTTGAGTGTTTTGTGGCAGTATCGTATACTATAACTGAGTGCGGTTGCAATATTATAAATAAATGAGTGCGGTTGCAATATCTTAAATGAGTAAGAACGCCTATGTAATTTTACATCAAGCTCTTTTACGGCATTTAGTAAATGGGCAATTTGCAATTTGGTTCCTCACATTTACAAACATTTGCAATGTTGCTCCCTACAGTTTTTTTTCCGCCAATTGGTTCCCAACATTTACATATTTTTTTAATGTGGCTATAAAAGTAACTGGGCGTTAGTTTTCTAACAGATTTTATGTCATGTGACTAGCACATGACGTTTTAAGATATTCTTAAAGCTACACATATCTGATTAATATACTAATTCTTCTTTTAAATTGAAACTAATATTTAAATCTACAACATATATTTTTTTGGAAATTTATTGGGTAGTTGAATTATTTTTACATTTAATCTTAATTTTAAATATTAAAAATATAGAAAACACGTAAAATATAATCTAAAACAGATATTAGCCCAAATATGTTCCATATGAAGTAAATTCTATATGTAGATTATCAGTTCGTAAAAATGTTTGATAGAAAAAAAGGGAGAAGAAGAGGACGATGAATCGAGGGAAGAGTGTATATGGAATGGGTGTTGCGGTGCGGGAAAGTGGAAGATGGGTGGAGAAAAATAAACTTTAGGAAGAAGATACATATAGAAATTACTTCATACATATGAAATATAATTGGGCTAATATCTTTTTTAGATTATCTTTCACGTGTTTTTTATTTTTTTAATATTTAAAATTAAGATTAAATGTAAAAATAATTTAGGTACCCAACAAATTTCCAAAAAAAAAATTATGTTGTAGATTTAAATATTAGTTTCAATATAAAAAAAAAGAATCACATCAATCGGATATGTGTAGTTTTACGAATATTTTAAAACGTCATGTGCTAGTCACATGAGATAAAATCTGTTAGAAAACTAACGCCCATTTACTTTTATAGCCACATTGCAAAAAAATGTAAATGTTGGGAACCAATTGGAGAAAAAAAAAAACTATTGGGAGCAACATTGCAAAAGTTTGTAAATGTTAGGAACCAAATTGCAAAGGAAATTGCCCTTTAGTAAATAGGGTTTACTCTTATGGTATTAAATTTTGAAGGAAGGGTCACTCTCCCAAAAGGAATAACCAGGTCACGTGGGTACCCTGAAGGACTAGGCCCGGTTTCAAAGTCTTCAGCTCGACCGGTTCTCCTTCTATTACCAGGGAAACGAGATTCCCCCACTCCAAACCTGATTCGAATCACAATCCCCCCTTCATCGGAGAAATACTCTCCGCCGCCGCCGCAGAGACGACGACGACGACGGCGAACTGAAATTAAGTTGAGTTAGCCTTGAAAAAAATCACATCTTGTGGTAGGAATCAGAGAGATATGGGGAGTAGAAGCAGAGGGGGGAGGAAATTACAGAAACCCATGTTTAACAATGCATCAGCCATGGGCTTCTTTGCTTGTTCATGGTATTAAGCGTGTTGAAGGTCGATCTTGGCCTTCCCCTGTTCGAGGTACTTATTTCTCTATTTTCTTCTTTTTTTACAGCTGCAAATTTTCTCTTTTTACCTCGTTTTAGTGTCAATTCAATTGGGTGGGTTATATGAAATATCTGTTTTTGATGAGAGCCCATTATGTGGTAGAGAAGGTGTAATCAATTCTTGGTTGTGAATTGGGTGTATTTATCATTAACGAAAAAGGGTCAGCCTAGAGATATTTAGGTAATTTAGGTAATTCATTTGACATTATAAGTTTAATTTCAACTTAGTTTGATTGGATGGGATGGAGTACTGGTTATCAGTGGTGAAATTATTCTAGTACATTTTTTTTTGACATTCATTTTGGGACGGGGGAGGGGTAGTAACTAAAATGCATTTAGCAAGAATTGAACTTGAATCAGTACATTTAGAATCAAGAATCCTAACCATTGAGCCACAATTAATTACTATTCCAATTAGTTACACATTTAATAATATAATATAAAGTGGGGGTAAAATATATTTGCACGCTAGCTGTTGGAAAGTGATTGGGTACACTTGCACCCCCTTTTCTTACCTTGGGTCCGCCTCTGCTTGTTATGGGGAGTTGTTTGTAGATTTACAGAACGGTTAGCTTTGTAAAGCATGACCCACCTACTAGTGTAGTGGGAAGCTTCTCAAGGAAGCGGAACAGGTGGAGAAATTGAAGCAAAAAGTTTGACTTGAGGAAACCTAGTCGACAACCACTCTTTGACCTGGTGGGCATTTAACAGTTAGAGCATGAGAGGCTGGAGATAATTCTTTGAGAATACAAGGAGTCAAGGAAAGTTGAATAATTTATTTCTAGAAGTTACCCTGAATAACATTAGGATTATGATTTAGAATCCGAAGGAACTTTGAGCAATTTAGTTTAATTTAGTTATCCTAATGAAAATATAAAATTTATTGTTGATAGTATTTATTATGGTGTATGATCAATAACAAGTTTTATATTTTCATCAGGATAAACAAGTATTATTACTGAAAGTTCTTTCGTACCAACGTCAAAAAAAGAGTGAACAACATTTTGGGACGGAGGGAGTAGATTCTTATATTAGTTACTCTTGGATGGATTCTGCTCATTGATATTATCACCATCTAGCCATTTAGATGGCTGTTAAGTGTTTGGTTGATCATTGTTCTAATTTGCCCTGTCAGGTTCTAGAAAAGTGAAAGAGGAAGTAAAAGAACTATTAAAACATTTGTTATAATGACAAATGTACCAATTCGTGCTCTGCAAGACTAATTTTTGAGTATGATTGTAATATTAAGGGCTATGGATCGTGTATAGCTGGCTTGGTTTCTTAGAGAAGTTTCAGCTACTTTTCTTTCTCTTTTCCCTTGGATGCTAGTCGAGCAAATAGTTCCTCAAGATTCTAGAATGGCTATGGCCTATCATCATATGTGTGATGAACATTTGTGAATCTGCTGCGCCTTGTTTAATTAGTCGAGTCATTTTACAATCTCATCAAACATGAAATAAGCTCTCGAGGAGCTTATTAGTACTTCAATACAATTGATAATTTCCCACATACATACTCACTCTGTCCCTAAATGAATGTCCAAATTTTCATTTTAAGGGACATCTGAAAATCTCTACATTTCATACAAGTTAGTGGCAAAGATTCATATATAATCATGTAATCCTCTTTCAAAACATTTAGTTTTGCGAGTATAAATAGACTAATGAAAAAAATTTGGTCAAAAAACAATTAGGAACAATGTTATTTTCAAAAAATAGACATTCATTTTGGGACAAAAAAATCTTGAAGATGGACATTCACTTAGGGACACAGGGAGTAATACATTATCGATCCAATGGCACTTTAATATGTAAGCTTTTACGTTCCTGAAATTATTAATCCACTTTGTAGTTATAAGCCATGGGTGTACACATGCTGTAAAAGTTACGCGTGGATACATGTTGATGTCTGGCATTGTTAATGGAGTGGGAATATAGTGCTTATTCGTATGGTGATTTGGCTATCTAATTGGCATTTAAGAACATGGGACCGTGTTCTGATTGTAACCTTAAATCACAAAGTCACTTGTTGAGGTTAGCATATTCTCATATTTTAGATTACACAATGTATACTTTTTTGGGATCTTTTGGTACTGAGGATCCTGTCTAAATGAAATGTGGACTCATGCTGGGCCATTCCACAAGTGTGTTTGTAAACAAGAACGGAAAATCCATTCCCATATTTGTTCAAGGAAAAAAGCTAGAAGTACCTTTCCATCTTTTGAAGCATGGAATAGTCCCTTTGGTAGCGTAGAAAGTTTTCGAAAAGACCTAAAATGTTATCTATCTCATTCGTAGTTTTCATTTCCATTCTAGTATCAGATTAGTTTCCACTCAAAACATATGTACCAACATGTTTGTTTTGAAGAAGATAATTGCAGCCAAGCATACATGAAAAATATGAGATCCCTTGAAAGAGTGGCAACATTACGAATCTTCGGCATGAACTATTCAATGGTATTGTTTGTGGTTTATAAGTTTGTTCATACCTACTCCCTCCGTCCAACTTTAATCTACAAAATTGCCATGTTGGGTGTCTCACTTTAATCTACAAAATCTCAAAATGGAAACTTTTAATACTTTTTAAATAATCAGACCCACTTGTCATACTCACGACAACTACCCATTTACTATTCTCTACCCCACTTTCTCTCTCCTACCCAACTATCTATACTCAAAACACATCACCTTTTCCATTTTTTTGTAAATTCTTGTGCCTAACCCCATTTTCGTAAATTAAAGTGGGATGGAGGGAGTATACCAATGCTTGCTACAGTAGTTACATATTTTGCTTTTTCCGATTTTGTGCTTATTAGTCATACTACATACAGAAACCCTTCTCTTAATTAAACCCTTCCCTAATTAACACTCTTACTCTCTTGTGTATGGGTTACAAGTTTTATTTCTCTCTTTTCCATTTCGAGCTTGCTTTCTCTATCTTATTCTGTTTGTGTGAAGGTCGGCTCTGGATTCACGCTGCTAGTAAGATCCCGGATCCAGAGACAATAAAAGCAATGGAGGAATTCTACAGGCAAATCTACGCAGTGAACGGGGTAACAGATATCAAGTTTCCTGAGCATTACCCAGTTTCAAGATTATTAGGTACATATTATTTCTCTTCGTTCATCTTAATAATATTAATATACTCCCGCCGTCCAAAAATGATCTTCCTACTTTTTTTGTCATTACTACAAATGAACTCTGAGCAGTAATTTTCAGTTAATTTAATTATCTTAATGAAAATCTAAAACTTGTCATTGATAGTATTGTTGATGGTGTATCAATTACAAGTTTTAGATTGTCATTAGTATTACATCACTCTAAAATTATTGCTCAAAGTTCATTTGTAGTAACGGCAAGAAAAGTGGAAAGATCATTTCGGGACGGAGGTAGTACTATATATATAAGCTCAACTATTTCTCTACCTTTTGTTATTTAAGAAAATTAAGATGAAAATCTTGAATTCTTCATTTCCTTATTTTATGGACCACCTGGAATTTGTGGCAGATAAATAAGAATTTCCTCTGCCCTGTGAGCTAATAAGGCTGTGGTTCAACTTTTCTTAGGTTGTGTTGAAGTGGTTGGATGTCTTTCCTGTGAAGAGCTAGTTTGCTGGAAGGATGTTCCTGAAGGGGTTAGCCCCACACTTGCTCCTTTGCAATGTACTCCCTCCCTCCGTCCGATAAAGATAATCTTATTTGACTTTTGACGGTCAACATAAGGGGACTTTGACTAAACATTAACATCAAGAATTTCAATGGGATGATTAGATTGACGTAAATGTTTAGTCGAAGTTCACTTGTTTTGACCATTAAAAGTCAAATGGGTCTATCTTTCCGGGACGGAGGCAGTAGTTTAATACCTTTAACGAGTCATTCCTTTCTTTTTCTAATTCAGTCACATCTTTGCAGGTGAGACTAGAAGGGCAAACTGACTTTTGCTGGCTTTGCGAGCAACCACAGGTTTACATTTTCATCAAGCTTCTAGTTTATGGTTTTTATCACGTAAAAGAGTGATATATATTTCCCCCTAAATGCATTCTAAGAATTATTTTACATGAATGCCTGCAGAAATTGGTAGTTCCATTTGAGATGCGCGGGTATCAAGGAGTTTATAACCTGGAAAACAGGGTAAGTTAAAGCTAATCCATCCCAAGGTTCTTTTCATCCTTTTTTTTTTTGGCCATATTTTGTTTTCAAGGTGTTCCACTTTTATCATGATGCTATTTTTCTTTCAAAAATATCATTATAGTTTGGAAAATGTATTCAACCCCAAAACTGCGGATTGAGGCAAAGATTAGTCACTGATTTGGGGCCAAAAAATTAATAGTAAAGTCACAAAAAAAAAGTTCACAATATTTTGGATACAAAGTGATTTGGCAATGTTTGATTGGATATTGTGATTGTTGGCCCAACTATTCATTAATTAAACATCCAATCAAACATTGCCAACTCAGTTTGTGCATTGCAAACTTTTTATGTGCCCTTAGCAGTGTTCGGGCCAAATTTGTATACTCCTCCGCGCCATAACAAAGTACCCATTTTGCTATTTTGGTGTCCCACTGGAAAACACCATTTTCCCAAAAAGGAAAAAATTCCTTCCACTTTCGGTCTCTTTTTCATTTACAACAACTATCCACTTACTCTTCCATACCCCACTTTCTTTCTCCTTCCCACTCACAACACATACTTTTACAACATATTTCCTTAATTTCCGTGCCTAAAAGCAAATGGGTACTTTGTAATGGGACGGAGGGAGTATTTTCAAAGCGCTAGTTTTTTTTTTTTTTTTATTAAGAAAACAAGTATAATGGTAAAAGTGAAACACCCTTAAAATTACAATGGGCGAAAACGAGCCCTGAACCTTTGTTAAAACCTCTGGTGAATTTTGTATTTGAAATTTTGTAGATTTTCGAGGCAGCAGTTAGAGGTCTTACTCCTGTTAAAGGTCCATTACCGGTTAAGTTCCCCCTTCCAGATACTCGAGACCCTTTCTCATTAAAGCCAGGATCACTTGTTCCTCGCATAAAAGGCTCGATTAATGCATCTAAAGTGGAGGGTTCATCTTCATCCACACTTTCTGAAGCCATAGCCGGTGCACGAGCAGCTGCCACTCAGTTCTCAAAGAAGAACTATTCCCACCCTTCTGCACTTCCGGGACAAGAAATAAATGCTTCAACAACAAGAACGAGGAGCAAAGCTATGGAGGATGCAAGAAATCTTGATACCGGGAGCTCAAGTTGAGTTTCTAGTTGAAATTTCGTGGTCAAGGTATGGAATTACCTTTGACTTCAACACTAGCCTCTCTTTGTAATATAAGAATAGGAGTAAATTCAGGGCTAATTGCAATTCGGTAACCTGCATTTGGGTCATGTTTGCAATTTGGTTCCCGAGATTGAAAAAGTAGCAACTCGATTCCTAACAGTTACATTTTTGTTGCAATATGATAAAAAAAAAATTAACAAAATGTTCTGTTTTTTTTTTACGGAAACACATGTTACCAAATTGCAAAAGAATGTAAATGATAGGAATCGAGTTGCGACATTTTACAAAACGGTAAACGAATTGCAATTTGCGCGTAAATTTGTGATTCATATTTTAGTTAATGGATTAATGGGTTTGATTTATTAGGCTATTTATTTCAGTCCAAAATTGATGATAATACTAGAAAGCTGGATCAGGTTGTTTGTGCGAACCTGTTACAATGCCCAATTTGTTCTTCGTCGACAAAGCAATTGTCATATTACGCTTCCAGGAATTGTAGTTGTATTCAATTAGGGTTTCAGTAATCAAGCATAAGCCTGAATGATCATTTGGGTGAAGAAATAGAGGATGCAAGGGGTTTAAGAGTAAAGTAGTATCAATAGCATCATATTCATCAACGGTACCGGATAAAGGAATTTCAGCGCAAGCTGACTCTGATCGAACGCCATTGTTGGTGTTCAAGCTTTTGTCTGCTATTGTTGAGGAATTTGTGGATAGAAATTCTATATTCAGAAGAGATTTCGGAAGATTAGAATCTCTGTTGGTAGAATCAACAAGAGATTAAAACCTAGATTATGAATTTGGAAAGATATTTGATTAATCGGGGATGATTAATCGAGAATTGAAAAGAAAACGCGGAATTGTTCATCTGATACCATATAGAGAGAGATAATTGAGAAGAGAGAGAGATTGTATTGTTATTCATCTTACTGATAATGAAGATTACATTGTGTTTATATACAAAAGTACAAAGAGGGCTAACAAGACTAACAAACTTTCCCTCCATATATTGTTACAGCTAACTCTGTAACAAACTAACTAACTTTGTTAACCTCACTAACTGACCTGTTATCTATAGTTTGTGTGACAGTCATTTCATTTGTGGTGACTGACTGTCCCCATATTAGATTTCTAGGGTTTTGACAAACCCCTGAATCTATATTCGGTTTTCACTCTACAATTTTAATTTTTTTCTCTCTACGATTTCTATGGTTTCGACGAATTTCAATTCTGTTTTCTCTGCATTTTCGCTTATGGGATTGTGATTCTTCTTGATACAGTTCCGAGTTGGCAATTTGATTTTGGATTTTAGTCACTGAACGGGTATGGGATATTCTCTGTTTTGATTTGAAATCAGTTTAATGGAAGCTTTGAGGTGATTTAGTTTGGTGGCCGGATTTGTTAAGGGGTTGTGGGGTGGTGGTGGTCGGATTAGAGAGATGGTGGTGCGATTGTGGGTCTGGGGAAGAAGGGGACAAGGGTTGATACTCGTTTCAAACTAACAATCGTTAATTCTTTAACGAGTGTTAGTTTTTTAATAGAAAGTTAATAAAATCTATTCAACTAGTGCATTAATTGAACCCAACCTTAAAGCCTCATAGTATTATACTCCCTCCGTCCCATCCCAAAATATCTTCTCATTTACCATGTTTCATTGTCCCCTAAAAAAGTTGTTCTTGTTTCTACAATATATAGGCTTTAAAAGTGCACAAACAAAACATGGCTAGTGAAGCAAGTGTTCATATCTTTAAAATTTAAAAAGTTTGAAAAGTAAAACATGAAAATCATTTTTGGGACGGAGGGAGTCTCTTCATTTTTAGTTTGTTACCTTGCAAACGAGGGTGAGACGATTCATACACGCTGGTAATCATTCCTAAAATAAATTACTCCAACTCTTTCTTTCAAAAAAAAAAAAAAAAGAAGAAGAAATAAATTACTCCTACAAACAATTTTAACCAAAGACCTTTTGGTTTAGTGGTACCGCACATAAAGCGAAAGTGCTTGTGGAGGTATCGAAGTTAGTGCTAGTCTGTGAAACTCCCATGGAAAGTTAGTGCCAATTTGTGAAACCTGTAATAAGCTCTCATAAGAAATCTCTAATAGATTAGGGATCAAACTTTCTAAAATAACAAACAATTTTACGACATTACAAAGATTAAGGAAGAAATAATAATCCATCCATCTCCTTCCCCCCACCCCAAGAAAAAAAATAAAAATTGCAGTTTAGTTCTTTTTACACCCTTGACCCTTTATGTTTAGCATGAGCTTGTTATATACTACCTCCGCCCCAAAATAATCTTCGCGTTTGACTATTCAAACCTTTTAAGGATATGAACACTTGCTTCACTAGCTATGGTTTGTTTATACACTTTGGCGCCCCAAAATAATCTTCGCGTTTGACTATTCTAACCCTTTTAAGGATATGAACACTTGCTTCACTAGCTATGGTTTGTTTATACACTTTGGGAAGAACATTTTGGGACAATGAGCAATGACATATAGGAAGATCATTTTGGGACGGAGGGAGTAGAACCCAAATGAGATATCATGTAAACAAAATCAACAGACTAAAAATACAAATAATCCCAATAGTCAATCCAAGTAATCTTTAAATAATTTCACTTGTGTATAGACCATTAAAAAACCAAATATGACTATTTTTCTGGGACGGAGTGAGTATGTTACACCCAACTAGGCTGCCAAAAAGAAAAATAGTAAGTCCTTATCTGGTAAGAAAGTGAAAACTGGCTAGAAATGTGTTTTACCCCAAAATGTCCTCAATCAACCTCCCTAACGAAATATACGACGATCCACCCTCCATTAACGCCATCTTGCTCTTCCCGCTCATCTCTTTCACCTTCTTTACCGTTACATTCTCCGGATCCATGAGAAGTTTTATCCCTCTCTCTATCTCTTCAGCCGTCACAAGGACAATATTGTCCGGGTTAAACATATCTTTTCTGTAGTCCAGCTTAATCTCCACCCCTAATCCTAGCTCCACCACCATAAAAAACGCATTTATCTGTTGCTCCGCATAAATGGGCCAAGCACCCACCGGAACCCCATACCACAAACTCTCGAGCGTAGAATTCCACCCACAGTGTGTGACAAACCCCCCACAGCACGGTGAGACAACACCTCGACTTGTGGGGCCCACCCGATCACTTTCCCTATCTCTGCAGTCCGTCCCAAGAATCCTTCCCGGCAACACCTCTGCCGGATCCTCGTAATTTTCCGGCGGTCTCAACATTCCGGCTTGTGGTGGTGGTGGTCGGCGTAGGGCCCACAAGAATCGGTGTCCGGTCCGTTCAAGTGCATGAGCTATCTCCTTCACTTGGTCCTCTTTGAAGCTGCCCATGCTCCCGAAGCATAAGAATACTACTGAGGAAGGTGGTTGATTATCGAGCCACTGCATTATCTTTGTCGCTTCATGTGCTCTATTTTCGCTACCCTTGAGACTTAGTATGGGTCCCACTGAGTAGATGGGGGGAGAATTGAGGTCTTCAGATAAGGATCTGATTGCATTAGCTTCAAGCTCAAGAAATGTGTTAACCATGATGCCTTTTGTTTCTCTTAATCTTCGGGCTGCAGAAACGAGAAAGTCTAGCCCGGATTTGTTCATTATCGCAGAAGGGAAGACTTTACCTGGGACTGGGTTGATAAAACAGGGGACGGACAACTGGGCCTCAGAATCTTCTTCGTATTTGCTCATATTCAGATTGTCATTGTCGTTAAGGGTCTGAATGTAGAGCTTGAATCCAAGAAAAGCAGCACCGGAGGTGAAGAAAACATACGTAGGGACACCAAACTCATTAGCAATGTCTATCATGGGTGTACAGAACATGTCAATGACAAACCCAACGAGTCGACTCGACTCTTTCCGGCTCATCAACTCAGTAACCGCAGCTCTGACAGGATCCATCTGGCTGTTGATGAAGCCGGTGAACAAAGACACGGGCGAATCCGAGACGTTCGGGCCAGGTGGCACGATCGGAGGAGGGAGGTTGATGAACTCCATAAGGGTTGTAACATCGTCAGAGAGTGACTGGATGTAGGAGATCGTACTCGTGTCAGAAGGAAGATTCATGACAAGTACAGTAATGGAGAGTCTTTGGTCTCTACAAGCAAGGAGCTTTGCGATCTCCACCGTCGATTTGATGTGTCCGGCACCGGGGCCGGGAATAAACACCAACTCTGCTTCCTTCATTTTTCTCGTTCAATATTTTTTTTTTTTTTCAAAATGGGGATAAGAGAGGGATGAAGATAGTTTTGTTGTGGTAACTCTGTTAAATACCATAAGAACTGAGGTCATGCCTTTGCTGGCAATTGGCAATACTTGGCATGTCAAATGTATGGTCTCCAGCATCTCCAGTATGGGTCAAGGCTTATCCATTGATACTCTTCTGTGGTCCTGTAAGAACTACAACTAGTTTTTAGTACCATCCAAAAACTAAATAAAAAGAGTATAAAATAAAAAAGAAAAAAGAAAAAAGAAAAAGAACCATTTATTTCTTCCCAATGAAAAAAATGATAATAACACTAGAGAAATCTTTTTACTTGATGAAGAAGTGCCTTACTACATTAAAATCCCAGAAGCAAGTTATTAAGAGTTATCTGTTATTTATTCACATCAAGCGTGATAATAATCAAGAATTAAAATGACTATATCAACTGTTTAACTAATATAAAATCGTAATAAACACACTCAAAGAAAAAATGTAAAGCAACATAACAAACAAGTACCGAGTACCAAATTGAATCGCAAAAGCCTAATAAGAGAACGGAGATGCTTTACCTTGTATTGTACTCCCTCCGTCCCAAATGATCTCCTCACTTTCTTTGCCGTTACTACGAATGAACTTTGAGCAATAATTATAGATCGATTTAGTTATACTAATGAAAATCTAAAACTTGTTATTAATAGTATTGTTGATGGTGTGTATCAATTACAAGTTTTTGATTTTCATAAGGATAATTGAATCAACCTTAATTTATTGCTCAAAGTTCATTCGTAGTAACGACAAAAAAGTGGAAAGATCATTTTGGGACAGAGGGAGAATATTTATGAGTAATCCAAAAATGCCTAGTACTAATGTTCAGCACAAAGAGTTTTAACTTGGCAGATGTTATTGTGCATGACTATTGCCTCAAAATTTCCTGAGTTAATACCATGAATCTACATAAAAGTTTGCCTCTTCTAAGAGGGAATTACTTATACATTAGCTGAAGGTATCTGGCAATTTAGTTTATGCATGAAGAGTTTTTAGCCATAATATAATGCCGAATAAAGCACAAATAAACTCCTGGCTGAAGTATAATCCGTTCGACTCATTTGTTACGAGTGTAAATTCCTAGAACTAAGTAAGTTTCCCGAACTTGGCTACTTCATCATTAAAAGCCAGAAAAAATTTACTACCTCTGTCCCTAAATGAGTGTCCAAATTTCATTTTAAGGGACATAACTTTTTGTACTATCTGGTGGCAAAATTCATATATAATCTTGTAATCCTCTTTACAAACATTTAGTTTTTGCAAGTATAAAGAGACCGGTGAAAAAAAAAAACAAAAAAAAAAAAACATTTAGGGACAAAGTTATGATCAAAATGGACACTCATTTTGGGACATTTTTTTAAAAAAAATGGACACTCATTTAGGGACAGAGGGAGTACTCAAGCAAGCCCCTGATAAAACCATAAGAAAGCTAGATAATGGAATACCTAAGTAATAGCAACAAGCAAAGAACATGGTCCAAATCATACTGAAAAGTATTTATACGTCCCATAATAGAATGTCTAAACGGAAATTAAACAATGACATGTCAGGGACAATGGAAAAGAGGCTAGTTCCAAAACTGTAGCTATCTTCAGTTTATCTGTTACTTATACTCTCTCCATCCCACAATAAATGTCGCATTTGACTTGTCAACGTTTTCAAGGAACGTGCATGACTTGTAAAAATGCACTAATACTATTTCCTTATTTAAAAAATGGACATTTATTATAGGGCAGACCAAAAAGGAAAGTGTGACATTTATTATAGGACGGAGGGAGTATATCTCAAGCTTAGACCAAACCAACTTTATCATCCTTGGGAGTAAATAAAAAGTAAAAGCTGATGTGTCAAGGATAAAAGAAATGTACTTGCCTCTGAAATAGTAAAAAATAACCAGTTCCAGAATTGTTGCTGTTGGACGCTCCAGCTGAGCCCCTGCTCTTGGTTCCCAGATATGTTTCTAGTGCTCCCTATCGTGCTTCACTTTTGCATCTAGGGCAATGCAATGGAGCAGCTTGCTTTGATGGCCTTTTCGAACATGAAGTAGTTGACAGCAAAATTCATACTCGCATAAGGTAAATATTTGAATTGGAACTGAAAACAGAAACAATGACGAAATCATTCAAGTTTTAAATGCAAAAGCTCCCAACTTAGATGATTACAAATGTTAAAAACAAAAAGAAAAGATTAGAAGCAAAGGATCTGAGCAACTGACCTTACAAGTTGGAGCTCAAGACTAGTTTGAGTTTACTTTAGTATTCACCAAATGACGAATCAGCCAAGAACTAACATCAGCCATAATTATAGCACACTTGTAACTCAAAGACAATGCACACAACCAATGTCAATAAGCTTAAAAGCCAAATATTGCAACGAAAGCCACCAGTACCAATTATTACTCAATTCCCACTCATCAATTATCTGTCATGACCCAATTTCGTATCTCATGGAATCCAATTTAAATATACAAAATCTTACATCGGTGAACGTCAGGCATTCAACATCGATAACATAACTCCATTATTCCTCAGACTCAGAAACCAATGCCATGTCTGGTTCGAGCGAAAGCCTGTAATCAGAGTCCTTCAAATCAATCGTTAATGCTTCCAACATTTGATATATCTCTTCGCTCTGAGTGTGATCTTGATCCCTAGACATAAAATAGTTCATATTACCAGCAACATTTATCCAACTGCAGCCCATCTCCTTAGACATACCGTTTTCCTGCATCTCTTTTCGAACTTTGTTGGCATACAACCAGTTTCCTTCTTCAGAATATATATTTGACAGCAGAACACGATAACCTGTTGTTTTGTTGCCTCGTTCCATGTTGAGCAATTTGCTGGCAACAACTTTACCCAACTCAAATTTCCCGTGAGTTCTGCAAGCTGCCAGGAGTGATCCCCAAATTCCCAATATGTTACCCTCTTCACCCAATTCTTTAACAAACTCGTAAGCTTCTTCCACCATACCAACTCTCCCTAACATGTCTGCAACACAGCAGTAGTGTTCAGCTGACGGGCATACATTGTAGTCTTTATCCATTGACTCAAATATCTTAAGACCTTCATCTACCAATCCTGAGTAGCTACAGGCAGAGAGGACTGCGACTATGGTTATGGAATCTGGTTGTATGCCACATTCTATCATTGAATTAAACAGTCTTGTAGCTTTGTCACCCATTCCATGTTGACCATAGCCCAATATCATATTGGTGTATGTCACTGAATTCTTCTCTGGGCATTGAGCGAAGATGTGTTCTGCATATCCAATCACACCCAGTTTTGAGTACAAGTCGACCAATGCAGACGCCACGAAGACATTGTGGTGCAAAGATTTGTGAATTGTGAAGGCATGGAGTTGCTTTGCGAACGCCACATTTCCAAGTAAGGTGCAGGCTGGGAGGATTGATGCTATTGTCACAGCATTAGGGTGTACATTTTCCTCAAGCATCCGTCTTAAGACAATAAAAGCCTGCTCAATTAGCCCGTTTTGAGTATATCCTGATATCATTGCATTCCATGTGGCTTGATCTTTATCATGCGAGGAGGTTCTCTCAAATAGTTCTTCGGCATTCTTGATGAGACCAGATTTTGCATACATGTCAATGAAATAACTTTCCATTCCCTCAAACTGTATGGCATTCCTAACGACATAAGCATGAGTCTGCTTTCCGATTTCCTGGTTTTTGAGATTTGATGCTGCTGAAAGAAGAGCAGTTACAGTTATAGAATCAATCACGAACCCTTCATTCTGCATCTCATACACTAGCATCAATCCTTCATAATTCAACCCATTCTGCACCAAAGCAGAAACTATTGTGTTCCAGGAGACAAGATCCCTCTCATTCATTCTTCTGAAAATCTCAAAACTTGTTTTAACAGAGTTGCACCTAGAGTACATGACAATAACCGCATTAAATACAATTACACTAAACATAGATGCGTTCTTAATAACATAAGCATGCAGCTGTTTTGCGAAGTTCAACTGCTGCAACTGTGAGGCTGCAGTAAGAGCTGCCACAAAAGTCACATCATCAAGAGCACTCCCATCCCGCGATTTCAAAGCTTCAACAAATATATTGAGTGCTTCAACTGGAAGGTTGTTTATAACATAACCACCAATCATTGTGTTCCAAACCTCTGTATTTCTGCTGAAACTATGGTCAAAAACCTTCTGTGATAAATCAAGACAACCAAGTTCTGAATACATGGAAACAGCAGAGCTCACTGCAAAAAAATCATTGATGTACTCACTACCAAGCTTAAGAAGCATACCGTAAAGAACATTACCGACTCTTGTCTCACCCATCCCTGATACAGCCGGAAACACATTAACGAAACTTACAACAGTCGGTTTTATTCCTGCCCTCATCATCCTTACAAATTGCAAAACAGCTTCAACAAATCTACCCATCTTTACATACCACGCAATCAAAGTATTCCAAGAAACCACATTTCGTTTCCGCATTGAATTAAATACCTTACGAACCAAATCAGCAGAACCCGTTTCACAATCCAACGAAGCAGCATACATATTCAAAAGGGAATTGCAAACAATATTACTGGGATGCAAATGGGTACGCAAGATATGGCAATGCACAGCTTTACCTACACGAAGCTCCCCGGTTTCAGCACAAGCCTTGAGTACAGAAGAGTAAGTATAAGGGTCCCCCTGAAACGACCTCGACTTCATTTGAGAGTAGAGAGAAATAGCTTCTTCAGGCATGTCATTACAGATAAACCCAATAATGATGGTGTTCCATACAACAGTAGTTGGGCGGGGAATTGTGTCGAACAGTTGGCGGGCAAGTTGGATTTTGCCTTGTTGACACAGCTGGCTGAGTCTGTATCGAATTGTTCGGGGTTTGGAAGGTGGGGTTGGGTCATTGGTGAATTGGGTAAGGGAAAATGAGTCTGGGAGTAGTAAAGAATGGTCATGGTGATTGTGGTGTCTGTGAGTGTTGGTGGAAGAAGAAGGTTTTGAGAATGGAAGAGGTAGAGATGAGGAGGAGGGGGCGGATGACATTGTTAGGCGCATGGATGATGATTTTCAATTTGTGGGTGCTGATTTTGAGATTGTTCGGCCGGTGAAAATGCGATTTGCGGTGCCTGGAAGGAAGAGATGGGGATAAAGGTACCTTAACTGGAAATCCGTTAATGGCTGATATTTTGGCGGCACTTATCACTTGGTCTAACTATCTACCAAACCGGTACAAATTACTCCCTCCGTCCCATCTTAAACTTCAAAAAAAAAAAAAAGTGGGCACAAGAATTAAGATGAGAATTTTTATATTATAAAATATAGATAGTGGGGTAGAGTGTTGTGAGTATAGAAAGTGGATAGGAGAGAGAAAGTGGGGTAGGGAATAGTTAGTGGATAGTTGTTATGTGTATGACATGTAGGTCCCACTAAATAAAAAAGTATAAATAATTTTCCTTTTTTGGATTTTGAAGTTTAAGTTGGGACACCCAAAAGGGAAATTTTTGAAGTTTAAGATGGGACGGAGGGAGTATGTAAGAATAATACTAGCGGCACAAAAAAATCACAAAATTTTGCTCACAAAATCATAGGTGTAATGATGTTATTGGTGTTTTTAATTAGAGTGCGGCGGGTCTATTATCGATGCACCAATAAAATATCGTCACTCATGTTGTGAGCAAGATTTTATAACATTATTTTGTGCCCCTAGCATTGCTCAATCAATTATGTAACATCATCATATCCCATCTTGCTCGATCAATGGTAAATAATTACTTTGTCGTTATCCCAGGTCTAATTAATTTCCATCACTTATCACTAATTTTTTTATTTTTCTCTAAAAATCGTTCGCCTAGATAATTTAAGTTCTCGTTTAGGCACTAAGCGGTCATAAATCGTCGCGCTTAACTTCAATCCGCTAAGGCCAGATATTGAAAAACAATTACATTAAATTTCTATTAAAATGTCGCTATTAACTTTAAATTTGTCTAGGGCCCCAATTACAGTTTTTAATATTAGTATTTTCTGCTGAAAAATTGTATTAAATTTATTATTGTATACATTTAAATAAATTGTTTGCATGATGACATTTTTAATGCTATTTCAGCGATATGTTATAAATTATGACTTATTATCGGCTCCGACTAGGCCTTGCCTAAGCCTCTAGGCACTAAGCCCTGCTTTGATGCCTAGCGGCCACCTAACATTTTTATGTCCACTTTCCTACTTCCTTTGTCTTTGATTAGCGAACTTGAAATAATGATGAACTTGTTTTGGTGGGGAACAATAAAGACGGAATTAATTGGCTTACTTGGGACCGGTTGTGTGTATCAAAAGCAGGTGGAGGACTAGGGTTCCGTAACCTTCATTTATTTAATCTATCGATGTTGGGTAAGTTTGGTTGGCGTTTGCTCGTCGACCCGAATGCTTTGGTGTGTCGAGTTCTCAAATCCAAATATTTCCCGCGGAGGGATTTTTTGAATGCCCTAGAATGTGTCCAAGCTTTGCTTGGAAGAGCATTCGAGCTTCTCAAGATCTTTTAAAATTGGGGGTTTGTCGGAAATTCGGAAATGGTCTCAATATTGGCATATGGACTCAACCGTGGATTAAGCGAGATGGTAATTTCTTTCTCAGTCCAGGCACTACCTATTCTTGTGATTTTTCTACAGTTTCAGATATTATCATGGAAGGGCAGAGGAGGTGGAATGTTGATCTTCTTACTGCCTTATTTAATGTGGAGGACGTGGAAGCAATCTTATCCATTCCTCTAGGCCTATAAACGAGCAGCGATTGTCAGGTATGGAAGGATGGACAGTATACAGTCCCAAGTGCTTATAAGCTTGCCTCGGCTTACACAATTGAAGGGAGTTATAATGTTCCTGGTGAATGGCATAAAATATGGAACCTAAGTGTCCCACCTAAGGTACGCTTCTTACTTTGGCGAATGGGTCGAGATATACTGCCAGTTGCAGAAAGATTGCGTGCGAAGGGTGTCTATGAGCGGGTGCTTTACGGATTGGCTGTCTTCTTGTTTGTCCAATATAAATAGTTGTGATTGTGATAGATTTGCAATGACGCTATGGAGACTAATGCCATAGGTATTGGTTTGGTTCTAAGGGATGAAATGGGACATTTTGTTGATGCCATCCCAGGTGTTTATAGGAGAAGCCATTGGTGTGATGGAGGCTTTGTCGTGGGTGAAGAATATGAGATGCCATCATGTGATTGTTGCGGTTGTGTATAACGCTATACGGAAGATAATAATGAGCTAGGGGGGTTAGTCCGTGTTTTGTCCGAAAATTCTACTGTGTCTATGTCACTAGTCAAGCCGAGCGCAAACCATTACTCCCTCCGTCCCGACTCACTTGAGACTTATTTCCATTTTGGTCCGTCCCACCTCACTTGAGACTCCCCAAAATGGAATGATTTTACACTCACAACACCAATCAAATCACTATTCCTCCCACTCATTCTATCTCCTACTTTATCTTTTACACTCACAACATTTCTTCTCTCTCATACTTTTTTTTAGTTCTTGTGCGCAAGACAAAGGTCTCAAGTGAGGTGGGACGGAGGGAGTATTTCTCTAGATTAGCACTCTACTCTTCTAATTGTGTAACATGGAGTGAGCTTCCGAGTAACGTGGATAGTATTAGACGCTTATGTATATTAGTGTGTAATAGGTTTCTTTGTCATCGCAGTAGTCATATTGCAAGTACAACCCCTGCACTTACACGCAATAGGTGGATCATAGTTGATCAACTCATCCCACATCTTCTTCAGTTTACCATAATAGTCAGCGACAGCTAACCCGCCTTGCTTGCAATTGGCAATTGCCGCCTTCAACTGATGAATACGCGGCCCATTCCCTACCGAAAATCTTTCCTCCAAGTCGTCCCATAATGATTTAACTGTGTCGGCATAGGTCAACGTAGATCGTAGTGTCGGTTCAATGGTGTTGAGGACCCAAGCAACCACCATTGAATTAACCATCAACCAGTCCTCATAGAGAGGATCATCCTCCTCCGGTTCAGTCACAGTTCCCGTGAGAAACCCAAGTTTACGCTTAGCCCTAAGTGCATTTTTCAATGAACGAGCCCATTCATCATAATTGACACCCCTCAAAACAACCGGAGAAATCACAAGCCCGGTGTTTTCGGAAGGATGCAGGTAATAAGGAGAGGCAGTCGGCTCCTCCTTCGTCGGTTTTGTGCCGGAGGTGGTAGTCTTGGTAGGGTCGGTGCCGTCGATTGTCATGATGACGGCACAAAGGAAAAAAATAGGGTTAGGGTTCTAGGATCGTTTAGTTGCTCTGTATACCATGAAGGAATTTGGAATCAAGCAAGTTGTTTATTCCCTGGGACAATATGTCCTTATATACTTAGTACAAGTTTCTAATATTTACGTCTAACTCCCTATACAACTTAAACTATCATAAACTAATCAACTCATAAGAAACCTATTACACACTAATTGGGAGGCTGCTTTACGGGTTGTACGGTATTTGAAAGGTAGTCCAGGTCAAGGTCTTATACTCTCTTCTGACTCGAATTTGAAATTGTCTGCTTATTGTGATTCTGACTGGGCTAGCTGCCCATTGACACGACGTTCTATTACTGGGTACTTGATTTTCTTGGGTGCCTCTCCTGTCGCCTGGAAGACCAAGAAGCAGCAGACCGTTTCTCGTTCTTCTGCTGAAGCCGAATATCGGGCACTTGCGGCTGTCACTTGTGAGTTGAAGTGGTTAAAGGGTGTACTTGTGTCGCTTGGGGTTTTTCAGCATGATCCGATGACCGTTCGGTCAGACAGTGTTTCGGCTATGCATATTGCCGCGAACCCTGTCCTTCATGAACGTACTAAGCATATTGAGATTGATTGTCACTTCGTCCGTGATGAGATACGACGAGGTACGATTATTACTTCTTATGTTCATACGTCTCAGCAATTAGCCGATGCACTTACTAAGAGCCTTGGCGTACAACGGTTGGAATACTTTCTCTGCAACTTGGGCATTCGTAATCCTCATGCTCCAACTTGAGGGGGAGTATTAGACGCTTATGTATATTAGTGTGTAATAGGTTTCTTATGAGTTGATTAGTTTATGATAGTTTAAGTTGTATAGGGAGTTAGACGTAAATATTAGAAACTTGTACTAAGTATATAAGGACATATTGTCCCAGGGAATAAACAACTTGCTTGATTCCAAATTCCTTCAGATAGCCACCACTTTTACTGTTGTCAATGTAATTAATAAAGTTCTTGTTGCGATCAAAAATAAAATAAAATAATCCACCCTTCTCAATCAATTTTTTTTTTTTAATTTCCTCTGGATAAAAATAAATTTGATTCTTTTTTGATAATTCATTTTTTGAGACAAAAGTAGTAGTAAATTTAACATATTTAAAAGTTAAATAAAACCGATTTTTCTGGCTTAGCTTAGGAAAAAGAATAGAACAACACTAGGAGGAGCACAAAAAACTCACAAAATTCTAAATGTTTTGGTGGGGAACAATAAAGACGGAATTAATTGGCTTACTTGGGACCGGTTGTGTGTATCAAAAGCAGGTGGGGGACTAGGGTTCAGTAACCTTCATTTATTTAATCTATCGATGTTGGGTAAGTTTGGTTGGCGTTTGCTCGTCGACCCGAATGCTTTGGTGTGTCGAGTTCTCAAATCCAAATATTTCCCGCGGAGGGATTTTTTGAATGCCCTAGAATGTGTCCAAGCTTTGCTTGGAAGAGCATTTGAGCTTCTCAAGATCTTTTAAAATTGGGGGTTTGTTCGAAATTCGGAAATGGTCTCAGAGTTGGTTTTGGGGGAAACTAGTTCCTCTATAATTATAAAAAGTCCACTTTTTAACCCTTAAACCTTAAACCCTAAATCCTAAACTCTAAACTTTAAGCGAGATGGTAATTTCTTTCTCAGTCCAGGCACTACCTATTCTTGTGATTTTTCTACAGTTTCAGATATTATCATGGAAGGGCAGAGGAGGTGGAATGTTGATCTTCTTACTGCCTTATTTAATGTGGAGGACGTGGAAGCAATCTTATCCATTCCTCTAGGCCTATAAACGAGCAGCGATTGTCAGGTATGGAAGGATGGACAGTATACAGTCCCAAGTGCTTATAAGCTTGCCTCGGCTTACACAATTGAAGGGAGTTATAATGTTCCTGGTGAATGGCATAAAATCTGGAACCTAAGGTACGCTTAATTCTTACTTTGGTGAATGAGTCGAGATATACTGCCAGTTGCAGAAAGATTGCGTGCGAGTGGCATGAAAGAAACGAACGTGTTTGGCGGCATGTGTCAAAACCAGCTTGTCGAGTAGTGCAAATGGCGGGATTGATTCAGCGAGAATGGCAACATCGTTTGGTCTCTAGAGCACTACTTGGAATATCAAGGATTAGTTGCAATTCTGGTAACTGTGATGCTTCTTTGTTGCGGTTGTGTATAACGCTATAAACTCGACTACGGAAGATAATAATGAGCTAGGGGGGTTAGTCCGTGTTTTGTCCCAAAATTCTAGTGTGTCTATGTCACTAGTCAAGCCCAGTGCAAACCATTATTTCTCTAGATTAGCCCTCTACTCTTCTAATTGTGTAACATGGACTGAGCTTCCGGAGTAATGTGGATAGCCACCACTTTTACTATTGTCAATGTAATTAATAAAATTCTTGTTGCGATCAAAAATAAATTAAAATAATACGCACATCTCAATCAACTTATTTTTTTTTATTTCCTCTGGATAAAAATAAATTTGATTCTTTTTTGATAATTCATTTTTTGAGACAAAAGTAGTAGTAAATTTAACATATTTAAAAGTTAAATAACACCGATTTTTCTGGCTTAGCTTAGGAAAAAGAATAGAATAATACTAGGAGGAGCACAAAAAAGTCACAAAATATTGCTCACAAAATTCTAAGTGTAATGATTTTATTGGTGTTTTAAATTAGAGTGTGGCAGGTCCATTATCGATATAACCAATAAAATATCGCCACATGTTGTGAGCAAGATTTTGTAAGCTTATTTTGTGCCCCTAGCTTGCTCGAAAGAATATACTGTATTTTGAAATGCGTGGGTGCAACTTCTGCCACTTCTTAAACGTCTCCCCGATCCAATTCAATGCCAAGCTAAGTATGTCGCAGCCACCAACTCATTTGTTGTAGGTTGCGATTTGCGAAGAACAAGAGCTTGGTAAGAAATTTATTCCTACAATTTCGTTTCATACAATTTGAATTTGCTTTTATTACTCTATCTACTTGTTATAATTTATCCAGAATTTATTCTCTATCATTAACTTAATTTGCAATGGAAATGTAGTTTTTTTCAATTTGAGTTCTTTATCATGGAAAATTCTGATGAATCCCCAATTTAATCAAGCTACTTACTGGGGATTTCCTCTATTAACAAAGCCAAGAACGTTTTTTTGAGTGAATTTCTGTGTGATTAATTGTATTAATGGTAAGTTTCTAGGTTTTTAGAGTTGTTTGTTTTCATTTTTCAAATAATACAGTACTCCCTCCGTCCCATACTTATCACTACTTATTTCCATTTTGAGCGTCCATACTTATTGCTACTTACCAAAAATGTCACTTTTGTCTCTCCTATCCACTCATAATAACTATCCACTAACTTATTTTCTCTCTCCTATCCACTCACAATACTTACTTTTCCAAGATATTTTCTTAATCCCCGTGCACTCCCATTTGGTAGCAATAAATATGGGACGGAGGGAATACTTATTATTACAATATCAGAGCTCGCTGATTTTTGAGAATTAACTGCGTAAATGCTTCAGATGTTAAAGATTGAGTTTGTAGATCTTAAATTTTAGGACTTTAATGTTTTATCGCAATTGTTTGATGAAAATCATTGATTTAAAGTTTGTTCTAGTGAATGATTGACAAACCTAGGATTGGGGAGGTTTGACATCGTCATAATCATATCCATGATCGAAATTGAGTTTTATTAACTCGTCTTCTCAACACGTTGTTATTTTATCATTATTTTTAATCCTTTACGTAGTTTCTCTTTTTGGAATCCTTTGAGTTAAAATCTGGATTTTATTCTCCATATGCAATCATTTCATATCATCGTCATTGATTTTTGTTTGATTTCAATAGGGACACGTGGTTAGTATTTCACGAAACTTGATCCGTTTGCTAAATTTGTAACTTGTCCAGGATATTAAGCAAAAATTACTCCCTCCATCCCGAAAACACAATCTCACTTTTTTAGTGGTCAATTTGAACAATCTTTAAACAAAGATGTAGGGAAAAAGAAATATCCCAATGACATTCTAAAACTTGTGACTGATAAAACATTATAAATACTATCAATAACAATTTTTAGATTTTCATTAGGATAATTAAATTAACGAAAATTTTGGTCAATGTTTGTTCAAATCAATATCTAAAAAAGTTGGGACTATCATTCCGTGATGGAGGTGACGGAGAGAGTATTATGTGTTTCTCTTTAGCGTATCTCTTCCAGGTCTAGTGTTGAATCCTGGATTTCTTTGATACTTTAGCGATAGAAAATTACTTTGTATGTTTTGAACTTGGCTGTTGGCACAAAAAAGTTTAAAATTATAATGTTGTTTAACTCTTTGCTGAGTGAAACTGGCTGAAAAAAATTATTTTATTGTAGTTTTTTATAGTAACATTAATATGTCC
Source organism: Campanula takesimana (assembly GCA_026119855.1). NCBI lineage: Eukaryota > Viridiplantae > Streptophyta > Magnoliopsida > Asterales > Campanulaceae > Campanula > Campanula takesimana. The sequence continues at coordinate 61,690 of JAOWBW010001298.1, forward strand.
ATTTTCCTTTCTTAACCTTATGCGAGTAAATCACTTCAAAAAAAAAAAAAACAACCTTATGCGAGTAAATTGACAAAGTTTGAAACATAAAAGTGATCAACTGGCCCCTTTAAGGTTTATGTGGCTTCGCCATGTCTATGTCACACCTCTTTTTCCTTGCATTATTTTTATCTTATTACCCATGAGTATGAGGAAACTAAAAGAAAAAAAATGAAAAACGAATAAAGACTGGTTAGACAAGTCGCCGTTTTTGGGATATATGTGATTTTTCTTGGTTCATTTATCTTGCCGTGGCAGATACCTACTAACCACCCGGTACGAACCAAAAAAAACTGCCACTTCTTACATAAACCAAGCAAGATACTATGCATCGATGTGGGATAGTAGATGTTTGGAAGGTTTAGGATGCGTTCCTCCAATATTAATAAGCTTTTGAAAATGTGAACGGCATTTAGGCATATACAAAGATGTACATACACCTTTATAGAAATGGAAGCTGTTGTAGATTAAACATCTTAACCCTGTCTAATTAATATAAAATTTTCTTGGAACATAATGAGGAGTGATTAAAGAAAATATAGAGGATGTGATGTAAAGCAAGTACACTAATGGTTGAAGTGATTTGGTCCCTTACCCGGATGTGGGCTATCGGAATGTTGCTGACTAAGAACATGCTGCATAGCTTCAGTGCTCTTGAATGGTTTAGGACCTTTCTATGGAAGAGAAGCAAAATAAATGCATGCGATTTATGATGTTTTATGGAGCATTGAGGGGATAAGAGTGGAGGTTTGTGTCGCACTTCGTTTGTTAGTTTTTAAGCTTAGTATATGCATATGAACGAAGAAACATTTGCAAATAATCTTGCTCTCCGTTGAGTTTTGGCTATGATGCTTGGACTCAGGGGTACGAGTGTCTCGCACGGGTATGGATTCGACTTTCGAGTATTGGATCCTCCAAATTTTTAAGGATTTACACCTTATTTAGTGTAAAATAGCGACACCCACTCCCACACACATATCCTTTGGACACGGGTGCTTTGGCAAAATTGAAGGGTTGGAGTATCAGAGAGTTTTGGAATAGAGTGTTTCGAAAAGAGCAAACTTAAACGAAAATGGATAGGGATGCATACATAAATATCCAAATTAGTAGTAGTAATGATGGACATGAATCCATATGAGAGTTCAAGCAGTCAGAGACTACAGATGTTGGATTCAATTGTAAATTTGGTAATAAATTTTCTAGTAAAAATGTCTCTTGCCATCCATTTATGATCGCCCTTCCACATATCTGTTAATCTCTTTCTCATAGATAGCGTTAATGAGTTGAAGACACATTTTCCTCATTTTGCAATAAAAACAATTCCATCATTGATAATGGAGATGTCAAGAGGAGAAACATCGTGGGTATGCAATCTCTCATTTCTCGCATCTGTACGCCTTTTCTTGATGTGAATAGTGACACATGCTTTGGATTTGACAACTACTTTACCAATTTTGACCAAATCGTTTTTTAAACTTATGGATGTTCTATCATTATTCTTAATCCTATATACAAGGTATGAATTGTAATTTTTTTAATTTGTCTTTTCAACTCAATGCTAGTTTCTATTCTCCATTTTCCTTATCAAGTTTATTGATTATCATCTTGGATTTCTTTTGTAATATAATCTTGCGTTCCATCAAATGTAGCAAGCTTGTTTTATCTTTTGCTAGTCTTGGATGCTCAATGGAGTGAAATTTTACTTTGTTTCTTGTCAGATCTTGTCATGAATTTATCAAACCTCTTTATCTCTCTCCAGGGTGATAAAAAAAAAAAAAAAAAAAAGGTGATTTGGCAAGTCGCCGTTTTTTGGATTTTCTATTTTTTTTCGGTTATTTTTTTTTTTTTTTGGACGTGGCAGACGCCTTACCAAACCACCTGACATGAACCAACAACGCATGGGCTTTTAAAGAAAGCAGGAAAGTACTATTCTTTCGATGTGGGACCATATTAGTGTAGAGGATTTAGGATCCATTTCTCCTACATTATTACACTTTCACTTTGAGGATGTGAAAGCTGTTTAGGCATAGACGACTCCTTGTGTGTGTACATCTTCCTCGAATTGACAATGTACTATAAGAATAAAAGATCTTGACCCACTACATTAACAGGAAATATTCTTGGACTGTGTGAGGAGAAACCAAATTACCGAAGAGAATCTTATGGATGTGAAGCAAATCAAGTCCATTATGGCAGGACCTCTGCTTACCTAGTATGCCTATTTGGTTGATGACAATGGCGAGGCTAGTTGAAGGCAAAGGGGGTGACTGACCCCCTTAATTTTAAGAAATTGTCATTTTAGTACCTATTTTTTTTAAAAGAAATACACTTAAAATATTTTGTCAATTTTGACCCCTTTACTTGTGTTATTATTTACACTATAATATCATTTTGACCCCCTTTGTGCTCAATATATATATAAAAACATAATTGTATTTCCCAAACAATCTTGACCCCCTTAGAATTTTTTTCTGGCTTCGCCACTGGTTGATGATGTAAAAGAAAACTTGCATGGCTTCAATAAGCTCAAATGGTTAAGAACCTTGCAAATAAATGAAAATTGAAGAATTTCATTGTGTCATGTTCCTGGGAGATTGGACACAAAATGAGTGGTTTATGTTGTAGGTTCATTGGCCATTTTTATGGATATACTTTTATTTATTATGAATTTCATGCCGGTTTGATAAATATATGAAAATTGTTGAGTTTCACCTGGTATTGAATTAATGGAGCTTGACAAGTACGCTGTATAGCTTGTGTTTATTCTTGTTTGGTGCTAGTGTTCTATAGATGTTAAACTGCCACTTAAAAAACAAACCAATCAAATTACTATGCATAAATGTGGGACAATAGTTGTTTGGAAGAATTAGGATCCGTTCCTCAAATACTATTATGCTTTTAAAGATGCGAAAGTCAGGTATAGACAAAGATGTACACCTTTATAGAATAGGAAGCTCTTCTAGATTAAAACATCTTAACCCTGTATAATTAAGAGGAAAGGTGATTACATTAATTGCAATGTTCTTGGGCTCCATTAAGTTTTGGGAGAGGTTCTTAAGTTTCGAGAGATATGTTTTCAGAAAAAAGCAAAATTATAAGCAAAATGGATTGGGACTCAAAAATTAGTTTCCAAGTTAGTATGAGTTATAATGTACATGAATCCATATGAGAATTTAGGCTGTCAAAGACTGCATTTGCTGAACAATCACCATAAACACTTGAGTTGCAGGCTTGGAAAAATATTATTATTATATAGTAAGAAATAATATCTTGACATCTAATTATGATTCCCTTCCACATATCTTCTCTTTTCCTAAACAGGGATGATGAGCTGAAGACGCATCTTCCTCATTTTGCCATGAAAACAATTCCCTCATTGATCATGGAGATGTCATTGTCAAGTGGAGAAACATCACGGATATGCAATATCTCGCTCTTTATATTGGTACGCCTTTTCATATTGTGATAAGTGAAGCATGCTTTGTATTTCACAATTACTTTACCAAATTCGAACTTTTTTTTAAACAAGGTATGAGTTGTAGTTAATATTCATTTTATTTTGTTTATTCAGCTCTTCCAACTCAATGGTAGTTTTTTCTTTATTATTATTATTATTTATTTTGATAGGAACAATGCTAGTTTATTGATTCTCGTCTTGAATTTTATTTGTGATCCATCGGTTGCATTCCATCATATGTAGCAAGCTTGTTTTCCTAGTGTCTGATGTTCATTGGAGTGAAATTTTACTTGTTTCCTTTTTTGTCGGATCTCGTCCGGAGCAAACCTCTTTATCTCTCTCCAGGGTAATAAAAGGAAAAAAAAAAAAGAGAGTAAAAGTTGATTTGGCAAGTCGACGTTTTTTGGATTTTTATACTCTTTTTTTTTTCGTTTCTTTTTTTTGTCGTGGCCGACGCCTAACCAAACCACTTGGCATGAACCAACGTGCGGGCTTTTAAAGAAAGCAACACACTACTACTCTTTCGATGTGGGACCATATTAGTGTAGAAGGTTTAGGTCCATTTCTCCAACATTAGTACACTTTCACTTTTAGAGTGTAAAAACCGTTCACATATAGTATACTCCATGTTTGTGTACACCTTCCTCGAATTCACAATGTGCTATGAGATTAAGAGATCTTGAGCCACTACATTGACATGAAATTTTCTTGGACAATGTGAGGAGAAACTAAAGAGTATTTTAAGGATGTGGAGCAAAGCAAGTCCATTCTTCCTTAGTTGAAGAACTTTATTGCAATATATTTCCGGGAGTTTTGAGGGGACAGGATTGGAGATTTGTGATGCAGTTGATGAGGATTTCAGAGAAGGTCAAAGGATAAAATGGATATATTTTCATAGTACTTGGAACATTGGCTCTTTGGCAGGGAGATCAGCAAAAGTGGTGGAAGTTAAAAGCAAGAGGAAGATTTACATAATGTGTCTACAAGAAACTAAGTGGGTTGGAGAGAAAGCAAGAGAATTATCGCCTTGGGGTTTTAAGCTTTGGTGTTGGAAAGAATAAGGGTAGGAATGGAGTAGGTATCGTTATTGATAAGGAGTATATTGACGATGTGATGGAAGTGTACATGAAGAGTGGTCGGATTATTGGTATTAAACTTGTGATAAGGGATGAGATTATAACTATTTTTAGTGCATATGCACCACAAGTAGGGTTGGATGCATCCATGAAACGAAGAGTTTGGGTAAGATTTAGAGGAGGTAGTGCAACGGGTACCTAGTGGTGAGAAGTTAGTCATTGGTGGCGATCTTAACGGACATGTAGGTTCTAGTCGACAAGACTTTAAGAGCATTCATGGAGGTTTTGGTTTTGAGAAGTTAGTATATTGATGATGTGGTGGAAGTGTACAGGAAGAGTGACCGGATTATTGGTTGAAGTGGAAGAGTGCCACAGGGTTTCTATGTGATCCCGACATGCTCCATAGATTAAAGGGAAAATTCTACCGTACGTCAATTATGTCGACACTGCTTTATGGCAATGAATGTTGGGCCGTGAAACAGTGTCACGTTCATAAGATGAATGTCGCGGAGATGCATATGCTACGATGGATATGCAGGCATACAAGAAATGATCGATTAAGGAATGAGGTGATCAGGGGTAAAGAGTTGCGCCCATTTAGGATAAAATGAAGGAGAATCGTCTTAAGGTGGTTTGGTTAAGTGAGACGTAATATTGATTGGTTGTTTGGATTTGGTAGATTAGTGTGAAAGATAATTTGATAATAAGGTTTTGAGTGTGCCTCATTGGTATCTAAGCACAAGATTCACATGTAAGCCCAATCTTTGAAAAAGATTATCAATACAAATTTGGTAAATGAAAAAATTACCTCATTGGTGGTAGAGATGCCATATCGAGAGACATCACAGCTGCCTTCTGCAACATCTTTTTTCCTAATAGGTCTATTATTATTGTTCTTCATTTTAAAGGTGGATGAGGAGGACATGGAACCGTGCCTCAATCCTTATGTCATGAAGGCTACACAACTAGGGGACTCTAAATAGGCTAAGGATAAATTTGAACCCCTAACCTCCCCCTTATAAGAGAGAAGGGGGTACTACTAGAGCTAGAGCTCATCGGTGCCTTGGGAAACATGTCATAACTTCTCCATTTTGCCTTTTCACATTGTGGTTAATGACTCGTGCTTAGCATTTTGCAAACAACAAATTTACCGAATTTGATCATAATACTTTCTGAAAGACTTTGTTTCTCGATTTGCGTGGTTGGTCAATTCTTACTCTTCTATATAGATGGAGGGAGTATTATCGTTGTTAATTGTTCCCCTTCCAAAGTCATAGGAAAGCAAAAGGATATATGAGGGGGTTGGATAAGTCACGTTCTTTTGGATTAAAAAGAAAAAAATGTTTTTTTTTCCATGGCACATAATTTTTTTCGTGGCAGACATTTTCTTTTTCGTGGAAGATTTTTTTAACCCGTGGGTGGTTTTCATATTTACGTTTTGGGTTTTTTTTCCGTGGCACACTTTTCAACCACCCGACATGAACCAACTGAGTCTGGTCTTTTAAATAGAGCAACAAATCACTATGTTTCCGATATGGGATTGTAGAAGTTTGGACGGATTAGGATCAGTTTTTCTAGTAATGTAAAAGTCATTTTCACAGACCAATTCTTGTGTGTGTGTTCCAAAATTGGTATTGTAGTAAAGATCTTGACCTTGACTAATCACATTTCCTTTCTATTTGGACCAATAGAAAGGAAAAGGTGATAATGGTTAGTTCAAATCCGACACTTTACCAAGTTGAGGAGGTGAGTGTTTAGGAAAAGACTGATCTTTTAGGAGACTTCATTGGGGCATAAAATTTCCTCGATTCAGTGTTCCTTTTTTGAATTTTGTAGGTTTCGGATGATGGGAATTTGAGCAAAAGATCAGATGATAAAGCGTTTTCAGTAATGTCGAATTCTTTAGAGCATACCAGCATCATCATCATATTTTGTATTCGCATGGAAATTCTTTGAATGTCCATCTCAGGACCAATTGGCTTGTCAGAGGTATGAATCCCGATTGAACTATATGCTTTTAACTAAACCATAAAAAGGAAATGAGAGAAATGAAAACAATGTGATATGGTAATTGGTTTCTGATAGGCCTTTTGAAATCTAAGTAAGCTTGTAGGATTGTAGGTTTAGTTTTGGCATGTGGCTGCTTTTGATTTTTTCTCTTTTGACTAACATGTCATATATATGTGTACCATATGAGTGAAAGTGTTAATAGTTTCTTCCTTTTCCTTCTCCATTTTCTGGATCCTTCCTGCTTAATGCTAAATCTGTTTCTTAACTAGGTCATTGAGTCTTGAATTGGGTAGCCATTTACTCACTTGTGACACATGGCTTGTCGTTTCACCAAATTTTGGTAACTTGTTCTCCTATTCCTTACGTTTCTTGGGGTTGCCATTTTTGGTAATATTATATTCTTTACGTATCATGTTTTTTGGCAGTGGCAGACACTCGTGGTTTGACAGGTCATCATTTTTGGGATTTTTGAGTTTTTATTTGTCTGGCTGTGGCAGACGCTTAGCCAAACACCTGACATGAACCAAAAAAGTAGAGTCATTTGAATAAAGCAACAAATCAGTATGTTTTCGATATAGGATGGTAGAACTTTGGTAGGTTTAGGATAATTTCTTGAACACTCCCTCCGTCCCAAAATGAATGTTCAATTTCAGACATTCATTTTGGGACAGAGGTAGTATTATGTTTTCAGTTGTGAAAGTCACTTATGCATAGAAGAAATCTTGTATGTGTACATTCCTAGATTGACAATGTACTTGGGAAGTAAAGATCTTGAATATGACTAATTACAACTTAATCTTCCATTATAAAGGACAAGTTGCAGAGCTTCAATGGGATCAAATTGTTTAGGACCTTCTAACGAAAGGAAAATTTTTATCGTAAAGAAGAAAGGAGATGTTTGAAATTTAAATTATGTGATGTTTTAAAGAGCATGGAGTGCGACACAAATGGAGGTTTTTGATGACCTCTGTTTGTTTCTGAGCTTAGGAAGACCTATGCTAAGGCAAATCTGGTGCTTCATAAAGTTATGGAAGCAAGTCTTTTAGGAAAATGAATTGGGGTGGAAATTTTATTTGCTCCAGAGATTGCTTTTTAAGCATATTACAAGTTGCCGATGAAGGGGAATTCTTATCGAGCTTGCTCCTGCCACATTCCACTACAGGTTTTCTGGTCAGTTCAGTCGATTCCATATATCAAGGCATAAATCCTCAACTAGGCTATAGGGCGGGGTTCGGTGAGATTGCCCCTCCGCGAGATAAACTGGAGAGAGTTCACTGATATATGGGGAATGGTAATGATGATTGTTTATACTACCTCCGTCCCAACTCAATATGCACCTTTACTGTTTGGCACAATATTTAATGAGAGATTATTTATATTCAAAAGTATTGTGAGTGGAGAATAATGAGTGGTTGGGAGGAAGAAAGAGAATGAGTGGAGAATAATGAGTGGTTGAGAGGAAGAAAGAGAATGAGTGGAGAATAATGAGTGGTTGGGAGGAAGAGAGAGAATGAGTGGAAGATTATAAAAATAATAAAAAACTTTCCTTTTTTGGATTGTGCACATATCAACGACACCCACTTAAAAGGTAAGTGTGCACATTGAGCTGGGACGGAGGTAGTATGAAATAACTTGACTTGCATGCCGGAATAACTTGATGAATGCGGCTTATAACAGTGGTCATTCGTGATTTGGATTATTTTGTCTGGATTAATATGTTAATTTTTTGCTTGTCTAGGATGTTTGATCATTATTTCTGAAAATTATGTGCAGGGCAATTTTTTTTCATCTCGGTTTAGTTGTTTGGACATCTTCAACAACAAAGGTATAGTTTTTTTCTACTTCACAAACACACATATGCACATGCACAACGTCCAAATATAAAAGCCTTTGAAGAAATTCGTCTTTATATTCTGAAATAAACTACATGTTTGCTTTTCCTGGGAATTGAGATGTTGTTCTTGGAACTTTGAGATTATGTGCAAGCTCTTAGCGTAGCAACCTTGACACTGGAGAAAGGATTATGAGACAGCGTGGAACAACTGCGTGTTCTGTGTTCAGATCATTTTCAGACATAACTGGCAATTTGGTTTGAATTGATAGAGATTTATGTATCTGAAATTAAGTGAAAGCCACAAACATATTTGGTTGGAGTTGAACTCAGTAACTTTGAAGCAGAAGATTCATTTTAAGATCATATTTGGAAGGGGATTATGAGAATGGGCATAAATATTTAAGCTAGAAATCTGACAAAGATCTTTGGGAAACCTTATTGGGGATGTTATGTTGAGTAAATTATGAGAATGGGCATATTTCCAGTGAAGTCATCAGAAACTTGAATTGTTCGACCAACTTTGTTATAAAGAAATTTTAAATGATACTCGTATTGTATTTACTGTTGATGAGTCCATACGACGTTTCATATTAGCCGCCCTATATTATGTACCTGAAATTAAGTGAACGCCACAAACATATTATTGTATTCATCTCTACAGTTGTTATGACCACGTTCTTTGGTTTGTCACGGGAGTTTCAGATGAGTTCCGCGAGTTCCAAATCACAATCTCAGGTACTTTCACATAGTATTCACTTGCTCTGAATTTCCTCCATACTGCTTCGTAATCCGTCTCCCACACATTTTTGTGATGCCAATCAAATAACATTTTATTGAAATAAACACCCTTTTCACCACTTGCTCCTCACTCCCTTTTAGTACCCAAATTCTGCGAAAACAGAAATATTTAGTGAAAGATTTTTTTTTTCTTTTTTTTTTTTTTCTGGGTGGGTGGTGGTGGTGGATCGAGAAATATTAAACACCTCTCAAGTTGCCAATGACCGTCAGTATAATGAGGGGATCATGGGCCTGAGATGATTTCAGCTGCTTAAACAGATTTTCTGGTGGCCTGTCGAGGACGAGGTGGGAGAAAAAAAGTCAAGGAAAAGGTTGTCACTAGACAAGTAGGTGGCGGAGGCATTCTCCGGCGATACCATTGGTGGGTAGGAAGGAGGAAGCCAGCTGCATGTGATTGTCATTGTTATTAATTCAAGTAAATCTCTTCCCTAGTTATACTGATTTACCTTGGTTGGTTACTGGATTGCCTAGTCATTGTATATACGAGGTTATCCACAATTTCCTTATTCTTTGTATTCTCTTACGTGCTTGATGCATCAAACGCAACCTTAGTCTTTCAACTCAACCACTCATGTGAAATTCTTGTCCTGCCGGAGATCGAAGAAAGAGTTTTACTTTCTTTCTGTTTTTTAGTATGTCCAGAGTAAGTGCGACTTAGTTAATGACTGGAACTAGACTGTCTCGTTTTCAAAATGACAAGTGGTGAATTGTGTTTTGGGTAACTTTCTCTTTATAAATGCTTGTTTAAATACAAAAAAAAAAAAAAAAAAAAAAAACTTAATTAACCAACTTTTTGCCGCTTGCATTATGAATAGTGTTTTCGAATATCCTTAACACACTTGTATTGTTAACTTATTTTCGTTATTTCCCCAATAAATGTGAAGAATATTAATCTGAGACGGGAAACTACTTTAATTTGAGTAAAAAAGTGGAAAACTACTTTATGAAAATCAATAAAAATTTTACAACAAATTAACTTAAAATTACTGCTCAAAATTCAGTCGTGATTAAAAAAAAAAAAAAAAGTGAGAACCTCATTTTAGGACAGATGAATACAATTTTGTACACATTGCTTGTACTGTAAAATTGAACTTAAAAGTGGAGAGAGAGAGAGAGAGATATTTCCAACAGGAAAAAGGACTTGAATTAGCTCAACAGGAAAAAGTAGTCGTCTGAGCTCAAAAGTTGGCTTCATCCTCAGCAAACTTCAACAAAAATTTCAAAATTGAAGATTTGAGGTTGTCACCAACTTGTACATTCTTTATCTCAAAGACCCCTTTCATAATACGAGTATAAAGTCTTTCAAGCTGGGGGATTCCATAATCCCCTGTCCGCTCCACGAAAAGCTGCTTAATCGGCTCGACTTTGCTGGAGCTCTCAGCAGCATCTGACATCTCCACGTCTTGGGATTTCAACTCACCGACGCCGTTGGATGTTTCAACTTCAACCTCAACAGTGTGATCATCAGGTGAAATATCCACCGTTTGATTTGGATCAACAACCTCCGGTTCTTGAGATGACTTTGGGGGTAGTACTGGTGGTTCTTGAGGCTGTGGTCCATCTTAAGAGTTGCATGAAATTTCCACATACCACAAAACATGAAAGGTCAGAATGTAACCTTAAATCAAGCTCCCACTTTCCTCCCTCCCAACAAATGGTTTTAATATTTACTCCCTTCGTTCGTAAAAAGTATCGCACTTTGGTCTGTCCCAAAATAAATGTCGCATTTCTAAATAAGGAAACATTATAAGTGCAGTTTTACCATGGTACATGCAATATACAAACAAGCACATATTTTCGAAACAATGACAAGTCAAATGCGACAATTATTTTGGGACGAGGGAGTATGATATTCTTTATCCCCCCCCCCCCCCCGGTTAAGATTGAAGAAAAAAGAGATGTGAAAGTGGTCATACCTGCATGAGCAAGATCATTAGTCTTCTTTGCCCGTTTCAGTGCTTCATAGCTTTGATCGAGATTAACCTCAGGCTGGACATTACGTAAACGAGCACTCGCCCTAGTCACAGCCGTCATTTGAACGACAGGAGCGTTTTGGAACGCAAAGCCCCCCAAATCATCGGGTACGGACAGTGGCCCACCTTCTGCAGCAATCTTTTCACAAAATGCAACCAATGCTGGGTCCATTTGCGACAGCATCCCATGCACCTAAATAAAAACATAATCTTGAAACCTAAACTCCAATTGCAAAGCACTCGAGCAGATAACAAAAGACTGATTTAAAAAAAATAAAAAATAATAATAAATACATAAATAATAAGCATACTGTATCCCGTAGTTCACAAGCCCTACTGACAATCCTAGCTCCATTGTAATCGTCTCCATTATATTTCTGTATATGACAAAAAAGTATCAGCAAACAAAGCACGAGATGGTCGGAATTAGTTTCAGATCAAGCAACTTGTGGGAGTCATTAGACACTGAGGATAATGAAAATCAAAAAACAATATGGAGTACTACTTTATACAATGTTTAAAAAAGATACACACCTTTGCATTAGCCAAAATGAGATCAAAATCTTCCAAGAATGCTTTGCAAGTGATATACTTTCCACTATCAACATGCTGAAGCAGAGTTGCTATGTCCATAGGATTCTGAATTATTGTACGATAGTTTGGTGCATCTTCGTCCATGACTGGAAAGTGAAAGGCGCTGAAACGTTTATCATACAAAATCCTGCACCATAGGAAATAAATTAGGAGAATCAAGTGGTTTCTAATAAAAGACGTTGCACGCACAGCTTCTTCCCGTGATCTATTGAATAACTACAATAAAGAAACTGCTGCTAGAGAGCAGTAGGTTCAGTTTCCAAATTTCACGTTTGTCTATTTTTCTTTATCCCACGTATTAGGCTTTCTGCATAGGTATACACACAACTTCGAGGATCATGACATACCCAAAATGTTAACTCGATTTCCCCAAGATTCAATGCAACCTTGACTTGACAAGTTTCTTGCTAGCTTAAGAACATATTCCCTCCGTCTTTTTTGAAAGTGCGCTTTTTGCCATTTTGAGTGTCCCAATTATGAGGGCACACCCAAAAATGCAAGTTTGTAACATACTTTATTCAATGGGACCCACTTGTCATACTCACAACAACTATCAACTAACTACTCCCTCTGTCCCATAACAACTTGCACCAATTTCCTTTTTGGATGTCCCATTGGTAAATCCCACTTTCCTAAAATGTCTACCTTTATTCTTTTTTTATTCACCCTACCCAAATTATCATACTCACACACTTAAATTGTGAGTCCCACTCGCAAATCGTCATACTCACAACCCCTTTCCTACTCATTCCCTACCCACTCTCACCCAATTTCCATACAACACTAAATTATTAAACATTTTTCCTTTATACCTGTGTCGACCCCGAAGTCTGCCCTTGTTAGAAAGACGGAGGGAGTATAATTATGCAGAACAACTAGCCTGACCAAAAGATTTAAGCGAAGTGTCATTGAGGTACCACAATCTATTGGTTCAGCAGGTCGTGTTAAAAAATATTGGACCAAGAGTTAGCATGTGCCAGACCATGACCACATGTGATTCCGTTCAACAGTTTGGAGTTATTTGGGAATGTAATGATAAATATTCCCATAGAGGCCAAAACTCTAGTAGCACCAGCAGAGATCACATAAACAACAGCAATACAGGAACCCAGCCACCAAGTACCCTTCACGAAGGTCTACCGCTGCAACTCGAAAACCATCATAAACTTTTGAAGATGCTGAAAGTTCTCCACTAAATTTGAAAGGTTGATTTCACTCATCTTGTTTAGAAATACTCCCTCCATCCCATTTTAATCAACAAAGTCAACGCAAAAATTGTCAACTTAATTCTACTTTGACTAAAAACTCTGGAAAAAATAATTGTCATCCTAAAAAAAATAAAAAATTGTTATTGATTCACCATTAATAATATATTCATTAATAATTTTTAGTTTTACCAAAGGATAATCAAACTTTCTGCAACTTCTTGTCAAAGTACGATGGAGTTGACAATTTTTCCTTTGACTTTGTAGATTAAAGAGGGACAGAGGGAGTATGTGATTTGGTTATAATCATCCACTGTAGCTTTTTTGTAAGATAAAGCAGTTCTTTTTTAATTATCAAATATCTTTCTTTCAATGTCCAGGTGGAATATCTTTCTAGTTTCATCATCCTTTTCAATGTATAGCTTAAACATATAACCAGAAATGCACCATCCCGCATAATTGCTCAACCAAAATAATCTCAGAAAGTCACTGAAATTCTTAAAATTAATTTGATGTCCCAAAATGAATGTCCGAAATTGCTCTTGGTCAAGAGCAATTTTGGACTCATTTCGGGACGGAGGGAGTATATTGGAACTCCTGTAGAGATGGTTCCATGATTATGAATATGTTAAAAACAGACTAAAAACAACATGTACTTCTACCAAGAAATAAAATATACTCCCTCCGCCCCAAACTTATCGCTACTAAATGTGAATGCATGGGGATTAAGAAAATATGTTCGAAAAGTAAGTGTTGTGAGTGGGTAGGAGAGAGAAAATAAGTTAGTGGATAGTTGTTGTGAGTGGGTAGGAGAGAGAAAATTGAACATTTTAGGTTAGTAGCAATTGGTATGGGACGCCCAAAAAAGAAATAAGTAGCGATTAGTTTGGGACGGAGAGAGTGTGAATCTATATTGAAGGGGGGTGAATGCACGTCATTAACATCTTACCGGTTGCAAATATCGCGTAGGCACATGCGCAATCGCCGAAGGGCATGACCCTCAGCTTCAGCCTGGGCTTTCAATTCAGAGGCCTTCGGTCCAGTAGCTATCTTTGGTGCCTTCGGGAGTTCAGGAAGAGAAACTGGGTCTGCGGACTTCGTTGAGACTCCATCGGATGGTATTGACAAAGCAGCTATGATGAGATTGTCAAAAAAGGTAGACCTATCTTCACTTGATGGTTTGTCCATATGATAGCTGTCAAAAGATAATCTGCCAGTTAGTATGTATTCACCAGGAAATGCACAAAATTCAATTTAAGATTGGGGATCATCAAGAGGAAATTTTGCAATTCGGAAATGCTCAAGGAGAGAGTGATATGCATTTTGGCTAGAAAAAAGCTTTGCCACATAAGTAGAAGCCACTTACACGTTAAGAAATCATGAAAAGCTCTTACTTACATACAAATGTAGACCCAAGTGCAAATTAAAGGACTGGCAAAGAAATTATGGGTGATGAATGACAGAATTGGTTTTTCGATAGCAGAATTCAAATAATGAGTGCAAAAAACCATGTGAAAAATTATAGACGGCTCTTAGAACCAGTAAAGTTAAGAGCGAATTTGGATTCAATAAAACATACACATTACGCGAAGGAAATACAGAAGAATGGTTGTCATCTGGCTGAGGAATCAGAATTGAGGATGTCCCAAGCAATAATATGGTTGCATGTGATGGCAACTCTGCCAGCAGTGTCAACAGAACAGCCTTAAGTTGCTCATGTGCCTGGACGAATAAATCTTAATATCAGAGACAAAAAGAGGATAAAAGGGTCCTGTATATTTGCAAGGTAAATTGGGCATGAAGTCAGTATTAATTCATTAAGCACAAGCTTGAAAAGCAAAAATTTACACTCACGTTCTCCCACCAAAGATCGAATTGTGGTAAGTAGAGTATTGATGGTGTAGTTCTCCTTGCTTCACCAAATATATGCACCAATGCCTCCTCTGGTGTCTTAGCACTTGGATCGGAGAGAAGAGATGAAAGTCCAAGAGAATGAACAGGAAACTTCTCCAGTTCATGTAACACCGCAGGCCCCAAGTGATCCTGTAAGACTGAAGCAGTTAGTAGACATGTTTTGCGAGAGGAAATCCTCTGTACCACACTTTGTGTACCACAGTGATCTGACGGATATAAATCACTATTGATATTATAATTATTTAAGTCTTAATAACTTATAACCATTGGATCACTTGTGATACACAAGTGGTACACAAAGTGTGGTACAGAGGATTTCCTCTCATGTTTTGCATACTCAATATCACCATGTAATCATGTCTGAAATAAATAGTCTCTCCGTCCCGGAATGATCCCACTTTATTTTGTTACTACGAATGAACTTTGAGCAATAATTTTAGGTTAAGTTAATTGTCCTTATGAAAATCTAAAACTTGTTGATAGTTTTTATTGGTGTTCCAATACCAAGTTTCATAATTTCATTTAGATAATTAAATCAACCTAAAATCATTGCTCAAAAGTTCATTCGTAGTAACAACAAAAAAGATTGGGAACATCATTCCTCGACAGGGGAGTATATAATTACCAGCCCAGAGCCATCGTCACCACATATCAGAAGTCGAGGTCTATACACAAGAGGAATAGCAGAACCATAGGCAAGCATACAAAACTTGGTCATTTCAGAAGAAACTTCAACAGGAAATATATCTGATATGATGCTCATGGCTTTTTGGAGATGTCTTTGTAGACATGGAGCTACTACTGGTGACAATGGTCGAGAAGGCACAAGCGAGCCTCTATGAGCAGCCGGAGTGATTGTAGACATGGCTTCCATGAAGTGATACTTCTCCACATTCACAGAATCAACATCAATGAGAAACTTGTCATCACTAGTGTAAACTTGAGGATACTTTTCACGAAAAGCACGAATGGCAGCTTCAGTACAGAGAGCCTTCAGATCCGCACCACAATAGCCCACACAACTAGCAGCAAGCTCCAATCTTAGTTCCTTGGACGGAGGTCGCTTCCATTTCCTTGTGTGAATGTCCAGTATCTCAGCGCGAGCGTCACAACCAGGTAACTGAAAAGTAAATTCACGATCAAATCGACCAGGGCGCCTTAATGCTCCATCGATTGCATCGATCCTGTTGGTTGCTCCAATCAAAACAACTTGTCCCCGGGAATCAAGACCATCCATCAAGGCAAGCAAAGTTGACACTATCGAATTATGGATCTGTTCTTGTTTGCTAGACCTAACCGGAGCAAGTCCATCTATCTCATCGAAAAAGATTATGGATGGCTGGTTCTTTTGGGCTTCTTCAAATAGTAGTTTCAGTTGTCTTTCAGCCTCACCAACCCATTTGCTAAGCACATCTGCACCCTTTCGCATATAAAAACTGACCTTCTGCCCAGCCTTTGAAGCAGCAGAAGCTAATGCTCGTGCAATGAGAGTTTTCCCGGTACCAGGGGGACCACACAGCAGTACCCCCCTGGGAGGGGTGATGTGGTAACTTGCAAAAAAATCTGGATATAATAATGGAAAGAACACCATTTCTTTTAAGGCATCAATATATTCTGAAAGCCCGCCAATTTCATCAAAACTTACACTCTCGTCTATTTGTAAAGGTTGAATATCAGCCCCTCCCTTGGAACTGGGACCAGCAGTTTGAACACCAGAACTCAGATTAGCAAAACCATCACCCTGAGGACCCCAGCCTGATGCAGCAGCATTCAACCCCCAAGCTGCTGTCCCATGCATGTCTAGTCCCCCAAATAGCCAAGGTGGGCCAGATCTGTTTCCACCTCTCCCCCAAGGTACAGGCGGACCTTGGTCCAACTCATCCACGAGAAGGGAGTCGTCAGAATCTTCAGCTCGTGAGAAGCGATGTCTTTTATGAACACGGGATCCACCTCTTCTCACTTCCCTGTCAAACTTGGTCCCTACTCCTTGTTGTAATACTCTTCGAGGAGATCTTGGTCTTTGCTTATTCCCCTCTAGTGATAACCTACGAACATCTACACGATCACGAAGATCATATCGCCTCCTACCTTCCTGCTCTTCTTCACCGTCATCTTCATCACCATCTTCCTCACCGTCATCTTCACCCTCACCCTCATCATCACCGTCTCCTTCACCGCCACCTTCATCCTCCCCCTCACCATTCTCTGATCCATTTTCCTCAATATCATTCTCATTCTCAGGTCTCATTTGGCCAACATCATCCTCAGAGCTATCTTGTTCATCATCAGATACAACAAGTAGCTGCTCTCGAGTACTTACTTTTGAACGCCGAGGTCGCAATCCTGCACGCCGAGGCGACCGCACATCTTTTCTAGCACCACTATTAGTCCGGCTCCTTGAATTTCGATACTTGGGGCCCTGAACAAGATCAAAGAGCAACTTATTCCCTCGAATGAAATTCTGTTAGACCCTATCATCAACAAACAATCATGCCAACTTAGGTTATGCTTTAAGAGGTATGAAAACTAACCATTAGGTCATTGTCCTCTGTTCCACTGCTATCTATATATTCTTTCAGATTCCGAGAAGTCCTCCTCTTTCTGTTAGAACGTCTAAGGTTGGTGGCAACTGACTGCAATTATACTAGCAAACCAAATTACTATTGGAATAAAAGCAAGTATAATTATCAGTCTTATGGTCAAGGCATCCAACTCACATAAACCTTAAACTGCATACTGTTAACAACAAAACATGACGTTCATCAAGCAAACTACAATAAAGAAGAATGAGTTGCCAGAATGAAGATTTCGTTGTATAATTTGAAAAGGAAATGATTCTCCTCTTCCTTCCTAGCTGTCATTTCTCTTAGAAATCGAAAGACAGAGACTCTTAACTATGTTATTTCTTCACCCCCAAAAAGCATATACCAAAGATTAAATTTAACAATCTCTAATCTTATAAATGGAATAGTTTATGAAAGAGTAAACTAAGGGCACACAAGGAATGAAAAAAGGTAGTAAAATATTGACCAATACACTTACGCTAGTTTAGGAAGTCATTTATATCTTAAGAAATTATTAGTCCTTGTATCTTCAGGAGAATGGTCTTAGCCTATAAGGCAATAACTAGATATGTAATCAGTCAGAGGTTTTACACACTTGATGATTCGATTGAGATTAAGTGAGCTATTTGTGTCTGCTTCTTCTATGAGGTGTTCTTTCTTCCTAGTAAGTATTAGGCCATTCTCTAAAGAACTTATCAGCATATTCTTAAGTTTGACTTTCCAGACAAACTGACCAGGAAGAAGGGAGCATCACACAACAGATTCTTGCATTAAATGCTTCGATGTCTCAAATTATGGGTCTGAAAGAAAGGGAATATCCGAATATTATTCAACTGCATTTAGCAGGTGATAAAGTAGTTCCATCGGCATTCCCTTGCTTTCAGCCTTAATGGAAGTAGTGTGTAGTATAATCACTCATTCCGATGTCCTTTTGATGTCATTTTAACTACCATAAAATGCAATGCACTGAACACTCTTACATAATAATCAAACATTTTACGAGTATATACAAACAAGAAAACATACCAAGAAGATCAGTTTTAGCATATCTCTGTATTTCACACAATTTCATATACCAGGGAAATTTGATAATTCATCATTTCCATTTTCCTGCATAAAACACTTCCGGCAAACCATGTCATGAACTTTGAAAACGATTTTCGCACAGAAAGTTTTAATTTTGGTGTTCCTACTAGTAACTAAACACATTCACGGAATTATCTTCGAAACTATTCTTCTTACCTTCACTTCACACTACCACAAATTTCCATGCATAAGTTTCATGAAATTAAAACAGGGCTTAGAAACTGAATGAAAAAAAATGAGGAAGCAAGAGATTAGCACATACATCAGCAGCGTTAGAGGAGTCGACCGGGCGTCTCGTATTGACAAGATTCTTAGCAATTTGAGATGCAGCAGTCCTCTTCTTAAATTGATTCTTCTGCTCTCTTCTTTTCGCCTGCGTATAATTGCTTCTTTTCACCGGCGTAAAACTCGGCGAATAAAACCGGCCATGCCGAACGAACGATGTAGGTCTTTGCCGTATCCTGTCACTCGTCCGCGACGGCTTTACTTCAGCCGCATCCTCTTCCCCCGCTGAATGCATTTTCCGATCAAAAACTGCGACTTCACACCATTTTCTCCATAACCGAAACTAGGGTTCAGTTAAGAAACTCGAATTAATTGAGCAAATTGAGAACTGGAAAAGTGTCAAATCTAAGCTCCCAGCACCGATTTCTGCTGCCGTTCGTCGTCTTCTTCTCGGTTTTCTTACTCTTCTCGATTACTGTGTATTAGCATTACAGTGAAGTGAAAGCTGTCCTCAAACCTGGCTAAGAATGCTACTGGATTGGAGTTGGGCCGTTTATGTTTTTGCAAGTGATTCATACATGCGATTATCATTCAGGGCTTATAGCTCAAGGCCCAACTGTTTAATGGGAGTTTAGATCCCCTGTACCACTTTTGTGTGCCACTCCATGTACTACTTGTAATCCAACCGTTCACATATTTGCATAATATTACAATAATATCAATTTCAATGACTGTGAGCCATTAGATCACTTGTGGCACATGAAGTGGTACACGCAGTGGCACAGAAGATTTGAACTCATTTAATGGTAGGGAGCTTAGATGTTAATCGAGAACGATGATGGATACAAAGTGAGGTGACCATATTTTATTGGATACAAAGTGAGGTGACCAAATTTAACATAAACGGCCCAACTCCAATCCAGTAGCATTCTTAGCCAGGTATGGTTAGGGGCACAAAAAAAGAAGTTTATAAAATGATGAATACAAAGGGAGGTGACCATATTTTATTGGTTGCATCGATTGTGGACCCGGCACATTTTAATAAAAAACACCAATAGAATTTTAACACATCATTTTGTAAGCCACAATTTTATGAAACTTTTTTGTGAGTTTATATTTACCCTGTGCATAATAATATGTGGAGGTCAATTCGTTAAATAAACTAACAACTCGAATACCAATTTTATCTTCGTATCCTTTTTTTTTTATTATTTCCACCCTCGTGTTTTTGCAATTTCAAACAAAATACACTAGTGGATGAAAGACAAAAAGCAAACTCAGAAATTCCTATACAGAGACCCCGAAAACTCAAGATGAAATAAAATCAAACCGAAATCTGGCAATTTCAAACCCAGAAATCGAATCAAACACTAGACAAAATTGATTGTTGGAACAATTCCTATTCACTAATGCCATAAACTCAAATCTGGGATAAGTTAGAGAGAAGAAGATGAAGGCGGAAGCGTTACCTGTTGAATCCATCTTCAATGTTGTTTAGAGAAAATGATAAAGAAAAAGTAGGGAATGGAGTACTTCTAAATGATGAGTGTTCTCTCTTAGTTCTTCTAGTACTTGATGAAGAGAGAATAATGAGAGTATAATGAATTTGTGTGGAGTATGTTTCTAATGCTGATGGAAGGCCTTTATATAGGAAACAAATAGGCACTTCATTCAGTGACTACACCATTTCACATAAGTGGTGTGAAATTACCAACTTACCCATCATAAATAGGTAATATTCAACCTCAGGAATTCTACACATTATTTGTTTTTCTACATTTTATATTAACATTATAAGTATGATTACATGTATGGAATTAAATAATGACTTGTTATACAATCCATGTTTTAACAATCTCCCACTTGGGTTGCATAACAATGTCTTTCCTTAAATCATAAGTATAATACAAATGACAACCCTTATGTGCACTTTGTTGTCATCCATAACAATCCCGTCAATTAGTCATACAGGTATAAGGACTAAAGGGACAGTCGTTGTAATTGATTCTCAACTAAACCCACAATAATCACGTATACATATCCAACTAAATGACATAGATCAAAATGTAGATGTGTAGCATGGAACATAATGAATATATACATATTCTTTCAACTAGTCCAACTTAACCAAATGAGATCAAAACTTTAAATAATAGAACAATTAATGAAAGAACAACATAAACTCCCACTATATTAAATATTATCAAAAGTTGTTACACCAATATGAGCAACATGATCGTGAAACACTAAAGGAGATAACGGTTTAGTAAACGGATCTGCTAACATGGAGTTTGTTCCTATAAGTTGTATTTCTATTTGTTCATTATGTACTCTTTCTTTTACAACAAGAAACTTAATATCTATATGCTTAGACTTTGATGAACTTTTGTTGTTGTTGGAGTACAAGACTGCTGCCCGATTGTCACAATATAACTTAAGTGGTCTTTCGACATTATTGACAATTCGCAGTCTCTCAATGAATTTACGCAGCCATAGAGCAAAATCGGAATCGGAATACCTAATGATCTCAAGATGATCCGATTTTAAATACATAGGCATGTAGACTTAGTGTTTTGTAAGTATCTCATCACACTTTTGGCTGCAACCCAATGTTCTCTCCCCGGATTGCTTTGGTATCGACCAAGCATCCCAACAATAAATGCAAGGTCTGGACGAGTACAGACTCGCGCATACATTAAGCTTCCTACTACTGCTGATGCATAAATGATATTTTCCATATACTTGGATTCAAAATTACTTTTAGGACACTGTTTGAGAGTAAACTTGTCTCCTTTAGAAACAGTGGTGTCATGTGGTTTATAGTTTTACATGCTAAACCTTTGTAATACATTTTCTATATATGTCTTTTGTGATAATCCTAAAATACCTCGTGAACGATCACGGTGAATTTGGATTTCCTAATACAAAAGATGCCTCATCAAGATCTTTCATTTCAAATTTGTTTGAAATAAATTTCTTAGTTTCCTTAAGAATGTTTAAATCATTACTAGCAAGCAAAATATCATTCACATATAAGACCAAAAATATAAATTTACTCCCACTGAACTTATGGTATACACAATCCTCACCAAGATTCGTTTCAAAACCAAATGAAAGAATAACTTGATTAAATTTTAAATACCATTGACGAGAAACTTGCTTGAGACCATAAATGGATTTCTTAAGTTTACAAACTAATTGATTAGTCTGATCTAAATCAGTCACCATTTTTGGTTTCTTCATATAGATAGTTTCCTCAGTGTCTCCATTAAGGAAAGCTGTCTTTACATCCATTTGATGAAGCTCAAGATCATAATGTGCTACAAGTGCCATAATAATCCTAAAAGAGTTTTAGATGATACCGGAGAAAATGTTTCTTTGTAATCAATGTCTTCCTTTTGAGTACATCCCTTAGCAACAAGATGAGCCTTATATCTTTCTACATTACCTTGTGAATCTTTTTTGGTCTTAAAGACCCATTTACACCCAATAGGCTTCACATCCTTAAGTAATGGAACAAGATCCCAAACGTCATTGTCTTTCATAGATTTTAACTCTTCATTTATGGCATTGATCCACTTATGAGAATTAGGACTATTAATGGCTTCATGGAAAGTGCGCGGCTCATCTCCCACTAAACCTAAGTGTCATTCATTCTCGGCATGATACACCTCATAATCATCTGGAATTGCATTCCTTCTTACTCTATTGGATCTCTTTAAGGGCACCGGTTCTTCCTGATTTTGAGGTTGTTGAATTTCATCCTCATGATCAACATTTTCATGTTGTTCAATATTTATAGGGGAGTCGTTATTTTGAATTGTATGTTCCTCTTGAATTTCAGGTATAAAAACTTGATTTCCAATGGAACTATGGGAAGAGGTATAGAAATGGATGCCTTTTCCTCTTCAAATTTAAAACTATTCCTCTTCAAATTCAAAACTATTCCTAATTTTCCCTCTAAATTCAACATCCTCAAAAAACCAAGCATTTCCCGTTTCAAAAAAGGTTCTAGTTTTCGGGTTGTAAAATTTATAGCCCCTAGATCTCTCGGCATACCCCACAAAATAACTAATAACAGTCTTAGCGTCCAATTTGCCCTCATTAGGCCTATAAGGCCTAGCTTCTGCTGGACAACCCCATACATGAAGATGATTTAAGGACGGTTTCTTATTCGTCCATAATTCATAAGGGGTTTTATTAATAGCCTTAGAGGGAGCTCTATTGAGAATATAAGCTGCGGTTTTTAATGCATCGCCCCACAATGAGTGTGGTAAGGAAGTACAATAAATCATCCTTCTTACCATATCCTTAAGGTTTGTATTACGTCTCTGAGCTACACCATTCATGCTAGGCGTACCCGGCATAGTGTAGTGAGGGACAATCCCACACTCCTTAAGATATCGAGCAAAAGGACCCGGACGTTGTTCACCTGAACCGTCATTCCTACCGTAGTATTCACCACCACGATCGGACCTAACGTTCTTAATAGTCTTTCCAAGTTGATTTTCAACTTCAGCTTTAAAAGACTTGAAAACGTCCAATGATTGAGACTTTTCATGAAGTAAATAAATGTACCCATAACGAGAGTAGTCGTCTATGAACGTAATAAAGTATTGTTGACCATTCCATGAAGGGGTACTGAATGGTCCACAAATATATGTATGTATTAGTTCTAAGACGCTTGATGCTCTCGATGATACTTTTCTTTTAGTGTTTGTAAATTTTTCTTTAAGGCATTCAATGCAAAAGTCTTTATCCGGAATATCAAGTTTGTTTAAGATTCCCTCTGACACAAGCTTGTCAATTCTCCTTTTGGAGATATGACCCAAACGCCTATGCCATAAGGTATAAGAATTTACCTTTGGTTTCATTATTGTGGGACTCATTTATTGTTTGAATCGTGTCAAGTAAATAAAGATTATCATTACTTGACAAACTACTAGTTCCAACAACTTTGGAATTAAAATAAAGATCACATCTATTATTTCTAAATGAACAAGAATTACCTTCTTTGTCCAATATTGTGATAGATATTAAATCGCGCCTAAATAACGGTACAATGAATGTATTATTTAATACAAAATAATAGCCAGTACTTAACAATAACCTAAAGGTCCCTATGCCTATTACTTTAACCGAATTCCCAACTCCTATATAGATGTATCTCTCATCTTCACTGGGTCTTCGGTAATTCAGGCAACCCTGCATAGACATACTAATGTGAGTTGTTGCACCAGAATCCAACCACTATGTATATGTAGGAATTGAAACCAAATTAGCCTCAATACAAACAAGACCAAATGACATACCTTTCTTAGCACCCCAAGCATGATACTTAGGGCAGTCGAACTTTATGTGAGTGAGGTCCTTGCAAAAGAATCATTTCTTAACTTTATGATCATCAGATGATCCCTTAGGCTTCTTATTACTTGCAACTCCAATTTCCTTCCATCTTCTCTTTGTCCCATGAGAAGAGGTAAATGCTAAATGAGCACTTTCGGTTTTAAATTGCTTTAACCTATCCTCCTCTTGTGTAACATGTGAAATAAGTTCATTAATATTCCACTTGTCTTTTTGACAATTATAGGTCACCTCAAAGTGACCAAATTGAGGAGGAAGAGAGATCAAAACCAAATGCACGAGTAAAACTTCCGATATATCTAACTTAAGTGCTTTTAGTTTTTTCGATAGGTGAAGCATTTCCAAAATATTCTCCCTTAAATTCCCGATACCCTTATACCTCATGGAAACAAGCTTCCTCAGGGAAGCACTTGTTTCCGACTTATCCCTTTTTGTAAAGCGTTCCTCAAGGGTATCAAGGAATGTTTTAGCATCAACATCCTCGGAGACACTGTTCAAAAAAGTCTCCGGGACAACATTCTTCATGATAATTGGCTCACGCGGTTGGAGCGTTTCCACTTCTTAGCACTTAAGCGATCTTCTTGAGTGCTTTGGTCAATGAGAGGAAGAGGAAACGGTTCTCTTAATGCGAGATCTATGTCCATACAGCCTAAGATCATTGTTATTTTATTTTTCCAAGTTTTAAAGTTAGTCCCATTAAGTATCGAAACGGTACTTATAGCAGCAGTTATTGAAAACGCGTTAATTAAATCTGTTGTGATTCGAGAACAAAAGTGAAATACAAAACATGTATAAGTAACTACATAATGAATAAATGATTAATTACAACAATAAAATCCATCTATAAGACAATTAACATGACATCAAAACTAATCTTTGGATTGCGAGTTGATTCATAAATGATTGCCTTAAGGTAACCAATAATTTGAACGACGTTTTAATTAAATGCTCAATCTTCCTTTGGGCCGTCTTAAGAATTGAACAAAACAACTTAATGTTCATTTCATTTGTTACCACATAAATGTACAAATTTAGTCAAATAACAAGATATTCTTTGGAAAATTCATGTTACTCACATATTAACTTATACATTCAACACTTTAACAATTTTGGATTTAAATAACGTGAATCACTTTGGATATAATATTATTTTAAAAATTAATAAAATTGTTTAAGTATATAATTAATCACAACTTTATGGTTTGAAAAAATGTATGTTTTTCTTAATTAAAGGGAAAAAATGTGCAAAATTTTGAAAATCTCAAAACCTGTGAACAGTGTATGCACGACCGAGTATAGAGAATAGCACGGCCGTGCACTAACTTTACAGAAGCATTGATTTTTGGCGCATTAGTGCATGGCCGGGTCAAGGATTATGCTCGGCCGTGCATTTCTGCCCGACCGAACTATCCTTAATACCCGACCGCACCATTTCTTGAGGTCCGCCCGGGCTACACCTTAGACCCAACTGGACCATTCAATATCCAAAGGCATCGATTCATGCACTGATGGTGCACGACCGAGAAGATCCCAAGACTCGACCGTGCATGCTGATTTTCTGTTTTCGAATTTTGTCCCAAATGCATGAACAACAAGTAGATCCACATGGTGTATGCATCATACAATGCATAGCCATGCTATTTAGGGATAATCTTGTTTTTAAAACAATATGATCAAGCAAGTAGATCCACATAGTTTATGCATAACACACAACTATGCTATATAGGGACAATCTTGCTTGAACGAGTGTGTTCATTAGAGTAAAACTTCAAACCTTTTCATAAATTCTTTATTAGATAATGAATATCAGCACTCTAGCAACGAATTAGAGCCTCTAAACAACATCAAAACTTGACGATTCAACATAATACATGAATCAAAACAAAGCATTAAAGTTTTCAAAAGAGAAACTCAAACTTAAACCAGAATTCGAGCGGGCTCTGATACCAATTGTTGGAAAAATCCATATTCACTAATGCCATAAAACTCAAATCTGGGATAAGTTAGAGAGGAGAAGATGAAGGCGGAAGCGTTACCTGTTGAATCCATCTTCAATGTTGTTTAGAGAAAATGATAAAGAAGAAGTAGGGAATTGAGTACTTCTAAATGATGAGTGTCCTCTCTTAGTTATTCTAGTACTTGATGAAGAGAGAATAATGAGAGTATAATGAATTTGTGTGTAGTATGTTTCTAAGGTTGATGAAAGGTCTTTATATAGGAAACAAATAGGCACTTCATTTAGGGACTACACCCTTTCACATATGTGGTGTGAAATTACCATTTTCCCATCATAAATAGGTAATATTCTACCTCAGGAATTCTACATATTATTTGTTTTTCTACACTTTATATTAACATTATAAGTATGATCACATGTATGGAATTAAATAATGACTTGTTATACAATCTATGTTCTAGCAAAAATCGAATCATACGGAAGGAAAATTTGAATTGAACCCTAGAAAATACTCCATCTGTTCCAAATAAGTTGCAACATTTTTCCATTTAGGGCATTTCATTTAAATTGCAACAATCCAAAAATGGAAGTTTTTTATTACTTTTATAATCCTCCACTCATTCTCTCTCTTCCTCCCAACCACTCATTCTCTTTCCTTCCCCACTAATTCTCTCTTTTCCTCACTACCTTTCAATTTTAATATAATATTAGTATCCCTAATTTCTCAACTTCAAAATGAATGTTTCAACTTACTTGGAACGGAGGGAGTATTGCATTTAAAACCCAAAATTAAATTGAAGTTTACAACATGTCTAATCCTATTATTTGTTTCAAAATATATATATATATATATATATATATATATATATATATATATATATATTAAAGTTGGCCAAAAGAGCTATGGTATTGACATGTGGACCAACAATGAAGAAAGCTTGCATTTGGAGAAGCCACATCAACAACATACTAATAAATAAGTGACTTTTCATTTTCTTTTCATTAGCTAATACTATTAGCTAATAATAATAGTTACTAAAAAGGGTAACTATAATAGTTAACTATTATAGTAACTATTACTATTATTAGTAATAGTTAACTATAATAGTTAACCATTATAGTTAACTATTACTCTTATTAGTAATAGTTACTATTATTGTCGCGACCCCGAACCCGCGGGCCTGGAGTACGCGAGCTGGACGTCGACTAAAAACCAAAACTGTGAAATACCGAAGTTAAAAATTCCATTTGATACCAAAAGGTGATGATCCAAAGTTTTACAAATCCAAGTTTGATACTAACCAAATACAACTATCATAAACTTCCACAAGTTTATGCCCAACAGAATATAAATGTACAATTCTTAATGACGTCATTGTTTGGTACAACTACCCCAAAAGGTTACACATTTATATAATGTAAACCAACCTATACAACTTTCCCCAAAAGAATGTATCCACACTCGACGTCCTCTTTCTCGTGATCGGCGAGACTAATCCTTAGCACCTGGGGGGGTTTAAGGAAAAACAAAGATAAAAGAAAGGGGGTGAGATAAATCTCAATAAGTTACTAATGCAACTACATGACATGCTATGATGCAATAAACAATAAACAATAATAATTATCACATAGCACATAGCAATTATCATATATCAGATAGCAGCGGAAATAAACACATAACAAAGGATATTAGCCAAGGTTTCCAAACCGATACATCCAAATAAAGGATCGCTGCGCAGCTTCAATAATCAACAAATCACATCTTCATCATAGCATGAAAGCCGAAGAGAAAACCCCGGTACCGGAACCAATAACCAAATGAAGTGTCACAAGGGACGGGAGACATGCTACAAAGTCATGCTCCAAGTAAAGCTAAAATGCACACAAATGAGCTAGCTCTTCTCACATCCAAGGCCAATCTGGAGGAGGGTAATAATGGGGCAAAACAATGGTCAACATCATAATGGACTTGGCCGTGCCATTATAATATTTCGCATCGCCCGAAACAAACACAAATAACCAGCTGGACTTTCAAACGTAGGCCAAGTAATAAAATACTAGCGCAATAAATAGCCATGGATTCCAAAGTAGGGAATCATGCCAAATAATCACCAAGAAGATGAAATGAACCAACAATACACAATAAAGGTGTTCCAAAATCCCAATTAACAATTAATAAATTTCAAACACAAACTTGATCACAAAGGACCCAATTCTATCACTAAAGTGTACTACAATGTTCACTAGGGTCGACTAGAAGGACACCCAAGACTTAGACCAAAACTCATTCTCCAATCACACAAAATAACAAATGAAAACTTTCAGAGGTTCTGTGCGGCCGCCCACAAGGGACTGTGCGGTCTCCCAAAAAGCCCTCAAACAAGAACAAAACCTTTCAGATAGATGTGCGGTCGCCCAGACATTTTTGGGCGGTCGCCCAACCTTCTGGACTGCCGGAATTCGGGAGGGAAGAACTGGGTTCTTCATTTTCTTACCCAATTCACACAATACTCAAAATCAAACACAACCAACAAGTTTGCTAAGGTACCCAAACAACATTTAAGTTTAAGGGAACCTAACTAACACCGTTTATCAACCCAAAACCAAGATTGAATCATGACATTCATCAAATCACCATTTTAGCCAAAAACTCAAATAAATTCCAAATCAATTTCAAACTCAACCAAACTTCAAATATAACAATTAAAGCATTGTAGAAACATGTTATGAGCATTTTAGCATAAAAATAGGGGAAAGGCAACTTACCTGAAAATAATGAAAGTTGACGGAATTCGAATATTCTTGATTCTACGCGATCCTATCGACGATCTAAACACATTTCTTATAGAGAGAAATGAGAGAAGATGAGAGGAAGGAGGTTTAAATGAAGAGAGAAGGAAGAGAGAAATGTTTACCTTTTTTCTTGAGGGGAGAGAGAGAGAATACTGAGAATGAATTGGTGAGGGAGAAGGAGAAGAAGGAAGGAGGTGAAGTTAAAATCGAAGTTACACTTAGGCTCCTTCCCCATCTACTAACACAATACTACACTCCCTGCTAACAATTAAGACCCAACAATACCACACTAACCCAATTGACTCAATTACGATGCTAGGCATAAATTATTATAACACATAAATTGCACACATAATTATTTAAATAAATAATAATTTAAATAAATAAATAAGCAAATAAATAAATAATAATTATTTATTACTAATAAAATAGAGTCTAGTTTTCGGGTCGTGACAATTATAGTTAACTATATTAGTTAACTATTACTATTAATAGTATTAGTTAACAATATTAGTTACAATACAAGTTAAATATTACTATTAATAGTATTAGTTAACTATAATATTTACTATTAGAGTTAACTATAGTAGTTAAATATTACTATTAATAGTATTAGTTAACTATAATAGTTACTACTATATTAGGTAACTATTACTATTAATAGTATTAGTTAACTATAATAGTTACTATATAGCTAATTATTACTATTAATAGTATTAGTTAACCATAATAGTTACTTTATAAGTTATTTTTTACTATTAATAGTATTTGTTAACTATAATAGGCTACATACATTAACTATTACTATTATTAGTATTAGTTGATTATAATAGTTATTATATAAGTTAGATTATTAATTTTTAATATTAATTAATCATAATAGTTACTATATCAATTAACTATTACTATTAATAATATTATTTTATTATAATAATTATATTAATAATTATTATTATATAGACTAATCATTGCTATTAATATATATATATTAACTATTACTATCAATGGTATTAATTAATTATAATAGTTATTATAATAATAGTAATCATATAAATTAATT
This sequence comes from Campanula takesimana, assembly GCA_026119855.1. Classification (NCBI taxonomy): domain Eukaryota; kingdom Viridiplantae; phylum Streptophyta; class Magnoliopsida; order Asterales; family Campanulaceae; genus Campanula; species Campanula takesimana. The sequence continues at coordinate 91,639 of JAOWBW010001298.1, forward strand.
TTTATTATTAATAGTATTAGTTAAATTGATGATTACTATATTAGTTAAATATAGTTAAAAGACATAGTATTGGTTTCCGTGCAGAGCACGGGTTACCCGCTAGTTAGAAGTACGTTACATGAAAATAGTACATAAATTGCATTATTTGTAATGAATTGATAAAGTACATCGCTTTAAGATGTTATTTTATTATTATTATTAAGATGTTATTAGATACTCCCTCCGTTTCAAATTATCTGTCGCTTTAGGAGTAAAAAATTGTTTCAAAATATCTGTCACATTACTATTATCAATGCACTTTTATATTTTTGTCTCAATTATACCCTTATTAATGATGGTGAAAGTATCTCTCATGCAAGCATATTTAATCACCTAGAAAATTGAATTATTTAGGGGCAAATGGGTCTTCTTAACATGCATTAATTACATTTCTTAATATGTGTGAAAAAGTTTAGAGGTGGTCTCCCATGAGAACAAGGGGATCCGTCTCATGCATGAGACGGGTCGCCCCATGACCCATGGGCCGAACCCGCCACGTGGCAGCCTCCCAGAGCTCCAAAAAAAAAGAATTTTTTTTTTTTTTTGAGTTTTTATATTATTTTTTCGGCTTTTCCGTCGTTGACCAAAAGTAATAGTTACCATAACTTAATGTAATGACTGAATACATATAAAGTAATATTGTTCATAAGTAAACGTAACACCTGTTTTACAAAAACAAAAGCTCGTTTTACCCATTTTTTCAAATGTAATACTAACTATAATTACATGTAACCCAAGCAATATCTAAATGTAATTATCATTTATACTGAAATGTAATAATGCTTTTGCAAAAATGTAAAATATTGTGTATTTTGATTTAATTTTTTGAAAAGTAACAACTCATATATATGAATGTAATTGTTTGTACAAGTAAATGTAACACTTTAATAAAAGAAATTATAACATATTTCTATATATAATGTAATACTTTTACATGTAACACTAATCAAGTGTTTTTAGCTCTAAAAATGTAAATGGTTGAATTATTATTTTTTCTATACATACGTGTTACAATTATGTGTAAACATTATTACATATAAGTAACACGTTCGTTACATTTTAGTTGTAATAAGTTTTACTTTTGGCAAACGAAGAAAACATAAAAAAAACATTGTTACTTTTCTATATATATGTATTACTTTTATGTATACAAACTGTTACTTTATATGTATACCGTCATTACATTATGTTATAGTAACTATTACTTTTGACAAACCGAAAAAAAAACCAAAAAAAATAATATAAAAAAAAAAATAAAACCAAAAAAAAAATATTTTTTTTTTTTGCCTATGAGAGGCTGCCACGTGGCAGGGTCGCCCTTGAGTTCTGGAGCAAAAAAAAATAAAATTGGGCCTATAAGAAGCTGCCACGTGGCATGGGTTGCCCCTTGGGCCATTGAGCCTGTTCAATGGCCGGGTCATGGGTTGAGTTTTGGGTCGAAATGACCCGTCTCATGGATGAGACGGGTATGTGTGTTCTCACTTGAGTCTTTGTCAAAAGTTTAAAGCGACAGATATTTTGAAACGGATGGAGTAGTAAATTTCATGTATTAATAAAAAATGTGAAAGTTTGTTCCATGTTTAGTTATTCACTCTTAATAAAACCTTAGTAAAGATCGTACCTATATAATAAAAAAAAAAATAAAAAAAAAAGAAAAAAAATAATAATATATAAATTAACATTAATCGCATGTCTAATCCTATTATTTGTTGTTCTCTCCTTGAGTTCTCCTTGATTTCATATGGAGTTGATTTGCGGACAACCTCTCCAACTCCTTAGTTTCTTTTCTACTGGGAAATTATTGAGGGACTTTAGCTGAATAAACATTTATTTTATCCCTATATAAATAATACTCCCTCCGTTTCATAACAATGTGGACAAAATGAGTTTTGCACGGGAATTAAGGGATGAAAGTAGTGGGTAGTTGTTGTGAGTGTGAAAAGTGAAACAGAAGAGAGAAAGTGGGGTAGAGAATAGTAAGTTGATTAGTGTTGTGAGTATAAAAGTAAAGTAGGAGAGAGAATGAGTGAGATGAATAGTAAAGATTTTTTGTCATTTTAAAAGAAAGTGTAACTTATCAATGGGACACCTAAAATGGCAATTTGTCCACATAGTTATGGGACGGAGGGAGTATATATGAAAGACTGTCTATTTAAACTCGTTTGTATGTGACTTTTCCTTACACCCTACGGTAGTAGAAGCTTTGCTATTTGGACCCATGGCATGGATGGAAATGCAGTGATAACAAGAGTTTTTATTGTACCCATGGTAAAAGATTAAATAACAAGTCAACTATTTTAAAAATTCAAAAAAAGTCAATCTTTGAAAAGAGTGTCTTTACTCCTCCCCCATCCCCTGTTGATGACCCAAATCAATCTATTTTGGAATGGATAGCCGAATGGATTGAAAAGTCTCTGAGCACTCTAGATCTCACCCTTCTAGTGCTTATTCTTTGGGAAATTTGGCTTAACAGAAATGAGATTATATTCAACCAAGCAAACCCTTCAATGGACAATATTCTGCAAAAAGCGTTGAATCACCTTCAAAAAATAAAAATGCTGCAAACTTCAAGGAATTCAAACCATGCAAGGGACGAGCAGATCGTTGAAAGACAAGAAGGAATAACCACAACCATAAACGTCACAAACGGAACCACAAACAACAACACAAGGAGTCTTGATTCTTGTAATGGAAAGACTCTAGAAGAACATCTCAATAACAATATCTCGGGAAGCAATGTTGTGCTTATTACGGATGGAGCATGGAAAAAAAATGCTAGATGGGCAGGATTGGGATGGGAGCTCTGGGATAAGAGAAATGGAAGAATAGCTATAGGGAGTCAATCGATCAAAACCCCATCAAGTATCCATACAGAATGTTTGGCAGTCCTAAATAAGAGAAATGGAAGAATAGCTATAGGGAGTCAATCGATCAAAACCCCATCAAGTATCCATACAGAATGTTTGGCAGTCCTAAAGGGGTTGGAGTGGGCGCCGAATCACAGTTTTACCAACATCCAGGTACTCACAGACTCCTATCTTGCTACCTCATACATCAATGGAACAGCTCAGACTCCTCAAAATCTAGACAATATTTTATCGGATATCACTTCTATTATAAATGTTTGTAATAGTTTCAATATTTGTAAAGTTGATAGGCATACTATAAAGTATGCTCATAACAATGCTATCTACACTAGAAAATTGTACCATAACTTTATTGGCCCTGAGCCAATTTTCTTGAATACTCCCTCTGTCCCAGCTCACTTGAGACCTTTTGATCAAAACTGGTCAACTTAAGGTCGGTTTGACCAACACTTTATAGAAATACTATTTATGATCCGAACAAAAATTAAAAAAATGTAAAATGACCACCATTAAAAATCCTCTCAATAACAATTTTTAAAAAGTTTTTTGAAACATAAATATTTCTATAAAGTGTTGGTCAAACCGACCTTAAGTTGACCAGTTTTGGTCAAAAGGTCTCAAGTGAGCTGGGACGGAGGGAGTAAATAAGTTCTGGTTTTCTCAAAAAAAAAAAAAAAACTCTTAAAACTTACTCTCCGGTCAAACTTGCATCCGTTTGACCAAAAGCGACAGTTATTTTGGACTAGAGGGAGTAAAAAAGTTTCCCATGAAATGACATTAATGCAGATACTGAAACTTCAATGAATAACCCCTTTCCAAAAAAAAAAAAAAAACTGTCCAAGTCCAACAAAACCAAAAGTAACGCCGTCTGTGGGAATCGAACCCACGACCACGTGGTTAAAAGCCACGCGCTCTACCAGCTGAGCTAAGACGGCTTATGCATCTTACATGCTATTCTATTAATTATCACGGGACAGAAGCTTTTTTTTTTTTTTTTTGGATCTAAAATGCTTCCTCTGGCCACAAATATATAAAAAAAAATAAAACAATTTTTATTTGCCTTAAATAGATCAATAAAAAATTGATAAAAATACATTTAGGGACAGTTTTTTTTAAAAGACATTCAGTTTAAGATATAAAAAAAAATTGAGTAAAAACATTTATTTAGGGATAGAGATAGTACTTGTTTATGAGATTTAAACTCACAACTTCAAAGTAAATAGCTTGACAATTTACCACTGAACTGGATATACAACTTGATTCAGTGAATGCACTTGTACCCATATATAGAGACGTCATTAAGCCCGATCAAGAGACAATCACAAGCACGTTGGTAAACATTTAAGGGTTAATGACAGATTAGGGTCTGAACTCCAGGGGGCCGTCTAAAAGGGGTCTGGGTTTTTTTTTCCCGCTAGATCAGGGCTTCAAATTTGAAATTTTCGCCAGTTAAGGGCTTTTTGACGAAAATCGTTAGAAAAGTCAGTTAAATATCATGTGCCTCGCACGTGATCATAAAAATGGATGAAATTGAAATGAAAATTTGTCAAAAAGGGTAAAACTGTAAATTTTAAAATTTGAAAGGTTAAATCCAAAACAAAACCCTACCCCTCCTCTTTTTTACGCATCTCTCACTCTCCCTCTCTCATTCATTCTGCCGCATTTCTTCCTCTCTACTCTCCTGCCCAACGCCGACCATCACTCCCTCACCTCCGACGACGCCCTCACCCTTCAAAGATTATTCAGCCACTCCCTCCCTCATCATTCTCAGATTTTATTTTTAAACCAAGATTTAATTTTGCCCCAAACTTGATTTTTGATTTTTTCCAAAACTCATCGCCGGACTGGGGAGCGATTCCAGAATTTGGCCCAGATGCATGGCGGAGACGGAGAATTGGGAGGCGGAGGGTGAAGGAGGGGGAGGGGAGGAAGGATGGGAAGGGCGGGAGGAGGCGAGGTAAGAGAGGACGGAAGCGATGGTGAAGAAGAGGAGAGGGGCGGCGGAGATGGAGGTGAGGAGCGAGGAAGGAGTGGCGGAGGAGGAGGCGGCGGCGTGACTATCGGAGAGGAAGGAGGTGGTAGGGTCAAGTTGGTTTTGGAGGTGAAGTAGGTTTGATAGCATTAACAAGAATGATTGATCCATCTCTCCCGATCTCTCTCACTCGATCGATCTCTTTGAATTGAGTTGATTGATTTCTCTCTCTCTAAACCCTCTTCTTCATCTGCAACTAGTTGCAGAGATCGGACGTTAGCCGGTGATAAGGTGTTGCAGATTCCGGCGAATTTTTACATATTTTGTGTTTGATTGAGAATGTGTTTCAGTTTGTGTGTGAGTGTGTTTGATTTTGTTGGGTTAATTTCTCTGTTAATTTTTGGTGGTGGTTACAACATGTGGATGGTGGCGGCCGGTGGTAGCTATTGTGGTTCTAAGTGGTGGAGGTGTTAGATGGTGGTGAACGGTGGTGGCATGGTGGTTTAAAGTAGAGGATTGGTGGGTGTTCATTGATGAGAACGGAAATGTTTTAATAATTTTTGTTTTATACGTATAAAGAGACCGGAAAAATCTTTCGTAAAAAAATATTTAGGAACAAAGTTATGCTAAACAAGACACTCATTTTGGGACAAAAGTTTCTTGAAAATGGACACTCATTTAGGGACAGAGGGAGTAATTATTTTTATTTGATAAACAGGATGAGCTTTTCTTTTTTCTTTTTTTTTTCCCCATAAAGATGAAATTTGATGAGAATATACATATATATATATATATATATATATATATATATATATATTTATTTATTTTTGTAAATACTGATAATTACTTTATGTTGCTTTAAATTTGGTGAATGTAAAAAGTGATTTATTATGTTCATAGAATAAAATTTGAATTTATTTATAATTTTCTTTATTTTAAATTATTATTTAGAAAATAATCTAAATCCTTTTATATTTAATATAGCTATTAGATTTTTTTTTTTAATAATTTTTTTTTTTTAATAAATTTATTTTAGAGGCTTTGACCAATAAGTCTCTCACCCAAATAAAAACGACCAATAAGGACAGACATTTTGGAAACCTACCAAAAAGTCCCTGGAATTTCGCTGGACCAAATTGCCCCTCTTCCTCCCAGCTCCCAGACGCGCGCGAGATATTTGGTTAGCGCTAAGCTCATAACCAAGATGCGTTTTTTCTCCCTCCCTCACTTTCTCTCTCCCTCTTTCTCTCTCTTCTTTTTTTTCCACTAAAATTATAAAATGCAATATCTCAAAATTTAAGAATCGAAAATTAAATCTGAAACCACCGTTTTAATCGTATCGTCAATACAAATCAAACAAGAACACTCAACACATAATTCAAATTTTTGAAATAAAAATCTCATTTTTCACTAGTAAAACTTTGAGAAAATTATTTTTCATTTTTCAATTAATTTCACAATTTTAGAAATAAAAATTTCATTTTTCACTTATAAAATCATTTCTCAACTGATTTCTCAGTTATGTGATTTCACAGTTGTGTCATTTTTTATTTTTCACATGTAAAAACTGATAAATTCATCTCTCAATTTTTTCACAATTATTAAAATAACTGAGGTATGGATTTCACAGTTTTATGATTTCTCAGTTATCATGTGATTTCACAGTTGTGTCATTTATTGATTTTCACTTGCAAAAACTGATAAATTCATCATTCAAATTTTCACAAATTATTATAATAACTGAGACATACATTTCACAGTTGTGTGCTTGAGCAGTTGTGTGATTTCACAGTTATATGATTTCACAGTTGTGTGATGCTATATATCTTTTAAACAAATGATAAATCAATTTATCATTATTGATACTCAATTTGTTCATAATTAGTAACAAAACTGATAAATTCATCTATCAATTTTTCACAGTTATTATAATAACTGGGACATGCTTTTCTCAATTGTTCATTTTCATTTCACCCCCAAGAAAAAATGGATCTCAATTTTTTACCCACAACAAGGTGGCCATTTTCTATGGAAGTAGGTAACTTGACCCAGCAACTGATTGGAGTAATCCCTCCGTCATTTCTCCTGGGCATTTTATAGAACATTTGGTAGGAAATGTAAGGTATTCCAAACCATCTTCATACATACATCCATCCAAATCTCCATTCTCCTCAACTAGGATCTCAAAATCATCCATATTCAGACCCATTTTACAACCACCAGCAACAACATTGGTAGAGCTATCAACAGAATCAGAAATTACCTCATCTACAAGATCTCTTTCAGACTCCCACACAATTCAAGAAATCAAGGAAAAGATCCAAAAATACCACAAAATCCCTGCACAAAAACAAACCCTAATCTTCAACAATCTAGTCCTACAGGATCATCTCAACATCCACCCAACCGAAATCATCGACAAATCCCACATTCAACTCATCATCTCAAAGATCAAGAATCCACACTGCCACGGGAAAACCCCATCACCGTCATTGTCAAACAAACACAAAAATCTCTTAGATCTGAATTTTTTTTTTTTAAAAAAAATCAATTTTGGGCATAGATTAAGAACAACAGTTCATAGATGGTTCAAGAAGGAGAAGAGAAAGAAATATGAAAATACCAAATCTGAACATGAACGCCATTGGAGAAAGAGGAGAAATTCGAAAATTCCAAACATATAATTTGGCCGGTGAAGTCGTTCTTGCGTACGCCTTTTTGGAGAATACCAAATCCGTTGCAGAAGAAGGTGCGATGGCGCCGAATAGGAAGCAGGTGAGGCTGAGCGGTGAGAGATGGCTTGGCGGGTGTGGGAAGGGGCGACGATGCCGGAGGGGGAGGGGAAGGGAAGATGTCGCCGGAGGGGAAGGAAAGATGTCGCCGGTCTGCATAAGGCGAGGCGCAGAGAGAGGACGAGAGAGAGAGCGCGAGAGCGAGAGAGGGCTAGGGTTTAGATTTGGGGAAGAAGAGGGGTAAATAACGTGGTATATAGCAGAGGGTAATTTTGCCATTTAAAAAGTGTGAGGGATTTATTGGTAAAATCCATTTCCACCCAGGGACCCTAAGGTAAAAATATGAAAATCACTGTTGTTATTGGCAAATTCCATCTAGTATGAGGGACTTATTGGTAAAAATCCCTTTATTTTATATATGATAACTACTTATTTTATTATATACTTTATTATTTAGAAAAGGGATTATTTTTTTAGAAAAAATATTTATTTCATTTTTAAACCTTTGAGTTTCAAAAAATTCACTAAAGCCCTTACTAACTAATATCATTTCAATTTCATCCATTTTTATGATCACGTGCGAGGCACATGATATTTAACTGACTTTTCTAACTATTTCCATCAAAAAGCCCTTAACTGGCGAAAATTTCAAATTTGAAGCCCTGATCTAGCGGAAAAAAAACACCAGGCCCCTTTTAGATGGTCTCCCTGGAGTTCAGACCCTAATCTGTCATTAACCCAACATTTAATGAAAAACTTGTCAAGTTTACCAAGCTTTTGAATGAGAGGTTGATTGGCAAAAGTCATGGTTCAAATAGTCCGCTTGCAAAAATGGGATTGAGCTCCGGTAGAAAGTACATTAGTAGTTATTCTTGGACCACTAGCAGCAGATACTCTCCCCGTCTCAAAATGATTTTTACATTTTGACTATTCAAACTTTTTAAAGATAAGAACACTTGCTTCACTAGCTATATTGTGTTTATGAAAATTTAAGTCTAAATTGTAGAAATGAGAACTTTTTGGGACAATGAAAAATAGCAAATGAGAAAATCATTTTGAAACGGAGGGAGTATTTCAAACTTTGTGCGAATAAAATGGCAAAGCCTAAAGTCTCAATATTCAACAAAAAGATTAATCTCTCCGTCTCTCCGTCTCAAAATGAATGTCCATCAATGTTCACTCGTTCTTGACCCAGAATATAGAATGAATATTCCTTCCCTCTCATTTATATTGACCATGTTTGATTTTTTTTTTATTAACACAAGTAAACTTTGATCATCTAATCATCGTAATGAAATTCTAAAATTGTTATTGATAAATACTACCTCCGTCCCAGCTCAATGTGCACAATTGCCTTTTAAGTGGGTGTCATTGATATGTGCACAATCCAAAAAAGGAAAGTTTTTTTTTTATATTGCCTATACCCCCACAAACTTAACATTAAGTAACTTAATAACATCATTTATTAACCAAATCACTCAGCCCAAATATCATTATTAGCCCAATTCCTAACATAACCCATTAACCAAATTAACAACAATCAGAAACCCACTCCAGTCCACATTTGTATAGCTGACCCAAGCATTTCTCCCATAATCTCATCTCTCTCTTGAACAAATTCTAGGCTTTTCTCGTCTCTCTCTCTCTCTTTGCGTTAGAGCGGCGGCTCAAACCCTACCCTCTCTCTCTCTTCATCTCTTACCAATTTTGTTGTTATTTGACCTCATCAACCTTTCTACTATACAAATCGGCCCATAAATTCATGGATTCCCTTCAAATTAGAAGGAAAATGTTCAATTCACGTCGAAAATCGAAGCTTGCTATGACCATGGCGCCGTTGAATCTCCTATGTCTGATGTAATCGACTCCATTGATTCAACGGAAGGAGGCACGGTGGTGCTGGAGACCGAGTTGACAGATCTGGGGGAAATCAAAGCGTGGTCTGCCATGGCGCCGTTGAATGTCCTATGTCTGATGTAATCGACTCCATTGATTCAACGAAAGGAAACACGGTGGTGACGGAAATCGAGTTGACGGATTTTGGTGAGTCTGTGGCTGTAGAAACCCCATATGATTTTCTTAAAAGGCAAAGGCATTTGAACATTTTAAAGAGATCAAACACTGGTTGTGTGAAATTGTTTGCATGTGTTAGAAATTTGAAATTTGAATTTTGTGTTTTCAGATTTTAAGTTGAAATTTATGGAAGGAATATCATGTTTGGATCCAGAAAATGTTTGCAAGTGTTGTGTGAAATTGTTTCCACCTAGTACAGTGGTTGGAATTTGAATTTTGGTAAGATCATTACTTTGCTAATTACAGTTTTGACTTTTGTGATTATCTTTAATTTTCATCCACTCACAATACTTTTGAATATAAATACTACTCTTTCCGTCTCAGAGTAAGAGTCTCATTTTCCTTTTTGGTCCGTCACAGAGTAAGAGTCTCATTCCTAAAATGGCAAAGAATCTTTACTATTCACCCCACTCATTCTCTCTCCTATTTTACTTTTATACTCACAACACCGATCAATTCACTATTCTCTCCCACCCATTCTCTATCATACTTTACTTTTACACTCACAACATTTACATCACATCCAATATTTATTAATAAGCGTGCAAATGAGGGGTGAGACTCTTACTCCGGGACAGAGGGAGTATCTCTTTAAATCTTGTGCCAAACAGTAAAGATGCATATTGAGTTGGGACGGAGGTAGTATGTAGTAATTTATCAATAACAAGTTTTAAAATTTCACTAGGATGATTACATTGACTTTAATGTTTGGTCAAAGTTCACTTGTGTTAACCAAAAAAGTCAAATATGACCAATATAAATGAGACGGATGGAGTATTTATTTTGGGACAAAATGGATATTCATTTTGGGGGTAAAATGGACATTCAGTTTGAGACAAAATGGACATTTATTTTGAGTCCGATGTTTATAGAACAAACAAGAAACAAGCTGTAAGATAAAACAATGTTCTTCTATAAATACCCCTGCAATTTCAAGCCATATATCTCTACACATTTGTTTTGCTGGACAAGCATCTATTAAGTCCATCCTTCTCACTCAAAACACACAAGTATAGGACACAGATACACACAGACACACACACACACACACATTCCAGATCTTTACACACACACACACATACAGAAAAGAAGAAGTTAGTAATCTGAGTAAATGGAGTCCAGTAACAGATTCATATTTTTAGGCTTGGTAAAACATACTAAAACCTCCCAAGAAAGTCCATATTCTATCGAAAACCGATTATTCTTTCCTCCTTTTATTCATAGGCCATTGGGAAAGAGGATTCGACGTAAAGATTGCATCTTTAAAATGTAGGTGTCATTCTTTTAGTATAGAGAATAATCAATTAGTTCGACAAATTTCTTGAAAGTGAATAAATTCTTCAAAAAAAAAAAAAAGAGATCATGATGTGCAGTGTGCATAAAGAAAAGGCGAAATGCAAGAGAAACTTAAACAGAGATTATATATAAAACTTGCTACTATAATTTAAGCTTGTAGACATCATATAGGAATTACTTCAGTAAAAGCATGGCTAACAAAAGCATTAAGCAACTAAACACGATCTCGATAACTCTAAGGTCAAACTAGTCTCACAGTTGACTTACATATCAGTCAAACACCGCAAGCTTTTTGTATTCTTCACCAGAAATAGCCAACTCCATGACATCCTCAGGGTTCACAACTCCACCACCTTCCAAGAACATAGTCAACAGATTCTTCGAAAACCCGCTGACCAGTGCCACCCCACTCTGAGTAGCCATCACTGGAGTAGAAGATGAGTTTCTCAGATTCCAAAACACAATCTCAGGCACACTCTGATAACCCTTTTCTCCAAATTTCCTCTTTATCGATTCATAGTCCGTTTCCCAAGGATTCGAAGATGCTTGGTCAAATTCCATATCGCTGAAAACAAATACCCTTTTAATCAACTGATCCTCCTTTAGGTTCCCTTCAACAGCAACATCAAGAATCCGATCAAATACTTTCTGAAAGTCCGTGTTCATGCCCCAATCCATCTGTCTCACGAACTGAGTCTTTTCATAAAGGGTATCACCCTTGACTATCTGAAGCTCAGGATCAGCACTAAACGTAATCAATTTACCCTTCCATGGTTCTTCGCTAAGCTCAGAAACCAATAAACCTAAGGCAACAGAAACCTCCATTGGAACCCCACTCATACTTCCGGAAACATCACAAACCGCAATACAATTACTCAATTTCCCTTTCTTGGCCATGTCATCCACCATTCTTTTCCATTGAAGCTCTGCTACCTCCGCCCCCTCTTCCTCATTCAATCCTCCAATTATCTCATGAGGAAGCAAAGCTCCCGCAGCAATTTTCGCCTTCCCCGACTTGACTTTTTCAAGATACTCTTTGAAACGATCCTCATCGTGTTTCACAAACAACTTTTTGTAATTCTTCATCGCAACAGAGGCAACCCTACCATAAGGAAGGGAACCCCATTGATTCGCACTCATGAATACTTCAGGCAATTGAAGGGCGTTATGTAGAGGCACAAGCACATCTTTCCTCAACCTATCCCTAACCCTATATACATAATGCTTCTCATCGATTCCGTCATATTCACTATGACTCTCTCGGGGATACAATTTCCTCGCTATGCTCTCACAAATCAGAGTCGCCTTATCGTAAGACGAGTCAACAGTAGGACACCATTTCCCAGCAAGACTAATCTCTTTCAATTTCCCATCATTCAAATTCTCAATATCAGATTTCAATAACTCAGCAAATAAATTAGATATATGATCATGCAAGAATCTAAAATCAAAATCAAGAGTATACTTATCTAATGCTTTTCTTGCTTTCCCAATCTCTTTCTCCTTCCTCAAAACCCTAGCTCTCTCTTTCTCCTCCTTAGCTTTCTCTCTCTCCTCCTTCAATTCCTCAGCAGTCTTCACAACTTTCTCCTTCTTTTGAATAATTTCCACCTTTTCCTTTTCCTTTTCCTTTTCCTTTTCCTTTTCCTTTTCCTCCTGATCCTCATCTTCATCACTCCAATTTCTTCTCCTTCGGGAAAATCGATTTACCCTCTTTTTTCTCTTTGGTCTCTCCGCTTTCTCTCGCTCCCTGACATCAAATCCCCAAATAACTCTGTACAGAATTTCAAGGAAGTCCTTGAAATACCCAAACTCGGCGATCGCCTTGACATTGGAAGCGAGGGTTTTGGGGTGGTTTTTGTGCAACCAAAGCGCCGCCGTGTAAAACCCTTCCTTATCCGACTTTCCGGTGCCTCTAACCCCTCTCAGGTTACAAACCAACTTCATCGCCGTCAATGGATTGTGTGCCCACGCCGATTCCAGACGCACGATCAGATCTTCCCGTGGGGTGTCGGGAACCACGTGAAAGAAGAAATCCAGACACGGGTTTCCGGTTGACAAGAACGTAGGAGAGAGATTCTCAGTGAAGCCCATCATCATCGGCGGATGGTCGGCGGAATCATCCTGATGATCTTCGGATGATTCCATATCGGTGTCGGTGGGGTCTACTGGTTTTTTTTCATTTAGGCTGAGGTTTTGGGTAGGGGGAATCAAGGTGTGATCGGAGTCTTGGACGGTTGCGGGTGGTTGCCGGAGGTGGAGCTCCGGTGGGCCGAGGAGTTGGATTGTTGACGCCATAATTTCGTTGGTTTGAGGAGATGAAAAATGGAACCGATTACTATATAGCCGGTGCGAAACGTGCTGCACGCTGAATTTGCGCTTTTCTGGCCGATTTATTGAACGTGTTTTGTTGCAATTGATTGCCTTAATGTCGTCAATGATTCGAGTAATCTCATCCGTTAAAAAAAATACTACTAGATCATTCGGTCGTACAATAATTGTGGCAGTTAATTTGACAGTATTCATTTTTTTTTTAAAAAAACAAACAACGTATAGTTGCATTAATAAAATTCAATAAGACGGCGCTTCATAACTGTCGGAGGTTCATCCAAATTATAATGCCTAACACATCTTGAGTAGTGATGGTCAAACCCGAACAAAATCTCCAAGGAGTGTACTTTTTTTTTTTTTTAGAAAACGACAAATTCATTTCATTCACAACTAGTCTTTCACCCGTGCGTTAAACGCACGACCAAAACACTTAGACAAATTACAAAGCCAAAATTTGTAAAAAAATATTATAGTTATAAAAACAACTCATCAAAAATATATTAATGTATTAATAATAATATTACAAATTTTGAAAATCTTCCTTGTAGACTACGTTTGTGCTTTCATCCATAATATTTCCCTCGTCATCTAATATTTTCAATCTAGCAAGTGTACTTGCCCTAGACAAAGCAACGTCCCTGTAACGCCCATCCTTATTCTTGTTAAATTCTTAAAGTTGTATATTATGTGCTAGTTTTACTTGGGTTAATTTCTTAACTGCTTTAGAATATTAAGGTGGTTAAATGTCTAGTTTTGACTTTTGGGTCATTTGTGAAAATATGACTTTAGGGGCCTTTTTGTTAAAAGTGAAACTTGAGGGGCTTAAGTGTCATTTCTTGAAAGTTGAAAGTTTATCTTCTTGGTTTGCCTTCTTAGAGGCATTTTATCCCCAAATTGTTACGTTTCCTCTGTGATGAAAAGTTAGGTTTAGGGTTTACCCTATTCTCGACTCCTCTATCCATCTGTTCTTGATTTCGATCCCGGATAAATATTCGTGGCGTTGAATAGAGCGTTTCCTGCAGAACAAAAATTTGTTTAGGTAACTTTGATTCCGGAGTAGGTAAGTTATTAGCTCCCCCTTGCTTGTAATAACATACATATATGTTATTCCTGATACTTGTGCTTGTCAATTTCGTGTTTGGGGTGATTTTTGTGATACTTGTAATTTTGGGACAAAGGGAGTATAACCCTCTGTGTAGAAAAGAAAGAATAAACTTGAAATAGGTTTTTGAACTTGTTAGTATACTCCTGGGAATGTTAGAATGTTAGTAAAAAGTATACTCCTACGCTTGGGACGGTGAAATAATAAATTGCTTGAAAGAAATAAAATTTCGAATTCCAGTGCCTTGGGCGACCGCCCAAGTTTGGCCAGTCAACCGCCCAAAACTACTGAAAGTTTTCCCATATAATTCTTGTCGAGTGAGCGACCGCCCAGTCCCTAGTGAGCGCCCGCCCACATGCCCTGAAGAACAAAAATGTTATTTAAAGTTGTATAAGTTGGAAGTAACCCTAGTTAAGGTATATAGTCTTAGTATAAGATGTCCTAGCAAGTGTTGTGACACCTTAAGGGCATCAGAACTTAGTCTTGAACATGAGTACTCATAGAATTAAAATGAGAACTTGAGTATAAAAGGAAGAACTCTTTTATATGACTTGAAAGTGCTATGAACAAGCACTAATATGTTATATGTGTCTTGAAACCAATGTTTGTGCACCTTAGGGGCATTAGAACAATGTCTTGAGCTTAAACATCCAAAGTATAGGATGATGAACTTGAAATATAAGATGTCTAATTCTTATATATGACTTGAATGTCCAAAGATTGGAATGATAACTCGAGTATAAGACAATAAAATCTTGTACATGTCTTAAACATCCATAGAAGTGGATTGAGAATTGAATATAAGATAATAAAATCTTGTACATGCCTTGAAACCAATACATGAGTATGGTAATGAACTAGAAAGTTCTATGAACAAGCACCAACGTGTATAAGACATGTTATTGATGTGTATGTGCAAACATTGCATATAGCTACTTGATAATAATGTGACTTCTTGATTACTTGAAGCATGTTCCTTGATGAGCTAATCCACTACTTTTGGATTAGTTCTACTCTCGTAGTTCAAGTAAATACCTACTTGTGCATTCTTGTGTGAGTCCAGCTGGCCCTTGCTTGTTCGGAGGTATATAGGTTCACGCTTATCATGAGGCTGGGGCCAAAGTGATAATCGGGGATCTATGTATCTGCGCTTGACCCCTTACTACAGGCCATAGTAAGGGCATAGCTTCGTTTGTTAGAGCAATACGCCTGATAGAAGTGAATTCTAAACTCGTGAACACCTCGTGAATCTTGATCTTCGGAATGACACTGGTTACCGGGTCTTCTTATATATACTGCATAAGCAGTTTCTTGATATTGATCGTGATTGTCAAAAGTAATACAAGCTACGACAACAATGATATTCTTGGGAGGGATAAGGTAGGAAGCAATATCCTTGTAACGTGCTAGCTTAGCCTTATGTGCTACTTGATGAGTTGGCTTAGCCTCTCATATACTTGTTACTTGATGATACTTGATACATGATTACTTGAGTATCTACTTGAATTGCATGATAACATGTCATGTAGTTGCATCTAATAGCTTACTGAGATTTATCTCACCCCGTTCCTTGTTTATTTGTTTTCCTTAGATCAAAGGAAGGCTAGTGATAGTGCGTAGTGAGGCTCGACATAGCTGGGAGCTTACTACGCAGGTTGTTATTCTTTTGGGGCTTGTGTCCTTTTACACTTTGGTGAGGACGATTTTGTATGGGTTGTATAACTCTTTATTTTGGGGTAGACAGTCTTGTATAGTGCTTGTTGTCTCTAGATATCTTGTAATGCCAGCTTATGTGTTAGGCATGTCTTCCGCTGTATGTAACCAAGTTTGGTTTTAATTTTCTTATCTAGAACTCGTGTTGTGTATTTTAGATCCTTACTCTAGAGTATATATATCATGTCAGTTTGTTATAAGCAACTGTCATCCCGTTTCTTGTTAGTTTCTTGGTTCTTGTTAGTCACGCGCACCAGGTTCGAGGTTCTATTAGGGAATCCCGGGACTTGGGGGCATGACAGTTGGTATCAGAGCTACCCTGGTTTAGCTACCTTGGTTTGCTCTAAGTCTGGATAGGGTCTATGGCCTAGGTATGGGTTAGTCTTGGGTGTGTTATTAACGCCGAGTGTTTACCTACAGGTACAATGAGTTCTGAAGGTACTAGTGGCAGTAATCAGGTGAGATCAGCAACTCCTCAAGAAGAGATGGCTGATAATATGGACAGGGATTATCCTAATCGACTTACAAAGTTTTTGAAGTTGAAACCTCGTAGCTTTGACGGGGAACCTGATGCTAAGAAGGCAGAAGAGTGGATTGAAAGTATAGAAAAGATCTTTACAGCCTTGAGATGCGCACGAGGTGATAAGGTAACATTTGAAACCTTTAAACTTGAAAAAGCTGCTGAACATTGGTGGCAAGTTCTGAATAAAAGCTGGGAACTAGAAGGGGTACCACAGACTTGGGAGAATTTTCTCAAAGCATTCAAGTCACAGTTCATTCCAGCAGTGGTTCAAGACAGAAAAGAGATGGAATTTCTTAATCTGGAGCAGGGAAGCTTGACAGTGGGGCAATACTCAACCAAGTTCACAGAATTGGCTAGGTATTATGATCACTTAGTTCCAAATGAAACAAAGAAGGCACAGAGGTTTGTGAAGGGGTTGAAGACCGAGTACAGGAAGCAACTTCTTTCTCTACATCTTACTAGTTACCAACAAGCAGTGGAAAGATCCTATGCTATTGAAAATGATATTGAAGAACACAAAGTGAAGTTGGGAACAATCATGACAGGTCGTGTTTCAGAGAAAGCACAGGGATCTGGTTCTAAGGGTGGTAAATCTAGCCGCCAAGATCGTCGATTTCGACAACCCTCTGAAAGCAAAGGTAGTGTATCAACTGGTTCTAAGACAACAGTCCAAGGTTCCAAGAAAGTGTGTGGTTATTGCTTGAAAGATGGCCATTCTGAAGACAAGTGTTGGTTGAAACTTGGGAAATGTTTATCTTGTGGGGAATCTGGGCACTTTATCAAGAATTGTCCAAAAGGTAAAGGAAGTCAAGTTGGGGGTACGAGTCAACAACCTTCAGTTACTAAGAGAGATAGTGGGGGTCGACCTAAAGTTCAGGGTCGAGTGTTTGCTCTAGATCAGCAGGGTGTAGCTGAGTCTTCTGCGGTTATATGAGGTTTCGATCCAGGGACCTATGGGTTATGGGCCCACGAATAGGAGTGTACTTTATTACTTTCTAGTACGAGAGCTCGAGTCCTGATAGATCCAGTCTCATCTCATTCTTATGTGGCATCTCATTTTGTGTCGCATTTGCATGTTCTTCCTGATTATATGCCTTATGTGCTAGAAGTATCTTCCCCTATGGGAGATTGCATGTTTGCTTTTGAGGTCTATAAGAAATGTGAAGTTCTTGTGGGTGATCATGCCCTTCTTGCTGACCTAGTCATGTTACCTATAAGGGACTTCGACGTGATTCTTGTCATGAATTGGATTTATGTGCATCATGCATCCGTTGATTGTCATAGAAAAGTAGTAACTTTTTCTATACCTGGTTTGCCTGATTTTACCTTTGAAGGTGATAGGCCTATATGTGCTATACGTGTTATTTCTGCTTTAAAAGCTAGAAAACTTTTATCTCGTGGTTGTGCCGGGTATCTCGCATGTGTGCTTGACAAGAGTTTATCTGTTCCCAAGATGGAAGATATTCCTGTTGTGTCTGAATTTTCAGATGTGTTCTCTTCTGAGTATAGCATGCCACCTGATCGAGAGCTTGAGTTCTGTATTGAGTTATTACCAGGTACAACACCAATCTCTAAAGCACCTTATAGAATGGCTCCAGCTGAGTTGAAAGAGTTAAAAACACAGCTTGAGGAATTACTCGAAAGGGGCTTCATCAGGCCTAGTGTATCACCGTGGGGTGCACCAGTGTTATTTGTCAGAAATAAAGATGGGACTCTGCGATTATGTATTGATTACAGAGATCTTAATCAGGTAACCATAAAGAACAAATATCCGTTACCTCATATTGATGAATTGTTTGATCAACTTCAGGGTTCAGTAGTGTACTCGAAGCTTGACTTGAGAAGTGGTTATCATCAGTTGAAAATCAGATTTGAGGATATACCAAAGACAGCTTTCCGTACCAGGTATGGACATTATGAGTTTATTGTTATGACATTCGGTTTGACAAATGCTCCAGCTGTATTTATGGATTTGATGAACCATATCTTGATTGTTTCGTGGTGGTATTCATTGATGATATTTTTGTGTATTCTAAATCACGGGCTGAGCATGAACAACATCTCAGAGTGGTATTGCAAGTTCTTCGTGAGAAACAATTATTTGCAAAATTCAACAAATGTGCTTTCTGGTTAGAAGTGGTTTCATTCTTGGGACATGTCGTGTCTGCTACTGGTATTGCAGTAGATCCTTCCAAAGTTAAAGCAGTTGTAAACTGGAAGAGGCCAACTACAGTGATAGAGATCCGTAGTTTCTTGGGCTTGGCTAGTTATTACAGGAGATTCATTGAGGGATTCTCCAAGATTGCTACTCCATTGACTAATTTGACTCAGAAAGCTATTTCTTTTGAGTGGAGTGACAAGTGTGAAGCAAGTTTTCAAGAGTTGAAAAGGCGCTTAACTGCAGCTCCAGTGTTGGCTTTACCTAGTGGAAGTGAGAATTTCATGGTTTATACTGATACTTCTAAAGAAGGATTGGGTTGTGTTCTGATGCAAGGTGGCAAGGTAATAGCTTATGCTTCAAGGAAATTATCTCCTTATGAAAAGAATTATCCTACTCATGATTTAGAGTTGGCTGCGATCATCTTTACTTTACATAAATGGAGGCATTACTTGTATGGAACCAAATTTGAAGTGTTCACTGATCATAAAAGCTTGAAGTACTTGTTTTCTCAGAAAGAACTCAACATGAGGCAACATAGATAGATGGAGAAATTGAAGGATCATGATTGTAATATCCTTTATCATCCAGGGAAAGCAAATGTTGTGGCTGATGCTTTGAGCAGAAAAACTTATGTTTCTTGCTTGATGATTCGTGAATGGAAGATGTTAGAGGATTTATGTGATTGGAGTCCTTGTGAATCGGGACATGGAGTTATCCTTGCAAATATAAAGGCTACTTCAGATTTACTCCAACAGATCAAAGAAGCTCAAGTAAGTGATCTTGAATTGCAGAAAATTATTAGTGGAATGAATGAAGGAAAGCAACCAGATTTTTCTTTCAACAGTGATGGAATCGTTACCTTTCGAGGCAGAGTTTGTATTCCAGTTGATCTTGATATCAAGAAGAGAGTTCTTGAAGAGGCTCACAAAGCCAAGTATACTATTCATCTTGGAAGCACTAAAATGTACCAAGACATGAAGAAACATTTCTGGTGGAACAATATGAAAAGAGAAATTGCTGAGTATGTGTCCAAATGTTTGACTTGTCAACAGGTAAAAGTGGAACATCAACGTCCAGCAGGTTTGTTGCAACCATTAGAAATTCCAGAGTGGAAATGGGAGCATATCACGATGGATTTTGTGACTGGTTTGCCACGTACCAGACGAGGCCACGATGCTGTTTGGGTTATAGTGGACAGGTTGACTAAATCAGCTCACTTCTTGTCTGTTTCCATGAGATATTCATTGTCTCAGTTAGCTTCATTGTATGTTCAGGATATAGTCCGACTGCATGGGGTTCCTGTGAGTATTGTATCTGACAGAGATCCTCGTTTTACTTCTCGATTTTGGCAGGCTCTTCAGGGTGCCAGGGGTACTAAATTGAATTTCAGTACAACTTTTCATCCTCAATCTGATGGGCAATCTGAGAGACTTATACAGATTCTCGAGGATATGTTACGTGCTTGTGTTGTTGATTTTAAAGGCAGTTGGGGTACTCATCTTCCTTTGACTGAGTTTGTTTATAACAACAGTTATCAGTCTAGCATTGAAATGGCTCCATATGAAGCTCTTTATGGAAAAAAATGTCGATCTCCTATATGCTGGGATGAAGTGGGAGAAGCTAGACTCTTGGGACCTGAAATGGTTCAACAATCAGTTGAGAGTGTGAAACTTATTCGAGATAGATTGCGCACAGCTCAAAGTAGACAAAAGAGTTATGCTGATCATCGCAGAAGGGATCTTGAATTCTAGGTACGTGACTTTGTATTATTGAAAGTCTCTCCTCGTAGAGGTATAAAGAGATTTGGGAAGAAAGGAAATTTATCTCCTCGTTATATCGGTCCAGTTGAAATTCTTGAAAGAGTTGGGAAGTTGGCTTATAGAGTGGCTTTACCACCTTCTTTATCTGGGATTCATGATGTATTTCACGTGTCCATGCTTCGCAAGTATATGGAGGATGAGTCACATGTTCTTGAGTATGAGGCTATTCCATTTCAGCCTGATTTGTCTTATGAGGAATAACCTGTTGAAATTCTTGACTGGAAAGAGCAAGTCGTGCGCACCAAAAGGATTCCTATTGTGAAGGTCATTTGGAGAAATCATGAAATAGAAGAGGCTACTTGGGAAACCGACAAAGATATGCGAGATAAATACCCGAGCCTATTTGAACTTGGTAAGTAAAATTCGTGGGCAAATTTTCTTTAAGGAGGGGAGGATGTAACGCCCATCCTTATTCTTGTTAAATATTTGACTTGCTTGTTAAATTCTTGAACTTGCATATTATGTGCTAGTTTTACTTGGGTTAATTTCTTAACTGCTTTAAAATATTAAGGTGGTTAAATGTCTAGTTTTGACTTTTGGGTCATTTGTGAAAATATAACTTTAGGGGCCTGTTTGTTAAAAGTGAAACTTGAGGGGCCTAAGTGTCATTTCTTAAAAGTTGAAAGTTTATCTTCTTGGTTTGCCTTCTCAGAGGCCTTTTATCCCCAAATTGTTACGTTTCCTCTGTGATGAAAAGTTAGGTTTAGGGTTTACCCTATTCTCGACTCCTCGAGTTTAATTATCCCTCTGTTATTGATTCCGATCCCAGATAAATATTCGTGGCGTTGAATAGAGCGTTTCCTGCCGAACAAAAATTTGTTTGGGTAACTTTGATTCTGGAGTAGGTAAGTTATTAGCTCCCCCTTGCTTGTAATAACATACATATATGTTATTCCTGATACTTGTGCTTGTCAATTTCGTGTTTGGGGTGATTTTTGTGATACTTGTAATTTTGGGAAAAAGGGAGTATAACCCTCTGTGTAGAAAAGAAAGAATAAACTTGAAATAGGTTTTTGAACTTGTTAGTATACTCCTGGGAATGTTAGAATGTTAGTAAAAAGTATACTCCTACGCTTGGGACGGTGAAATAATAAATTTCTTGAAAGAAATAAAATTTCGAATTCCAGTGCCTTGGGCGACCGCCCAAGTTTGGCCAGGCGACCGCCCAAAACTACTGAAAGGTTTCCCATATAATTCTTGTCGAGTTAGCGACCGCCCAGTCCCTAGTGGGCGCCCGCCCACATGCCCTGGAGAACAAAAATGTTATTTAAAGTTGTATAAGTTGGAAGTAACCCTAGTTAAGGTATATAGTCTTAGTATAAGATGTCCTAGCAAGTGTTGTGACACCTTAGGGGCATCAGAATTTAGTCTTGAACATGAGTACTCATAGAATTAAAATGAGAACTTGAGTATAAAAGGAAGAACTCTTTTATATGATTTAAAAGTGCTATGAACAAGCACTAATATGTTATATGTGTCTTGAAACCAATGTTTGTGCACCTTAGGGGCATTAGAACAATGTCTTGAGCTTAAACATCCAAAGTATAAGATGATGAACTTGAAATATAAGATGTCTAACTCTTATATATGACTTGAATGTCCAAAGATTGGAATGATAACTCGAGTATAAGACAATAAAATCTTGTACATGTCTTAAACATCCATAGAAGTGGATTGAGAATTGAATATAAGATAATAAAATTTTGTACATGCCTTGAAACCAATACATGTGTGTGGTAATGAACTAGAAAGTGCTATGAACAAGCACTAACGTGTATGAGACATGTTCTTGACGTGTATGTGCAAACATTGCATATAGCTACTTGATAATAATGTGACTTCTTGATTACTTGAAGCATGTTCCTTGATGAGCCAGTCCACTACTTTTGGATTAGTTATACTCTCGTAGTTCAAGTAAATACCTACTTGTGCATTCGTGTGTGAGTCCAGCTGGCCCTTGCTTGTTCGGAGGTATATAGGTTCACGCTTATCATGAGGCTGGGGCCAAAGTGATAATCGGGGATCTATGTATCTGCGCTTGACCCCTTACTACAGGCCATAGTAAGGGCATAGCTTCATTTGTTAGAGCAATACGCCTGATAGAAGTGAATTCTAAACTCGTGAACACCTCGTGAATCTTGATCTTCAGAATGACACTGGTTACCGGGTCTTCTTATATATACTGCATAAGCAGTTTCTTGATATTGATCGTGATTGTCAAAAGTAATACAAGCTACGACAACAATGGTATTCTTTGGAGGGATAAGGTAGGAAGCAATATCCTTGTAACGTGTTAGCTTAGTCTTACGTTCTACTTGATGAGTTGGCTTAGCCTCTCATATACTTGTTACTTGATGATACTTGATACATGATTACTTGAGTATCTACTTGAATTGTATGATAACATGTCATGTAGTTGTATCTAATAGCTTACTGAGATTTATCTCACCCCGTTCCTTGTTTATTTGTTTTCCTTAGATCAAAGGAAGGCTAGTGATAGTGCGCAGTGAGGCTCGACATAGCTGGGAGCTTACTACGCAGGTTGTTATTCTTTTGGGGTTTGTGTCCTTTTACACTTTGGTGAGGACAATTTTGTATGGGTTGTATAACTCCTTATTTTGGGGTAGACAGCCTTGTATAGTACTTGTTGTCTCTAGACATCTTGTAATGCCAGCTTATGTGTTAGGCATGTCTTCCGCTGTATGTAACCAAGTTTGGTTTTAATTTTCTTGTCTAGAACTCGTGTTGTGAGCTATTTTAGCTCCTTACTCTAGAGTATATTGTAGACACCCCGCATTGGACCTCTCACCCCGATTGCATACATAGTATTTTTACTTTACTTGTTTTTGTTAATTTCTGTTAGTTCGGTTAAGTTCTTAACTGATTCCGTCAGTTTTGGACTAAACTGCACAACAGAGTTAACTTTCTAGTCCATTCTGTCAAAATCGCCATTCTGAAGTCGTGCGCCTCCACCCTTTGGGGCCAGAAGCGCGCGCCTCCCGCCGACTATACGGGATGCGCGCGCGTCTGGGCGTGTCAATTACAGATTCTGTCCAAGAATCTCTCCCTTGCTCATTTTATATGATTTTGCCCGGGAAACTGATCTTTGTGACTCCGTCTTGGCACCAAAAACATCCCCTTTCAACTATAAAAACCCCTCCAATCCACCATTGGAAGGGGACCTCTTTTCCATCTCTTTTGGATCTCTTTTACCTCTCTTGGACCTTCTTCTTAGACTTGAAACTTTTATATACACAAATTCTCCCAACAAGAGTTCTTCGTGACAAGACTCTACACAAATTGTTCTACAACAATTTCCCCACAACAAAACTCATTTTCAAGTCCAAGTTCAAAGTCCCTTTTCTAAAGGTACAACTTTTCTATTCTCTCACTTTATTTGTGTCCTACTAGTATGCAATCTCCATAAAAAGGGATACAACCAAAAGGCCACTTCACTCTTGAAGTTTGGCCAAGGTTACATCCCGACATTCCAACATTAATTTAATTCCACTTCATGTAATGGTTTAGCAAATATTCAACATGTAACCATTAGACATTCAATCAATAAAATCATTTAGCTTTCGTTCTCCCCTTATCTTTACTTTGTAGTTTGTTAGCATATAATATCAATTGAAGGACATGTAAATATTAGAACACCAAAAATAGCAAGACCCGCATAAGCGGGGCGGAGTGGGTGTTTAAGTAATTCCCACTCCGTCACCTAACCCCCAAACCCTTCTCTTCCCGAATCTCTGGTTTTCGTACATAAAAAATTGGTTTTTCTTAGGTTTTCTCGTGTTCCTCTAAAACGTGGGTGGCGACTCTTAAAATCAATTAGACATCCTAGGTAATTCACGCGCTCTAGTCAAGCCGTGGTTCCCCCGGGGTATCTACAGTGGCGACTCAGCTGGGGATATAGAGGGTTAAACTTACGTTTTCATCTTTTGGTGTTCTTTTATTCTGTTTTCTGGGCATTTTGGTAGAAAGGGTAGGAGGCGCGCGCCTTCGGCCGTCTTGGCCTAACGCGCGCGCGTCCGACCCTTTGAACCAGAATCGCCCGCCTCCCATCTCGTCCTTCAAATTCCATGTTTCTGTGCTAACAATGTCTGCAGGGCAAAAGTTCTATAATTTAGGGTCAAGGCAATCCCTTGAACCCACTGATTTGCAGGTACTGCCCAGAAGCGGGCGCCTCTGCCCTCTAGTGCCTAAGGCACGCGCCTCCCATCCTCAAAGCCCAAAGCGCGCGCGTCTGGGAAATTCTCCAGAACAGAAACAGTGAACAGAATGGACAGTTTTGACAGTGTGTGGGCACCGGGCCTGCACAGAACGGCTTTTATTTCCTGTTCATTTTTATCGGTCACACGGGTGATTCGAAAGTTATAAATTACGTGCTTATTTGTTTTTTTTATTTCCTTTGAAAAAAAATATTTTGTCACTTGTTAGACCTCACACTACGCGCACAATTCTTATCAATTGCTCACTATCGAGTCGCACAAGTCCAACCCCAAACCCGTCGAGGCCCGTTCTAGGAAGTTTCAAGCTCCACTCGACCTTGACTCTTCTGAAGCGGTAAACCTCAGCTCGTGGCGTAATTCACGACTACATGCCGGGGGTGACCTTTAAGCCTCTTTTTAGCCGAGCACAAACCACACAATTCTAGTTAGGGTCTAACATTCCGTGACTCAAGTCGGTTTCCATGTGCCGAGATTTCCCTAAACTAATGTCTTCAAATCATACATGCCACTCGTTGTTTTGGACGAAATAAAACTCCGTCCCTAAGTGGTTATTATGGACGAAAATAAAAATCCGTCCCCGCATGTATGTTTTACTACATTAATTTAGTTTAATCCCGACACATGTAGGATTCACAAGCGTGGTGGAATCCGATGAGTATATGGGACCGCGAGATGGTCTATATACTAGTGTGACGATTCCACTATTTCCTATAAACCCCAAAAAGGACCACGTCCTTCCGACTTTTGTAAATAATAAAAAAAAAGAGTCATTTTTCTTATGTGGTTGAGTCTTCTTTCTTTGTTTGTGGTTAATTATTTTACTCAAAATGTGTTTGTGGGGCCATCCTAAGATCGACCGTGTTCTCGCAATAGGTCCAATGGATTCCAATGGCAACAACAACAAGGGTGAGAACATTTCCGTGTCCAACGAAGGGTTATTCAACATGGTGAAAGCATTGAAAGGGCAAATTGATGCACTAGCCGAGAATGTCCGCCGCAAGGATGATTTATGGCGAGCCCGTTACGAGCATGTGAAAACGGCCCACAAGAAAAAAGTTTCTCAACTCAAGAACCAATTGAAAGGGATCACGAGTGAAAGAAAGGTCTAAAGCATTGATACCCGTTTGGTCAACACTCTCATGTCCTACATTGACCCAAGGCTTAGTGGGCTAAATTTGCACAAGGGCCCAAGCTGACACGCCCCCAAGTCCTGGGGTTCCCTAATAGAACCTCGAACCTGGTGCGCGTGACTAACAAGAAGCGGAAAAACGGGATGACATCTGCTTAGATCAAACTGACATCATATATACTCAAGAGAAACGAGCTAAGATAGCTCACAACGAGTTCTATACCAAGAAATTTAAACCAAATGGTTGTACACAGCGGAAAACATGCCTAGCACATACGCTGGCATTACAAGAATACTATACAAGTCTACCCAATATACTGAGTCTAAACAACTGATACCAAATCGTCCTCACCAAAACTGGAAAGGATAACAATCCCTAACAAGAACAACCTGCCAAGTAGGCCCCTGCTAAGTCGAGCCTCACAACGTATTACCACTTGCTTTCCTGGGGGGGGGGGAATAAATAAACAAGGAAAGGGGTGAGATAAATCTCAGTAAGTTACTAGATACAAGTACATAGCATGTTATCATGTAATCATGCAAATCAAGAATATTATCAAGTACGCATGCTCAAGATGTCATCAAGTAACAAGTATATGAGAGGTTAAGCCAACTCATCAAGTAACTAGCACATAAGGCTAAACTAACACGTTACAAAGGATATTCCAACCTTATTCCTCCCAAGTAAACCATTGTTGTCGTTGCTTATTGCAGTTGACAAATCACGATCAATCAAGTTGCTGCTATGCAGTACACAAGAGGACCCGATAACCAGTATCACTCACAAGCAAGGTGACCAGCTGGACTCAAACAAGAATGCACAAGTAGGTATTTACTTGAACTACGAGAGTAGAACTAAGTCCAAAAGTAGTGGACTAGCTCTTCACGAACCATGTAATCATGTGCTCACCAAATACAAGTACACGTATGCTATATTTGCAAATACAAATCAGTATAACAATGGCACATAATGTGTCCACGTAACACAATCAAGCCAAATTAGAGTCTATTAATAACAGACCCCAACCAAGTAGTAGGGTATGTCATTTTATATTACTTTGTCATATGCCATATTTGCACGTACATATTCATATAACCTTTAACACACTAATGTGTCTATCACGATACCCTTACTTTCAAGTAGAGCCCAACCTCTTAGACTCTAAGCACGTAGTCGAATAGGTCGTATTGTACCTAGTTACAATCATATCTCGCGTATATGTATCGTTAATAATCGAATACATTTTTCAACACATATGGTGTTCTATAATCATT
Organism: Campanula takesimana; assembly: GCA_026119855.1. NCBI lineage: Eukaryota > Viridiplantae > Streptophyta > Magnoliopsida > Asterales > Campanulaceae > Campanula > Campanula takesimana. The sequence continues at coordinate 118,907 of JAOWBW010001298.1, forward strand.
GTTTTATGAATTATCTTCATATTACACTAGTCCCTCATTCATTAGGAACTCATCTCAAGAACAGGATATTTTCTTTATACTTTATATACTTCATTGAGTATATGCACGATTAAAACCAAGTACTAGCACATTAGTGCTTGTTCATAGCACTTTCAGTACACACGTATTAGATTCAAGTATGTCTTAGAGTTGTTCATTCTCTGTCTAGTTCCACAATCCAATTCTTTGGTTATTAATACCAAGTATCAAGTAATCAACAAGCCACATTCTATCAAGTAGCTATATGCAAGATTTGCAAATACACACCAAGAATAGTTCTAACACGTTAGTGCTTGTTCATAGCACTTTCAAGTTCATTACCATACACATGTATTGGTTTCAAGTCATGTACAAGATTTTATCATCTTACATTCAAGTTCTTAATCCAATTCTTTGGATGTTCAAGACATGTACAAGAATTAATTATCTTATACTCAAGTTATTATTCCAATCTTTGGATATTCAAGTCATATACAAGATTTAATTGTCTTATACTTCAAGTTCAAGATAAGTAGATGAGTTATACATCTTATACTTACAAGTTCTTAATCCTATATTTTGGATGTTCAAGCTAAGTAAAAGAGTTACATATCTTATACTTACAATTCATGATCCTATTCCTAGGATACTCAATCTCAAGACATTGTTCTAGTGCCCTAATGTGCACAAACGTTGGTTTCAAGACACATATAACACATTAGTGCTTGTTCTTAGCACTTTCAAGACATATAAAAGAGTTCTTACTTTGATATTCAAGTTCTCATTTTAATTTAATGAGTAATCATGTTAAAGACCAAGTTCTAATGCCCCAAAAGGTACAAATACACTTGTTAGGACATCTTATACTAAGGCTCTATGCCTTAGGAGGGATAAGATTTCATTCCATTTGGGTTTAAAACACTTTTTGTACAAACAGGGGACCAGGCGGGCGCTCACCCATACCCGGGCGGCCGCCTGTTCAAGCACTTTTGGAACCAAAACCCCTGATGAAATGGGCGGGCGCTCGAAGGATAACCAGGCGGGCGCCTGGTGCGATTTTCAGCAACACTCAATTTCTTTCCAGGCTTAAGAATTTTCCGTCCCAAGCGTAGGAGTAACTTTCTATTAACATTCTAACATCCAAGCAATGCCCAGGAGTATACTAACAAGTTCAAAATATTACTTTCAAGTTTATTTCATTCTTTTTACCGTCCCATAAATAATAGAATAGTTTTCCTTTATTCCATTTTAAATATTTCACTGTCCCAAAAGTATAAGTATAATTTTCCAATATACTAATATAATCATTTAGGGATACTTCCATTCATTTCCCCGTACCACAAATAATGGTACAATTTTTCTAATAACATTTAAATCAAGTTAATATTTTACCGTCTCACGAATATGAGTATAATTTTCTTAACTTTTCCAAGTCATTCCATTCCCAGGTTCAAGCTTTTCATTCTTGTTTTTCATACGAATACTCCCTTTGTCCCAAATTTACAAGTATCACAAAATTCATTCAATTTGCGAAATTAACAAGCACAAGTATCGAAAATAACATATATGCATGTTATTACAAGCAAGGGGGAGCTAGTGACTTACCTAGTCCGAAATCAAATTCACCCAAACTAATTTCTGTTCGGCAGGAAATGCACTACTCAGCGCCACGAATATTTATACGTGATCGGAATCTCGAACAGAGGCATAATTAAGCAAGATGAGTCGAGAATAGGGTAAACCCTAACTTTTCTTCGAGACAGAGAGAGAACGTACGAGAATTATTTGTGATAACCATCATCTGAGAAAGGCAACCCCATTTTTATCCTTTCAACTTTCAAGAATTGCACATAGGCCCTCCAAGTTTCACTTTGAGCAAAAATGCCCTTCAAGTTTCAATTTGAGCATTTTAGCCCCTAAACTTTATTTTTCACAAATGACCCTAATGTTTCAACTTTGAACACTTAGGAATTAAACTTGTTCAATTAGTTAAATAATTAACTCAAACAAAATAGCATATAATTATGCAAGTCAAGAATTTAACAGGAATTAGGACGGGCGTTACACAAGCACCGATCTTCATCAAGCTTCTCTCCTCATGAACACAATGGAGGCTCTTCCCGAAAAGTTCAAGATGCCCGATATTGGCAAGTTCAACGGCACCTCTTGTCCCGATGCTCATGTCGACTCCTACATTTGGGCCATGCTACAAAAGAAAGTGTCTCCTCAAATAATGGCACAATGCTTCCCGCTAACTCTCGAGGGGGTCGCAAAAGATTGGTATATGGGTCTTCCAGTTTCCACCCGCCTCAATTGGGATGTCGCTATGATTGCCTTCAAGTCACAATATCAAGGCAACTCCATATTCCGACCCACCAAGAAGGAATTGGAGAGCACCGTGCAAATGAGTGATGAATCATTTGGGGACTTCTATCGCCGTTGGAATGACAAGCTAGCCGAGATGGTTGATAGGCCTTCCAAGAAGGAACAAATGGACATCTTCTTGAAGTGTTTGAAAATGGACTACCGCACTCATCTTAGTGGGGCTTTTCACTCTAATTTTTCAAGCATGTATGATGCGGGGGTTAGAATTGATAATTTGCTCTGAGAAGTGGCCGAGTCCTCCTATGACACAAGCTTCAACGACAAAGGATTCCCAAGCAATGACATGGAAGAATGTAGTGACATGGAAGACTACAACGACAATGAGGACTACAACGACATGGGGGATGACGACAACAATCTCCGTTTCTCTTTCTCTACCTAGAAATAGGATTTTAAAAAAAAAAGAGTCAAAAGTCCTCTTAAGTGTGCATCAATGTTTTCTCTTGTCCTATGTTAAATGTTCGAGTCCATTGAGTCATCAAATAAAAGTCATTCTTGTCCACATACACTCTTCCGAGTTGTTCAATTAATTCTTGGCAAAATGATGGAAAAATGTCTAAACAAGTTTGGAATGAAGGCCATCGCTTGAACGCCTAGGGGCTAAACATCAACGACGGCATCAACAACGACGAAATCAAGACAAAGAAAGGTGGAGCAATGATCATGAAGCAATGTTTTCAATAGGGGGATTCAAAAAAAAAAAAAAAAAAAGCTCGCTAGGTTGAACTCTTCAAATCAACCTAGGCAAAAGTTAGAGCACAAAAAAAATAAAAAAATCCCCCTTCATTCAAAGAAGTTCACAACAACAACATCATTCCACCAAACGAAGGACGAAGCAACATCGACAACAATCACGACGAAGCAACAATTTATCACGGCGAATGGAGAATCCACAAGAACTACGGTGACCTGAGCCTCTACACTGGAGGAACGTAGGCAACCTTCGGGTTCGGTCTCATGCAAGAAAGAAGATATGTTTAGCCCTAGCGCGTTATGGTGATCGGCCTTCCTCTCAAACTTGTCTCGACATCTTTGTACGATTCATTTGCCAATGAATTAATCACCAAAAGATTGAACAACTTTCTTAGATTTGGAATCGCTTTCCGTTCCTTGTCGAGTCTAGGGGTTTCTCTTCTTTTGCGATACTCCCAGTTTCTTGCAATCAAACTGGGACTTTTTTTCTCTTCTCTCTTAATGACTTACTTCCCTTCGTGAGTCATTCAAAAAATATACATACATGAAGTCAATACTAGGGAAACTTCCCTAGTCAAGTCAATGTCACTCATCTTTAGTGACAAGAGGTCTTCACCGCAAAATCACATGTCTTATCTCCTCAGCCAGAGTCAATGCACACTTCCTCATTAATCGAGTAAAAAAAAAATATGCAAAAGAGATGCCCACTAGATTGAAAAACCCGAAAGGGCGGTCTAGGCAAAAAACAGGGTGCGTCATAAAAAAAATGAGAGAGTGAGAGAGAGAAGGGAAAGAGAAATGGAGATCTCCGGCCTCTAAGGAAGACAACTGCACAAGCTCTACATTGGATCTCCTCAACAAATCAATTCCCCACCGAGTCAACTTTGGGATTGCAAAAGGCTCGACAAGATATGGCACAATCAAAGGTTGTCTTGGGTTATCGGCATCATTCTTCAGCAGTGTGCATTTTTGGGTTCATGAAAAGAAGGCCCGTGGTAACCAAGACCCATCTGAGAACGATCCCATCATAAAAGGGCACGAGGTTGCACAAATAATCCCTAGCTAGTCAATTGGCTTGGGAAGCAAATAGCAACAACATGTGTCTCAGTTTTCAAAGCTTCTGTAAGTATGTGCTTCTAAAGTACGCCGAAAGGCTCCCAAAAAATAGAGTTGCTCTTGCCATGTTTGTTCACTCGCATGAGGATGAGTCACTATTGCTTTACTCAACAAATGGTGGCGCCCTAGGAGCTATGTGACTCAAGAACAAGGGCTTCTTTTGCTTCATTTGATAATCAATAAGCCCTAGGGGCTATGCTCGAGAAAGATGTGTGAGACTATCCTCAAAGTCTCTCAAAAGGGATGTCAAAAAGCCCTCTTGTCATGTGTGCCCGTATTCGAATGACACTCTAGGGGCTACGGTCAAGTCTTAAAGGCTCCCTCGGTAAGAAGCAATTCACTTCAATGTCCCCAGCAACATTTGAAGCTTTATACCGAAAGGTCTCAAGGGGGCTTCGCAATCTACAATCTTTTAGGCTACGGCTTTACAATAATACAAGCAAAGGGCAATATTGGGGCTTCGTAATTAACAAGCTTTTGGGCAGTGGTACCCGAGCAATGCAATTTGGGAGTAGTCTTATGGCTCCATGAAAGGGATCAAACTTCAATGGCCCCTCAACACTTCCAGTCAAAAGGCCTCTTAGTTTTAAATGAAGGCTCCGATGATATGAATGAATTTGATGATTCTTGTTAGAACTCACAGCGAGATTCTGAAGGAAGTCTTAGAGAAAAGGAAAAAGATTCAATATGCTAGACTCACCCGACTGAGTTATAGCGGGCAATGCCAATATGTTAACTCTATAAGCAGAGTTACGGCCAATCCCAATGTTTCTGCAATACAACACCCCCTTCTCCAAGATCAAAAGCACAGGCTGCATCCGAAGATCCGCCGTCGGTTCAACTCAAGAAAATCGAGCAAACATACCGTTCGAGACTTTATCACACCAAGACCTTATCATCTGCAACAACATCACCATCTCCCACGAGACATCTCCCGAAGACCGTACTACATTTTCAACATGGACCTTCCGCCATTTGGGTATCAACCACAAAAAAGGGCCATCCATCTCCGAGCAAGAGAAAGAAGGAGATCGCATTCAAGAGTCCTACCCGATGTGGCATCCGCTCTCAATACAAAGCTAAGCCGATTTGGGGCTTGTTGGTCCCAAAGGGCAACAAGGGTATGAAAAATAGCTAGAGGGGGGGGGTGAATAGCTGTTTTAAAATTCTTTTCGTACCCTTGATAAACTCAATTGCAAATGCTCACTTTATCAAGTAAGCGTAATGAAATGCGCCTAAGTGAGTGAGTGAAATGCACAGCGGAATTTAGTAAAGAAAATAGGCGCAAAGTGATAAAGGGAGCGCAACACACACACTAAGTATTTTGGCTCAAAGTGAGTGAAATAAGGAACTAAGGCAAATGATATAACAAACACAACACAATTCAGTTCAATCAATCTACAATGAGAAAACAAGCAAATAGTGAGTGAAAATAATAACTTGAAAGAAATAACAAGATAATAACACAAGCTATTTGGAGAGGTTCGATCAATGAAAGATCTACGTCCTCTACCAAGATGGTTAGTCTTGGATTTCTAATGGAGATCTTATATAATGAGAGAGTGTTACAAATTACAATGTTTGAGCTTATACACTAACTCAAGATCTATTACTATGAAAGAACAAATCCAAAAACAATAACCGGTGTATCTCTAAAAGATGGATCTAAATGATCAAACTTAAAGAGGTGCGTGTGTGATTTTAGTATCAAGGCTCTTTAGATCTTTATGATTTAGAGCACAATGAAACTAAAGTGTTATAGCTTGAAGATCTGGGCTAAGGATGAAGGTATGAAGATGTTCTTGAGGAAATCTGGAAAAACGAAGGCAATCTTCAAATCTTCAACAAATGCTTTGAGAGAGAAATTCTTGAAATTCTTAGCAAAACTCAGCAACTTCAAAATGTTGAAGTTATGGGGTATTTATAGTGAACTTCAAAAAACTAGCCGTTGGAGATCCTTGTGGATAAGATGAGCTGTCGCTCGTTGATTGGAGCATGCATATATTATGCCCATTTTGACACTCAATATAAATGTGACTGTTATGGACACGTGTCAATAGATTAGGCGCATATGCATCTTTTAACCACCGTTGGATCATTGGCGTAATTTGAATTCTCTTCAAGTCTTCGAGTCTTCAATAAATCACTGAGTTTGAATAAACACTTTGAGGCGCGTTTGAACCAACAGGCGCATTGAGCCAAGAGGCGCATAGTAAGCGTGCGCTTAAATCAAGGGGCGCAGAGGCGCGTAACATAGCTTTATGAAGAAATCTTTATGCGCGCGCTCTAAATGGCGCATGGCGCAAATGTAGAAGGCGCGTGGCGCAGGAGGCGCATAAGCGTGGCTCAAACTCACTGAGTGATTTTTCTTGAAACTTGATCTTCTTGCCCTATTTCTAAGCCTATTCTATAACAATAGACAACTTAAAAAATGAAGTATAAATACTTCTTACATGTGGGTCTAAAGTCCATGAAATAAAACTTAGGTGATGGATCAATCAAATCTAATAAATCCTATTACATTAAAAACTGAGATAAGTGTGGGCATACCCAACAGGGCTTCACATCGAAAGGTATTCACATCCCGCCATCTCGAAGCCCACATGACATTTGGGGCTTAGCAATCTCCCAAAGCTTGATATTAATAATCTTCTCTTGGGGCTTTCTCTCGTCAACATCAAAAGGCGATTTATCATAGGGCTATGCAAGATTGGCATCAAGGGAATTATAGGGGATTTTCAATCAACAACCCCTTATCTTGGCATCAAATGTCTTTTGGAGCCCCATAATCGACAAATCTCTTGGGGCTAGACATCAATTTCGTTGGACACCACGGCAATAACGACAGAATTCAACAAGGCAATCCGGACTTCGATTGAACATGACTTGATCTTGGGTTGGCTTTACAAACACACAATGGTTAAAATGGTTCACCCACGAACTAAAAAAAAAAATATTTTTCTCACGTGTATGCATATTCTTTCCCTTCTAATCTTTTTTTTTAAAAAAAAAAAGATTTTTCTTTTTCTCCTTCTATGTGCAAAAGTATGTGCTTTACTTTGCCTTGCTCCTAGCATTCTTCCCCAGCGTTCTCCACCATCCTTGAACTACGCTGGTCTGATTCCTTTCAAGGGATACGTAGGCAGCCTTTTGGCACGACCAACCCACCATCCGGAATACCATCTCACCGACACTCTTTCAAAGGCAAGAACAATTCATCACCATCAATATCATCATTCTCCATCCAAAGCATGGACATTCTTCAGCAAAAGCATCAAAATCCTTCAGCAATCCATCCCCAATTAAGCGGCAATGGTAAGTGAAGGTATGAACATCATTCATCTCAATCAATCTCCGTTTTCAAAAATCACTTCACACACAGAATCACTTTACTTATCTTTCATGCAAAACTGCTTTCAAATCACATTGCACCACGAGCACAATTTCTCTCTTCTTTTCACACTTCATGCATCTTCTTGCACAAACACATATACCTGCCAAGCACATGCATAACAGGTACCACCACGAAGTCAACAGCATCCGCTATTTAAGGCACTTCATCCCCAGCAGAAAATGGTCCACAGTCAACCATGCCCGCATCCCCATGATAAAGTCGACAGGAAATGCAACTCTAGACAGCAATTTGGTCCACGGTGATCCCGCAATTAGCAAACGGATCCCGCCATCAGCAAACAGATCCCGCAATCAGCAAACGGATCCCGCACCAACAAACGGATCCCGCATCAGTAAACGGATCCCGCACCAGCAAACAGATCCCGCTTCAGTAAACGGATCCCGCACCAGCAAACGAATCCCACACCAGCAAACGGATCCCGCTTCAGCAAGACGGATCCCGCCATATCCTTTCTATATCAATAAAGCTGCTCACACAGGGAGCGCACCCCCATCTTTCACAATTTCAAAATTCCCCTCTTTCTTTAAATTGCGGCCGTGGTGGGCCGCCTCAAGCCACCACACCTTTTTAAATTTTGTGGCTGTGGTGGGCCGCCTCAAGCCATCACACCTTTTTTTTTAATTTTGTGGCCGTGGTTGGCCGCCTCAAGCCACCACACCTTTTTTTAAGATTTTGTGGCCGTGGTGGGCCGCCTCAAGCCACCACACCTTTTTAAAAAAATTTGTGGCAGTGGTGGGCCACCTCAAGCCACCACACCTTTTTAAAAAAAATTTGTGGCCATGGTGGGCCGCCTCAAGCCACCACACCCTTTCCATCCGCGAAAGCCGCTCACACAGGGAGCGCACTCCTATCCTTTGTAATTTCAAATTCCTGCTTTATCGAGTCTTTGTTTTCTCTTGTCGATGTCCTCGGCGGTTGTCTTTCTTTCGTCGACGCGTTTTGCTTCGCAATCCACGTCGTCGAGGGGCTCTGTAGACACCCCGCCTTGGACCTCTCACCCCGATTGCATACATATTATTTTTACTTTACTTGTTTTTGTTAATTTCTGTTAGTTCGGTTAAGTTCTTAACTGATTCCGTCAGTTTTGGACAAAACTGCACAACAGAGTTAACTTTCTAGTCCATTCTGTCAAAATCGCCATTCCGAAGTCGCGCCTCCGCCCTTTGGGGCCAGAAGCGCGCGCCTCCCGCCGACTATACGGGATGCGCGCGCGTCTGGGCGTGTCAATTACAGATTCTGTCCAAGAATCTCTCCCTTGCTCATTTTATATGATTTTGCCCGAGAAACTGATCTTTGTGACTCCGTCTTGGCACCAAAAACATCCCCTTTCAACTATAAAAACCCCTCCAAATCCACCATTGGAAGGGGACCTCTTTTCCATCTCTTTTGGATATCTTTTACCTCTCTTGGACCTTCTTCTTAGAGTTAAAACTTTTATATACACAAATTCTCCCAACAAGAGTTCTTCGTGACAAGACTCTACACAAATTGTTCTACAACAATTTCCCCACAACAAAACTCATTTTCAAGTCCAAGTTCAAAGTCCCTTTTCTAAAGGTACAACTTTTCTATTCTCTCACTTTATTTGTGTCCTACTAGTATGCAATATCCATAAAAAGGGATACAACCAAAAGGCCACTTCACTCTTGAAGTTTGGCCAAGGTTACATCCCGACATTCCAACATTAATTTAATTCCACTTCATGTAATGGTTTAGCAAATATTCAACATGTAACCATTAGACATTCAATCAATAAAATCATTTAGCTTTCATTCTCCCCTTATTTTTACTTTGTAGTTTGTTAGCATATAATATCAATTGAAGGACATGTAAATATTAGAACACCAAAAGTAGCAAGACCCGCGTAAGCGGGGCGGAGTGGGTGTTTAAGTACTTTCCACTCCGTCACCTAACCCCCGAACCCTTCTCTTCCCGAATCTCTGGTTTTCCTACATAAAAAATTGGCTTTTCTTAGGTTTTCTCGCGTTCCTCTAAAACGTGGGTGGAGACTCTTAAAATCAATTAGACATCCTAGGTAATTCACGCGCTCTAGCCAATCCGTGGTTGCCCCGGGGTATCTACATATATATATATATATATATATATATATATATATCATGTCAGTTTGTTATAAGCAGCTGTCATCCCGTTTCTTGTTAGTTTCTTGGTTCTTGTTAGTCACGCGCACTAGGTTCGAGGTTCTATTAAGGAATCTCGGGACTTGGGGGCGTGTCAGTACCACTGACCATGAATAAAATAAAAGTCTTTTGGGAAAGACCAACAATGAATAAGTGAGTTACCTTGACTTTCAATTGTTGATTGTCATTGCATATGATACAACCAACGAAAAATGCCGAATTTGGAACTTGAATGGCGAAGGGAAATCAAAAGGGCCGGTGGAGTTAAGAAAACTTGAATGACCTTGACTTTTGTTGATTGTCATTGCATATGATTGTGTTAGTCTAATCAGGTCAGTATTTTTCCTCCTGTCTTGCTGAACCATCTGCACTAAAAGAAATTATGATACATTTGGTAAACCGAAATAACTGAAGCATATTATAACTGGACCATCTGCACTTAAGAAATTGGGATACATAAGCCTTAAATATCCGAACAAAGTTTAATTGGAATCATATTCCAATGCCCAGAATTACTTAGTCTAAAACATTAATATTATGTGAAAACCAGTCCTTTTCAATCTTTACAGCTTTGCAATTCTCAAGTTGAATTTTGTTTTTAGATCCCTCAATCAGCCACCAAACTGCTACTTGCAGTATCATCCATGAAGTCAATTTGTTGGTTGATTCCAGTACTGTTTGATATACCATTAAGTAATGCTCCTTCAACTACAATGTTGATTTTCCAATCAATATTTCACTTGCATCGTCCCATAGCAACACTTGCAAGAGAACAATGAGAGGGCCATCAATAAAAGAGACGGCACTCCACAAAGACCGGAGGCTCATCCCAAATATTATTAGTAGTTCCATGTTCAAACATACAATAATGAATCTTCCGATCTAAATTTTGAGATGTTCGGATTCCACTCCAAGCAAAACTTGAAAACTGCCTCAATCTGGCATTCAAGAAATCCCTCTTGGATAAGATTTTGCGCGGAGCACTCGGTATATTGAAGAATTCGGGTGGACGAGAAAATGCCTACCAGACATCCCAAAAGCCACGAAACATCCACGCGTAGGAAGAACAATGAGATCCACATCATTGTCAAATAATTGAAGATTCGTCACAATTGCTTGATGAAAAAACAACAGATAAACAAACGAAAAAAAAACATAGGCACTCAACAAAAGAGAGAAATCCAACTCTCTCAACGAATGAGAGAATACACGGCTCTCAACAAATGAGAGAAATTCAAGGCTCTCAACAAATGAGAGAAATTTATTATAAAATAAAATTAAAAAACTCAACAACACAATAATTTGTAATCTCAATAGTTTGAGATTACAAAGAATTGTGTTGTTGGAAAACGAATACAACAAAAATCAACAAAGAGAAGATGAAAAAACGAGAAAATTAATGGCAAATAGAGGTTAATTTGGTGAAGAAGATGAAGAAGAAGAAACGTGAGAAAGAGAAGTTGAGAGAGGTTAGGAGTGTTATGAATACACGTAAAATAGATAGATGTAATCAGTAAAATAAAAAGCCCAAGGAGTGTACTTGGGATTTGTGATGTCCAAATGCATCTTCAAACAATATTTTGACACAACTCAACATCGGCCTTTAGTAAACCCCCCCGTACGGTAAGAATTTGGCTTTGAAATCACGATCAATTGATGCATTTGAGGCGGCAGTAAATGCGCAACCAAGCATCTCAAGCATTGAACCAATAAAAAATAGTAAGTTCATTCTAAGGCTTTCACATCAGAGAGAAGGAAAAGACTCCCAACAATGGGGAGAAAACAAAGGTTTCCAACAAAGGAGAAAAGACAAAAAGTCCCAACAAATGGGAAAAGGCATAGTAATTGAACGAGAAGTAGGCAACTTATTCAACAAAAAAAACAAAAAAAAAACTAAAAATAAATCCTAATTTTACATCTATTAATTTGTCAAATTGACAATTAATAAATGCAAAATTAGAATTTTACTGAAATAGAGAAAACGGTTGTTGTTCACAAAAAAGACGATGAAGGAAGAAGACGAAGTCAGAGAGAAAACGGTTTGTGAAGTTGACAGTATTTTTTTTTAAAAAACAACTCTTAAATTGTACTCCCATTGTCTTTCCAAAAAAAAAAAAAATTGTACTCACACTGTCACAAAATGACTACCATAAATATATTAAATTTCTTTTCAATTTTAGAAACAAAACTATTGTTTGTGACAAACATAAATGAAGAGAAACTGTCACTTTGAGTCACGTACTATCTTATATGAATTAGTTGATATAATTTTACTATGCTGATGTTTATACAAAGCACCACTTGAAGGTTTATAGTTTTGTTTTTCTACTTTAGGGCCTCGACTTTAATTTTTTATTAACGGGTACATAACCAATATTTTTGTTCGATTTTGGATGGGATGTTGGAATGTGTAATCCAACACTTATTTTCTCCTCTTTTTTTCTTTTTTCTTTTTTTCACTTGATAAATCTTTTAAGACAAGTACTTTACTTATTTATACATGTATTTACCATTATAAACATTTAAGGTATGTCTTCCAAATTTGGCTTCTCTGAAATCACCACCTAACGCACTAAACTCCTCCATTCAACTGCATGTGTTGACTCATGTTCACCCTCTTCCCTAATGTTGGTGCCGAAATTTGGGTCTTATGGTGAGTTTTGGTTGAATTAAATTTGACCAAAGGGATAAAGAAAGATATAAAGAGAGAAGACGAAATAACAATGGAGGACAAGGTCGCTACTTTCCGGTGGCATCTGATGGAAGGCATGAGGGGAGTGGAGTTCTTGTGAATCCTGACTAATTTTAATGTTCTTGTTGTTGGCAGTGGTGGTTTCTTGGGCCAGACATGAAGACGAAATGGAAACATGGGAAGGGGATAACAATATATTTATTGACAATGTCAGTTTTGAAAATAATGGGAAGGAGGTTTACTTGTAAAAAGGTGTGTTAATAGCAACACTTTTTCAACTACCGTTTTTGTGTTTTAAATTTTGATTTTCGATGAATTTGTTGCTTAGGAATTTACAAAATATTGAAGTTATAAAGTTGATATGAAAAGATAAAAAATTGAGAAATTCTATAAATTTGATAAGTTTGTTAGTGTCTGTATTTCATTTTTGTAATGATCTCTAGTGAGAAAATGAAGGCCAGTACTATTCGCAATACAAACAACATTCAACAATATTCAATAAATTTGCGCAACAAAAGATCCTGCAACTAAGAACTTATACATCGACCAACCTACGTACCTTACTTTGATTACACTTCATATATTTGGAGAAACAATCAAACTTTGATTAGTAGTTAACAAGAGCATCTGATGTGAACATTTCCCCGAACCGACAAGGCCCAACGATCCAAATGGAACCCTAGATCGTTCTAATTGAAAAATAGATGATGAATTGATGGATACCTTGACCCATCTCCCCCTTATGACGTAAACCAAGGACTTTGGTGATGTGAGATGGAATGGTGGAACTGTTGGGTTTTGATGCATCATGCGCAGCGGAATAAACAGATAAAATCAAACACCCAAGAGCCCGGATCCATGCATGTTGATTAAATCAAATACAAGATGAAAGAAACATACCCTTGAAGATCGAATCCATGAACACGGACTTTGAGGTGCTAAAGCAAACACCCTTTATCGGTATCCACACGTCGAACGGATATCAAGAACACCTTCTTAATCTGGATTGCTAGACCCAAGGCTTGATGAAGAAACGATTTCTTCGTAAGATTTATTTTGCTTCATTGATTATTGAGTTATGATGATTCTAAATCTCAAAACTAATAATCCCCTCTATATGTGTGTAATTGTTTCACAAACAATATGTTATGATTTCTAAAATCAACCATTAGGTTTCTCAAACCCGACTGCACACATATATAATAGCGTATAAACCTAATTCCTTTTGGGATCAGAATTCCTTGTCAAACAAGAGATCTGAACAAACTGTTTTCCGTCTGGACAAACCATCCTTGGGTGTCTCCCAAACCATCCGTACGAATCCTTCCAACAGGATCCAGTTTTTTCCGTTTTCTGTGCCTTATTCAATCCGTTCTATTGTGTGTGACCCAATAGGATTATACTAAGTTGGCAACGAGTCCGAACGAGTCAGAACCCATAAGTCATAAGCGGACTCTAGCAAGCCATTATGACTACCCAATTAGTATAACTTTGAAAGCCCAAAGTAACCTTATAGAATATATCACAATCCCTTTGTCACACGATATCATATTGGACATAAGTCATGGTCCACGTCAACTTATGTTGTCCAATGCTTTCTTGATCTCGAGTAGATTGATATGAGCAAATAACATTGAACGCTTCAATTCATTTGGGTATGGCCGTACACTATTATCAATCTCACTCATCGAGTGGCCAAGCAGATATCTCTCTTGAGAGAGGGACAAATCCCATCTTGACTTATCATTCTTCCCTACAGGAATCCGATTATGCCAATCGTAGCCTTTATAACCACCCGGTTAGGGGTAGCGTTTGAGTACGTCAAACATAATGTTCATCATGTGGAAGACTATGATAAGCTCAGGTCTAAGGATAAATGATATAACTATTATGAGATTCAATTATGACATTTGACCATGACATAAATCTCATAACGGGTCTATCCAATACTTGTTCTCCAACATGTACCCACAAGTTTAATCCGCATCCTATGCGCTATAATCATCGTATGATTATCCATTAAACTCATGCTAGCCCTTCATAAGTGCTAGGGATAATGATTATTATAATAAACATGCAAAAGATATAATAATCGGGTTTGTTATCTCTATAACAATGAAGCTATGATATAACGCATAGGCCTTTCTCAAGGGCCTAGGGCATAATATCTAACAATCTCCCACTTGCACTAGGCCCAATCAACGTGTATCCAATACCCATTGAGCTTAGTTATGATCTCCATCATAATCGCAAACGAGCTTATGCAAGATAATTATCCTTATTATTATCATAAGGTATTTTGCATATTTTGACATCTCCTATCTTTGACGATTTCTCGAGTAAGATAGAAACGTCTGAGTATATGTTTAGATAAGATAATAGTCCCTTGATTTGTGTAATAACGATTATTGACACAATGAAGGTACATTAAATTAGTGACACTAGAAATGATTTCTAGTTTACTAATTAGAATCTTAATCTTAACTTTTTCTAGTTGCATCTCATGCTACTAGACACTCAACCCTTATGTAGAATAGTAATGGTCCATTTAGAACTCTTCTAACACCATTATTAGACGTAAACATGTATTTATACTGCAATATTTATCTTTGTTGGTTTATAAAAATGCATCTATGTAACTATTACAAGATCATCTTTCATTCCATCAAAGATCAAGAACGCATCCTTTAGTTCCTTTTAAAGAACATAAGAGCGTTTCTTAACTAGTGACTTTCACTAGGATCCGATTGGTATTATCTCATCATACTCCAAGTATATGAGACATCCGGTCTTAGTACAT
The DNA here is from genome assembly GCA_026119855.1 of Campanula takesimana. Taxonomy (NCBI): domain Eukaryota; kingdom Viridiplantae; phylum Streptophyta; class Magnoliopsida; order Asterales; family Campanulaceae; genus Campanula; species Campanula takesimana. The sequence goes on from JAOWBW010001298.1 coordinate 134,164, forward strand.
TAGCATGGCTTACATGATAGATCCAATTGCCAAAGCATATGGAATCCTAATCATGTACTCTTGCTCATTAGACTTTCACAATTAACCTCTCTAAGAGTCTTGCATAGTGAACCTTTCACTATATTGTCAATATTAGTACTTTGACTTTAACAAATCAACCTTTTAGATTTATCACCACAAATCAGTCCAAGGATGTAGGCGGCTTCATCCAAGTCTTTCATTTAGAAACTCTTTCAAAATGATTTATATATCAACCATATATATATTAGACTAGGAATAATATTACGCTCCCACTAAATTTATTGTAATCACAAGTCTCATCTTTGATGAATTCAAACTCTTTGAATACTACATCAAAATGAAATTTCACTCCAAGTAGTTTTCTTCAATCAATCACATGGATTTCTGCAACTTGCATATTTTATTAGAATTTTATATATCAAAATTTTTAGGTTGTATCAAACACATCCTAAAGTATGTTCCTGTTAAGGAATGCTATTTTGATATCCATTTGTCATATTTCATATTCAAAATATGAGGTCATGACAATAAGAATTCTAATAATATTAAGCATGACTACTGGTGATGAAGTTTCATCATAATCAACATTATGAATTAACTTTTCTCAATTAGTCTTGGTTAATCAATATACACTTTTAGATTTTATGACTCCAAGTCATTGATCTAAATCCGGAGTGGATTTTGCATCTTGATAGGTAATAGGTCAATCATTCGCAATGATATCTTCCCTATTATTTTCTATTACGAGAAATCAATATTTCTTGTTATAGATAGTATCCTATCAGTTATGCAAATTTCTTGTGTATACTTGAACGAATCTCCACAACTCCTTTGTGAATATTTGTTCAACTTCCATCTTAGGTTCCATGTCATTTTGGGTCTCGAACTCTTCGAGATACATTTTACTCCCACTAGTTCTTTAGAGATAAACGATTTATCTAAAAAGTGCTATTTAGAGTAACAAACGATTTGTACTCTAAAGGGTGTAAAATTAATATCATTAAGATATCCCATGAAATTACATTTATAAGATTTAGGTGTGATTTTGTTCCAGACAACACTTTTCTCAAAAGCATCACATCACAGATCTTTATGAAAGACAAACCAAGTTTTCTTTCATTCCATATCTCATATGGCATTAGTCGAACCTCCTTAGATGAAACTCAAGTTAGTGTAAGCGCAGCTGTTTCCAGCACATAATCCAGAAGGATAATTAAAGATCAGTTTGAATTATTATGAGACGAAAAACTGTGTTTTACAGACAATCTGTAAACTTCTGGAACATCATCCGTACGGCTGCTGTTTCCAGATTCTGTTTTTCTTAAATTACAGACTTTCTGCAGAATTCTCATCGAGTCCAAGGCTCAAATATTCATTACTTTGATCTAATCAGAGTACATCAATAATTTTTCCATGAGGTGTTGAAATCCTTTCTAGCATTGTTACTATAATAAACTACATACATCAAAATGTATAAGTTCAAAAGAGTACTTCCTCTTACTACTATTAGTAAAAGATGTCTTGATCAATTTCTAAGATTCACATCTATCACATGATTCAAAATCATATGAATTTAAAAGTCCGTCCCATGGAATTTTAGATACGTGTTTCTTATCATTAGATATAGACATTAATGCTTTAAGAATGTAACGCTTACATCCATAGATTCGGATTTCCTTTATTTACGTTTATACTCATTATTTTGTTCTTCCAAGATAAGGATGTTAAGTCCCATTATATGATTAGCAATACAATAAGGCAAATCATATTTAATGGAACACTTTCTTATTCGAAATAGGAAATATCCATAATCTTGTAATGAAGAAACCAAAATAATATTTCTACTTAAAATAAGAACATAGCACCATTGGTTCAAAACAAATATGAACTTATTAGGTAAAAACACTTCGCAAGTTCCTATGAATAATGTTGCAACCATTGCATCATTATTGCCACATAGGTTAATCTTTACCTTCATTAAGTAGAATTTTAACATAAATACTTGAAGTGGTAGTCCAACTACCCTTCCTTTTGATCTTTTAATTCAAATTGTAATTTCTCCAATCAATCCTATTGCCAAAGTAGAAATTACTTTCTTTGGATTCTAGGTTTTAGCCACAAATATTTCCTTTAGGCTTGACAACTCTTGTCTTGCCTTTATCTTAAATCCTTGTCCTTATTTACCTTTAGAGTTTGAGAAGATTTCCATTTGATATTAAGACATAGCATTTTAAACATCAAATGTCGCTTATGAATTAATGTCAAATCCGTTTGTTAGTTCCAAACTAACTTTATTATCAAGCCATATCAAGGTAATTAATAGGTCTCTCCATGTTCGAAACATGATAACTTATTGACATACCTTTCATTCATCAAATGAATGTTAGACTCTAATCAATCTTAAACTTGTCTTACCTTTCTTGCTTGTAGGAACGCTTCCTACAAGCATCCATGTGTTTCAGATACTTCTAAAGTTCTAAACATATGGTAGCGAGTCATAAGATAATTGACATATATAGAATCATCCACATGTTTCTAATCAATGTCTTTGTCCATCCTTAAGGCATTAGGTTTCTTAGGAATATGATTTATTAAGAATTCATAACTTCCGATCTTGCTTTAGAAAAATTCTTAAGCTCATGACTAGGTCATGGAAGTTAATCTTATACTTCTTAAAGTGGGGTCAATCACAGTAATTATGCATGATTATAGTTTAAGACATTCTACGAAATATGCAAATAAATATACACATATATTTCATACCATTATCATTTAGAGACATATAATGTATTTCATAAATACTCCCACTAAATTATACACCTTCAAATACAATAATTGTATAATATAATTTAAGTGGGCTAAGATCCGTATTTCACCCAACTTTGAGTCGGCTAGGGCACGACTGCTCAAAATTAAGTTATTTAGGTAGATAACTCTTTATCAATTACACCATATATGACTCTTAGATCTTTTATGAGATTGTTAGACATCTTATGTCAAACATGTTTTAATATCATTGTGCCTTAGGTCCAAAACTGTTTTGATAGCCCAATTAAGTCAAACCATTTTAAACGTATAGGAAACTCTGATTGACTCATCTTGCTCATAGATGAATAGAATTAATGCGCCTACGCTAGGGCGTAACCCACATAAAACTACCCATGTACTCACAAGTGTTTTAATCATGGATTGGCACTTGACTTAAGTTTTAAGAAGGTTTATTTGCTTAGAGATATGCATCATATATTTAATTATGTCAAATATAATATAATATAGTCTTTCATAATGATGTTAACTAATCCAATTAATTAACAGAAGTAAAATCTTGTGATTTAATTATGAAGCAACATAATGGGGACGGAATCTAAATTATCTTTAAACAATTTACAGATTGGATATTTCATTCGCATTCCCAGAAACAAGGCGTAAGCCTGCCATTGGTCCATGCAATGAATTAATCCAAATTTAGTTTCCTTCTCTTGCAAACGATTTGCACTTTGTATAGGGGTAATTCTGAAACTTTGAGATTACGCCAATCTTAAACTCCTTTAAGATTCTGATCTCATTAACAGTTTGGACTTCTGAACTGAAATCTGTTTCAGGAACACGGTTTCCAAAACCTGCCGCCTGAAACAGATCAGAATCAGTAATGCCCAAACCATCCGTACGGATGTTTCTGGAAGCATCCAGATTTATCCGTACAGCTCTTTCATACATGTCACATATACTCTGAACTCTTCAGAATTCTGAAACTGTATCCGCAGAGCATCTTGAAATTGAGAGCACAAACTGTACGGCCGAAACTAAGCCAAAAGGCATCCACATTTCCGTACTAAGATCAAGGAGCCAAGTAACTTCTCTATACGGTCGAAACTAAGCCAAAAGGCATCCACATTCCCATACAGATTGGATACTTGTTTCAAGATCTTTCATTGTCTCTTAATCTCACAGATTACAGCAGTTCTAAACTCTTTAGAACTCTGATTTCTGTAATTCCTTTTGAATTCTTTGGCCGAAAACTGTTTCAGGAAACACGGTTTCGGAAACCAGCCATCTGAAAGCAGTTTCCAGTTTCCAGATTCGAATTCTGTAAACAATTTACAGAACAATTTGAACACCAGAAAACAAAATCTGAGAATTTTCAAACTATCCGTACGGATCAGTTTGGCATCATCCAAACCATCCGTACGGAGCCATTGGTAGGATCCCAGATTTCCAGGTTTTTCAGAATTTCAGAAATTCGACCAAATCCAATATCATGTTTGTACATAATCAGATAACAGAAACATGAATTTACAGATTACGAATTTAATCAGATCTAATCAATATCATGAATAAACAATTTATTATATATATAAATTAGATCTAAATAATCAATACACATAATCCAATTATTTATTGATAAACCCAACATGCAATTATTCATATAGATCAAATCAATATAATAATCACATAATCCCCATGTCATGCTCATAAACCTTTATATCTCATATATAAAACTCAGATTACGCATTCATCTTATTATCATGTAGATATCATATAATCGAATTAAACAATTTCAACATGATATACTAAAATAATCAACAACGAACGGGGCTCTGATACCACTGTTGGGTTTTGATGCATCATGCGCATCGGAATAAATAGATAAAATCAAACACCCAAGATCCCGGATCCGTGCATGTTGATTAAATTAAATACAAGATGAAAGAAACATACCCTTGAAGATTGATGGATAAAATTCCAAGTAATAAATACCTAGCAAGCGCACTAGTTACCGTAGTAGTAACGCGCGAAAGAGAGGGTCGATCCCACAGAGACTTGTTGGACAAACAAGTAAATTTAATTAGTGCAAAAGAGTAACCAAAGGGGGTTTTGATTTTTTAATTAATCTACTTTAACTACTAAACAGTAAAAATAAACTAAGATTGAAGATCACAAAACAAGCAAGGATTGAATTCAAGATGACAAAGATTCACGGATTGGGGTTCACAACTATTTCCACTCTATGCTATTTTTAAATAAAGATTATCAAACTTGTTCAAGAAATCGTTCACTTAGTTAAGAATTGGGACGGTCTGGTCACCGGATTGCAACCCTATTATTATCTTTATGTGATGAATTCCGCTAAGTCAACAACACACACAAATAATTTATTAAGTTCTTAAGAACAATTGATTTTAGATCCTTTTGATTTCCCCCAGGTCCTCAATTAAATCTATTCAATGAAATCTAGGTCAATGTAAAAACTATCCACGCTAGTGAAATAATTTAAACCCTAATGATTTAAAGATCAACAATATCTATCTATAAGGTTGAAATCTCTAAATGAATGAAGATCAATTTCAATGAACAAGAACAAGAATGATATTTAATTAAACCCAATTTAGCATAGAGTTTTAATAGAGTTATTCCCAATCCATGAACAAGGAATTTAGTTACTCATAGACATAGCAAGAATCTCAAGAATAAGATTAAAAACCATAAACCTGGATAAACGCTTGATGATGAATAAATCCCAAAATCTTGATTACACCTTGAAAACTATGATAAAACCTAAAAGAAAGCATAAAAAAATAAAGTACTGCCGTCTACTACTTATATATAGAGAAAACTAGGGCCAAAAATAGGGAAAATTGGGTTAAAACCCGCTTTGGAGAGGAATCCCGAAAATCAGTGCGGAGGAGTGGGCGACCGCCCGGAAAGGTTATGGGCGACCGCCCAAAGCATCAGACTGGGGCCTCTCTAAAACGCATTAGTGGGCGACCGCCCGGGTCAGAGTGGGCGACCGCCCACTCTCCTGGAATGGACTTTCTTCATTTTTTCTTCTTTTCTTCGCATCTTCGACTCGCTTGACCACGGTTGACCTTTGACTTTGACTTTAACTCGAGCAATTCTTGGTCTTCAACCCTTTAAATCTCTAAGACTTTGCAATACATCCAAAATTACACTAAAAAGTGTCTCAAAACACACATAATCTCACAAAGTTCCTCAAACACAATTAGACCAAAATTACATTAAACTATTCTAAATTACATCAAAAAGTCAATAAAATGAGAACGAAAATGTAGAGATAACGTATGATAAAATCGATCCATCAAATTCCCCCACGCTTAGACCATTACTCGTCCCAGAGTAATATTCCTAACCCCACATCTAAACTCCGGTCTATTAGCGTAGCATGGAGGAAAATGACCCCTATATCCTCTACAACCCCCATCAAACAAAGCCAAGACAAGATAAAGAAAATCAATCGGAGTGTAAAGGACTCCGCTCCTTATAACTCCCCAAAACAAACAAATAATCAACGACAAATGGCCCTAATTGATAGCACCCCAATAATAAGAAAATAATACGCATATCCAACTAGGGCCCACTCAAAAAGCTAGAGGGATCTAAAATGTCCTAGGTTTCCCCCACGCTTATCTTACACTACAACATCCCTCAAACAGAAATCAAAGCCATAATAAATAGCAATGACTTACCTCATGATAAGCTCCAGCGCCCCCTTATGACTCCAACAAGAAATATGAGGATTTTCTATCCTATTCGCCTCTAACCAAACCTCCTACACCAAACAGGAATCCTACCCAATTCTTCGAACCTCCCTTAGGACGCCACGCCAAGTAAAAACAATAACTCACTCAATTTCTTCCTTTTGCCTAGGCGCCCTTTCGGGTTTTCACCTAGCCTCTCTTTTCTTTTTCATTTTTTTTTAACTAAACACAAGTAACGGTGATATAATAGCAGCAACAAATAATAATACCCCACACCCCCACACTAAAACCATGCAATGTCCACAATGCATAAGCAATAAATATTAGGTGGGGGAGGGATACCTCCAATCAATACTGAGGTGGCAGAAAGAAGTGGTCCCAAGCAACACTGGAACTGCTACCCTGCCCTTGACCGCTCGAACTACTCCCAGGCCATTGCGGTGGCTGTGCCGCTTGTTGTCCTCCCCATGAAGGCCCCTGCCACTGCATGTTAGGTGGTGGGACGTACGGGTCAAACGGTCGCGGTGGTGGCAACCTCTGAAGCACATCTCTGAAAAACTCCTGCTGGGCATTCTCTTGCCTCTGTAATATATCCTCGATCCTGTCCTCCCAACAGCTCCTGTTATACTCCCACATTTGCATCCTCTGATCCATACCCTGGACCCGCCTATCCACTGCCTGAATCTGTCCCGATAGATAATGCGTATACTCAATGTGGGACATCTCTCCAATCTCCTCCTCAAACGGATCACCACCCCCAGCACCTTGCCCCTCTTCATCACCAACTGGCTTATCATCCATCGGTTGTGGCCCTTAGGATGTGCTCGCACCCCCATGTGCACTACCCTTCGTGAGGAATTTAGCATCAACCGCTGAACCAGGAAAAAGATCCCTTGGGACTTGCAACAAATCCGCTCTTTCCTTCCCAATCAATCCAGTAATAAGCAGCGGGAAATTAAAATTAGAGTTGCTCATGTTCTGGATTGTGTGATAAATTTCAGCCCGGATAATATGCCCCATATTTATTTTTGCTCCTGTCAACACACAGTGCATAAGCACCGCCCATCTCCAATGAACTTTATTGAAATGTGTGGTGGGGAGAATCCTCTCGCAAATGAACCTGTGCAAGTATCTCAACCTGGGTTCTAAGTCTCGTGTAAACAATACTTGCCCACTCCTTTTGTTTGTCAAGTCAACCACCCCAAACGTTGGGACCAGAACATCCAGCCTATGCCTATAATCCCCTTGAATTTGCCTCACCATTCTGACATACGCACAATCCTCGGGTTGAACCGCACTAGACATCCCATAATACGCATTAATGTCCGTGCCCAAATAGCCAATATCAGTCCCTCGCACATGGGACGTTGCATTATTCCCCTTCTCAGCGGCATTTGCATAAAACTCTTTAACATATTCACCTACCCCATTCTCTGCCGGGTGAGCCGCAAGTTTATTCCACTTATACCGGGTAAACAAATCATTAAGTCCCAAATCTTTCTTTTTAAACTCCCTTTCAACATTAAAATGTTTATGGGACCAACGATTATACCAAATTTCGGCCTTCTCACCCACAAAATAGGTTCGATCAAAATTTGGTTGGGGAGCTACTTCTCTAGGGGGAGCACGACCTCTAGCCATAACACAATACAAGAATACCCAACAGCCACGGAGAATTAAGCGCAAAAGGGATTCTTACTTACTTGCCGGAGACTCGCCGGAAGTTGGCCGGAAAATTCGCCGGAGTAGGAGAAGATGACCGGAAGATAGAGCTTGCACACACGATCACTTTTCCCTTCTAGAAGCACCTTCAATTCTCGCTCCAAGTTGCCCAATTTCACCCTTTTCCGTGTTCTTGACAACTTCAACAATTCTTCCAATTCTTGAGCTTCAATGGCGTTTTTGGGTTGATTTCTTTGAGATTAATGGAGGAGGAAGGATGGGTATGACAATTTTGGTGATTAAGGGAGAAGAAAGTGGTGATTTATGGGAGAATTTGTAGAGAGAAGGAGGGGAACTCGGTTTTTGTAGAGAGAGAAAGAGGGTGGAGGTTTAGGGTTCTTGAAGAATGAAGGGAAGAGATCCAAAATCTGACCAAAACCCCGATTTTGCCCGCCCAGTTCGCTTCGTGGGCGACCGCCCATAGGCTTAGTGGGCGACCGCCCATTAAATCAGTTTGGACTCCCCTTTTTTCACCATCCTGGGCGACCGCCCATGACCAAAGTGGGCGAACGCCCACTTTCCTGTAGCTCTTTTTTTTTTTTTTTGAGCTAGCCACCTCGCACTCCATTGCTGCACATCACCACAAACAAACATCACAAGCGTAATATCCATTATGAAAAATAAAAATAAAAATGACTCAAAGAATAAAAATCTTTTTGGAGGGTGACACTATTTACACTCCCCTATAAACCCACAAACTCGGAGAGATCCAAAAAGGATGATACGGACAAATTTTCTGACCGCACTTTCGTTGCCTACGTTCCCCTTAGGACAATAAGGGGCTCAGGTCACCGTAGTTCGAACCGACCCAGAAATAAAAGACACAACAGCAATTTTTTTAATTTTTTTTTTTTATATATGAATACCACCACCCCAAAACCAAAAGTGTGCTATGTCCTCATGACATTGAAGAAAACAACATACTCCCAATTAAAAAAATGATGATAAACTGAAAGGAAAAACATAAAGAAATAAAATGATACCTGGTTGGGTTGCCTCCCAACAAGCGCCTTTGTTTTAAGTCTTTGGCTCGACATAATGCCACATGAATATTAAGTGGCTCCCTCCGGGTCCGTCAAATCAATTACATCAATTTCATTGATGTCTTCTAAAATAGACAGCCCCTCATAATATGGCTTCACTCGGTGTCCATTCACTTTAAATATTGTCCCATCTTTCAAATCTTTAAGCTCTACGGCTCCATGGGGAAAAACTCGAACCAATTCATAAGACCCGTCCACCTTGAACACAATTTTCCGGGAAAAAGTTTGAGGCGAGAGTTAAAGAGAAGGACTTTCATACCCGGTTTGAGAAACTTGGGTTTAAGGTTTTTATCATGATATATTTTTGTCCTCTCTTTGTACAACTTTACACTCTCATAACTATCCTGCCTCATTTCTGCAAGCTCATCCAAGTCAAGCAACCTTTTCTCCCCTGCTAGAGTCAAATCCATGTTTAGTTGCTTGGTTGCCCAATATGCTTTGTGCTCTAATTCCACTGGAAGATGACACTCTTTTCCATACACAATCCGGTATGGGCTCATTCCAATGGGGGTTTTGTATGCAGTCCGATAAGCCCACATTGCATCGCACAATTTGTCAGCCCAGTCCTTACGATTTGGATGCACCGTTTTCTCAAGCACCGCCTTGATTTGGCGATTACTCACCTCCACTTGGCCCGAAGTTTGAGGGTGATAAGCCGTAGCCAACTTGTGACCCACCCCATATCTCCTTAGCACTTGATTGAACATTCTGTTTGTGAAGTGCGTCCCTTGGTCACTAATAATGACACGCGGCACTCCATACCTGCCAAAGATATTTTCACACACAAACTTGCAAACAATATTAGCATCATTAGTCCGGGTAGGAATTGCTTCCACCCATTTAGACACATAATCTACAGCAACAAGAATGTACAAGTAGCCTTGGAAAGGGGGAAAAGGACCCATAAAATCAATACCCCACACATCAAAAATATCAACAATTAAATTATGTTGTAGGGGCATTTCATCTCTCTTTCCTATGTTGCCAGTCCTTTGGCATCTATCACACCTTACACAAAAGTCATGAGCATCTTTAAATAAAGTGGGCCAATATAGACCTGCTTGCAAAACTTTCCTAGCGGTCTTTTGCCCACTAAAGTGACCCCCACATTGGAGTTCGTGGCAAAATCTCAACACGCTAGCTTGCTCATGCTCTGGAATGCATCTCTTGATTATCTTGTCCGGGCAAACTTTCCACAAATAAGGGTCATCCCAAATGTAGTGCTTCACATCCGATCTAAACTTCATTTTTTATCGTAAGTGAAGTGAGGTGGCATAATATTAGAAACAATGAAATTCACAAGATCCGCATACCAAGGCTCATGAACATGTAAAGCAAATAGTTGCTCATCCGGAAAATTTTCATTAACCGGAATCGCACCATCTATCACATTAGTAAATGTAAAGTTCTCTAGCCTAGATAAGTGATCCGCCACCACATTTTCGATCCCCTTTTTGTCCTTTATTTCTATGTCAAACTCCTGCAGCAGGAGCATCCACCTAAGAAGTCTAGGTTTAGCATCCTTTTTATTCAGCAAATATTTAAGTGCAGCATGATCAGAGTAGATAATCACCTTAGACCCAAGCAAGTAAGAACGAAACTTTTCAAGAGCAAACACAACTGCTAAAAATTCTTTTTCAGTGGTAGTGTAATTCAGTTGTGCATCATTTAAAGTTCTACTTGCGTAATGAATCACCTGAGGTAATTTATCCACTCTTTGCCCCAAAACAGCCCCAATCGCAAAATCTGATGCATCACACATGATCTCAAAAGGTAGAGACCAATTGGGGCTGGATAAGATGGGGGCACACGTCAACTTCTCCTTCAGAAAATTGAAGGCCTCTAGACACTCTTGGTCAAAGATGAACTCAGTGTCCTTAGCTAGCAGGTTACATAAAGGCTTACAAATTTTTGAAAAGTCTTTTATAAAACGCCTATAAAAACCTGCATGGCCTAGAAAACATCGCACACCCTTAACCGACACAGGGGGAGGTAATTTTGAAATCACATCGATTTTAGACTTATCTACCTCAATCCCCTTGTTTGACACCAAATGTCCTAACACAATGCCATGCCTCACAAGAAAATGATATTTTTCCCAACTAAGGGTCAAATTTGTCTCAACACAACAATTTAAAACCATTGTCAAATTCTCTAGGCACCCATCAAAACTGTCACCAAATACTGAGAAGTCATCCATGAAGACTTCGACACATCGCTCGATCAAATCAGAGAAGATGGAGGTCATACACCTTTGAAAAGTCGCAGGTGCATTACAAAGCCCAAAGGGCATCCTCCTAAATGCGAATGTGCCAAAAGGACAAGTAAAAGTGGTTTTGGCTTGGTCCTCTGGTGCCATGGGGATTTGGTTATACCCCGAAAAACCATCCAAGAAACAATAATACTCATGTCCGGCTAACCTCTCAAGAATCTGATCAATAAAGGGCAAAGGGAAGTGATCTTTCTTTGTTGCAGCATTCAGTTTGCGCAAATCTATACACATTCTCAGACCAGTCACTTCCCTTTTTGGCACTTCTTCTCCTTTCTCATTAGTGGTGACCGTGTAACCCGATTTCTTAGGAACGACTTGAACCGGGCTCACCCACTCACTATCAGCAACGGCATAGATAATGACTGCATCCAATAATTTTAGGACCTCTTTCCTAACCGCCTCCTCCATGTGAGGATTTAGCCTCCTCTGTCGCTCTCTAGACGGTTTAGCACCATCTATGAGATTAATTTTGTGCATGCATATGGAGGGGCTTATACCCTTAATATCTGCTAAGGTCCACCCTATGGCCTGCTTGTGCTCATGAAGCACTTTGATCAACTTGGCCTCTTGATCTAGGGTCAAATCTGAGGCAATTATCACGGGCAAAGTCTCTCCCTCCCCAAGAAAAACATACTTTAAATTGGAAGGAATGGCTTTCAGCTCAAGAGCTGGAGGGGTTACAATAGAAGGCACCGACTTCTCATTGAAGTGGCCTAGGGGGTGAAACGGGCCATCACTAGGATGGTGTTCGTCGGCCTTTTCCACAGCCATCAGTTGAACATCCGCATTATCCCTAAGTTTCTCACCGCCAGTTAACAACAAAGACTCTAACTCCTCACAGTCTCTCTCATGCCACAGAACTTCACTCACACAATCCTCAACAATATCCACACAGTTACAAGACTCATCCTCTATGGGACTTTGCATGACATCAAGCACAGATATTTCTATTTTCTCATTAGCCACACACATAGATAGAGTCCCATCACCCACATTAATGATGGTGTTAGTAGTAGCCATAAATGGACGCCCAAGCAATATGGGAGAGTCCTGACTATTCCCAACACCATTAACAGTCTCAAGCACAACAAAATCCACAGGGATAATCAAATTGGCTACCTGCACCAAAACATCCTCCACAATTCCCAATGGCCTCTTGATTGAACGGCCAGCCAATTGCAAGGTCATTGTGGTGCGTTTTAGCTCAGGTAAACCCAATTCAAGATACAAATGATGAGGTAACAAATTAATGCTAGCATCGAGATCTAACATTGCCTTCACCTTTTTAGAATCCCCCATAGATATAGAAATATTAAAACTTCCGGGGTCCTTCAATTTAGGTGGGAGGTTCTGTTATACCACGGCACTGGCACTTTCACCCATAACCAATTTTGTCATCATTCCCATACTTGGGTTTCCTGGAGTTAAGTTCTTTGAAAAACTTTGCATAAGATGGGATATTTTTAATGACATTTAACAAAGGAAGATTAATGTTCACTTTTGAAAACATGTCATATAAATCAGACATTTGCTTATCCAGCTTACTTCTCATGAATCTACCAGGAAACGGTACAGGAGGTACATATGGATTTGGGGTGGAAGAATCAGTAACAGGAATTTCCCCCATGCCATTAGTACTCTTACCAACAACATTCTCAACAACAGGTGGTTCGGCAGTTTCAGAAGGAGAGTTAGGACATACCTCATTGCTTACCTGTTTGCCATTTCTCAGAGTCATAATGGCCTTGGCTTGCTCCCCTTGACTAGGGAAGGTTCCTGGTTTATGCCCTTGCTGACCCACAGCTAGTTGACCAATCTGGGTCTCCAGCTTTTTGTTGACCGCTTCCTGCTGCTTCTCACGCTGATCCATCATTATTTTCATTTGTTGCTGCTCTTGCATCATGGACCTCATCATATCCTCCAGAGATTGCTTGGGCTGCTGTTCTGGATTCCCTTGTGGGGGAGGAGGATAGAGAGGTTTCTGCTGCTGGTACTGAATTCCTGGGTTACCCCTCCAAGAAAAATTGTGGTTGTTTTTCCAATCTGGATTATACGTGTTAGAATACATACCACCTTGATTTTGCCTTGGGGGGCACCCTTACATCGCATTCACCTGTTCAGAATAAAACTGTACAACAACTGGACAACCATTAGTAGCATGAGTGTTAGATCCACAATTAGCACAGAAATCAGATACCACATTAGCACTTGAGGAAGACATATTAGAATTCATTTTAGCCATGTTTTGGTTTAACAAAGACACCTGCCTAGTGAACTCATCCATACAACTCAACTCATGCACTCCCCTAGGTTTCCCTCTAGAGCCTTTTTCTTGCAAATTGGCCCCGAACATCTCAAATAATTCTTGGGTTTGGTCAACAGTTTTGGCTCCTAGAAAGCCGCCTCCTACATTGTCGACCATAGCTTGGTCTGCTGCAATTAACCCACTATAAAATGTTTGATGTAAAAGGGCCTCAGGAAAAGCATGATGGGGGCATTGCACTTGCAACATTTTGAACCTATCTCAAGCCTCATGAAATGGCTCACCTACCTCTTGAGTAAACCCTATGATTTTCTGTCTAAAGGTGGCCAGAGTAGCGTGGGGGAAGAATTTCTTTAAGAATGCATCATGCAACCCATCCCATGTAGTGATATTCCTAGCAGGAAGCAACATAAGCCAAGTTTTAGCTGCCCCTTGAAGAGAGAAAGGAAAATACTTAAGTCTTAATTATTCATCAGTAACCCCCTCTTTTACAGGGAATCCTGATATAATCATCATGTACTCTCTCAAGAAGTTCAAAGAGTCTTCAGCGGGAAGACCCTGAAACTTGGGCAACTGACTGAAATAATGCCCCTTCGCCTCATAAGATTTAGCGGCCTCAGTCAAGACAATACATGACACCGATGTGTCAACCTTAGGCCTAGCATATTCTTTCATTAAGGGATTAGCCATTACAACTCCAATTTCTTCTCACCCGGTGGAAGAAGTTTCTGATTCACTTAAAACTACCTCTGTCTCGGTGACAGAAGCTTCAGACTCAGACTCAGACTCAGACTCACGAATAGGGGAAATGCCCCTGTCGAGTCTATCGATATTATCGTCCAAAGGAACCAACTCGGGGTTCAATGAACGCCTACCAAACATACACCGATTAAATTAACTTGTAAATCAAAACAAGTCCCCGGCAACGGCGCCAAAAACTTGATGGATAAAATTCCAAGTAATAAATACCTAGGAAGCGCACTAATTACCGTAGTAGTAACGCACGAAAGCGAGGGTCGATCCCACAGAAACTTGTTGGACAAACAAGTAAATTTAATTAGTGCAAAAGAGTAACCAAAGGGGGGTTTTGATTTTTTAATTAATCTACTTTAACTACTAAACAGTAAAAATAAACTAAGATTGAAGATCACAAAACAAGCAAGGATTGAATTCAAGATGACAAAGATTCACGGATTGAGGTTCACAACTATTTCCAATCTATGCTATTTTTAAATAAAGATTATCAAACTTGTTCAAGAAATCGTTCACTTAGTTAAGAATTGGGACGGTCTGGTCACCGGATTGCAACCCTATTATTATCTTTATGTGATGAATTCCGCTAAGTCAACAACACACACAAATAATTTATTAAGTTCTTAAGAACAATTGATTTTAGATCCTTTTGATTTCCCCTAGGTCCTCAATTAAATCTATTCAATGAAATCTATTCAATGAAATCTAGGTCAATGTAAAAACTATCCACGCTAGTGAAATAATTTAAACCCTAATGATTTAAAGATCAACAATATATATCTATAAGGTTGAAATCTCTAAATGAATGAAGATCAATTTCAATTTCAATGAACAAGAACAAGAATTATATTTAATTAAACCCAATTTAGCATAGAGTTTTAATAGAGTTATTCCCAATCCATGAACAAGGAATTTAGTTACTCATAGACATAGCAAGAATCTCAAGAATAAGATTAAAAACCATAAACCTGGATAAACGCTTGATGATGAATAAATCCCAAAATCTTGATTACACCTTGAAAACTTTGATAAAACCTAAAAGAAAGCATAAAAAAATAAAGTACTGCCGTCTACTATTTATATAGAGAGAAAACTAGGGCCAAAAATAGGGAAAATTGGGTTAAAACCCGCTTTGGAGAGGAATCCTGAAAATCAGTGCGGAGGAGTGGGCGACCGCCCGGAAAGGTTATGGGCGACCGCCCAAAGCATCAGACTGGGGCCTCTCTAAAACGCATTAGTGGGCGACCGCCCGGGTCAGAGTGGGCGACCGTCCACTCTCCTGGAATGGACTTTCTTCATTTTTTCTTCTTTTCTTCGCATCTTCGACTCGCTTGACCACGGTTGACCTTTGACTTTGACTTTAACTCGAGCAATTCTTGGTCTTCAACCCTTTAAATCTCTAAGACTTTGCAATACATCCAAAATTACACTAAAAAGTGTCTCAAAACACACATAATCTCACAAAGTTCCTCAAACACAATTAGACCAAAATTACATTAAACTATTCTAAATTACATCAAAAAGTCAATAAAATGAGAACGAAAATGTAGAGATAACGTATGATAAAATCGATCCATCAAAGATCGAATCCATAAACACGGACTTTGAGGTGCTAAAGCAAACACCCTCTATCGTATCCACACGTCGAACGGATATCAAGAACACCTTCTTGATCTGGATTGCTAGACCCAAGGCTTGATGAAGAAACGATTTTTCGTAAGAATTATTTTGCTTCATTGATTATTGAGTTATGATGATTCTAAATCTCCAAACTAATAATCCCCTCTATATATGTGTAATTGTTTCACAAACAATATGTTATGATTTCTAAAATCAACCATTAGGTTTCTCAAACCCGACTGCACACATATATAACAGGGTATAAACCTAATTCCTTTTGGGATCAGAATTCCTTGTCAAACAAGAGATCTGAACAAATTGTTTTCCGTCTAGACAAACCATCCGTATGGATTGGTTGGGTGGCTCCCAAACCATCCATACGGATCCTTCCAGCAGGATCCAGTTTTTCCCGTTTTCTGTGCCTTATTCAATCCGTTCTATTGTGTGTGACCCAATAGGATTATACTAAGTTGGCAACGAGTCCGAACGAGTCAGAACCCATAAGTCATAAGCGGAATCTAGCAAGCCATTATGACTACCCAATTAGTATAACTTTGAAAGCCCAAAGTAACCTTATAGAATATATCACAATCCCTTTGTCACATGATATCATATTGGACATAAGTCATGGTCCACGTCAACTTATGTTGTCCAATGCTTTCTCGATCTCGAGTAGATTGATATGAGCAAATAACATTGAACGCTTCAATTCATTTGGGTACGGCCGTACACTATTATCAATCTCACTCATCGAGTGGCCAAGCAGATATCTCTCTTGAGAGAGGGACAAATCCCATCTTGACTTATCATTCTTCCCTACAGGAATCCGATTATGCCAATCGTAGTCTTTATAACCACCCGGTTAGGGGTAGCATTTGAGTACGTCAAACATAATGTTCATCATGTGGAAGACTATGATAATCTCAGGTCTAAGGATAAATGATATAACTATTATGAGATTCAATTATGACATTTGACCATGACATAAATCTCATAACGGGTCTATCCAGTACTTGTTCTCCAACATGTACCCACAAGTTTAATCCGCATCCTATGAGCTATAATCATCATATGATTATCCATTAAACTCATGCTAGCCCTTCATAAGTGCTAGGGACAATGATTATTATAATAAACACGCAAAAGGGGTTTGTTATCTCTATAACAATGAAGCTATGATATAACGCATAGGCCTTTCTCAAGGGCCTAGGGCATATTATCCAACAGTTACCAATACCTCCGCTACATATTGTAACGGCAACCTTGGGCTAGTGAATGACGCCACAATTGGTTGTGTAAGACCAATTGATAAGTCAGGTAACGAGCGCCACAAGTTTACACTTGATAAGCTCAAAATAAATAAGAGAAAACACAATAAAATTTTCAATACTCAAAGTTGTATATATCATGATATGTTTTACAAATGAGAAAACTTGGCTATTTATAGCCTTTTTGGAACATCTCTTCATGTTTAGGATAACAATGTAATAAATGTATGGATAAACACTAGGGGTGAGTTCACACTATATTTTCACATATGAGAAATTTGAAACACCAAAGGGTTGATTAATCTATAATGTGAACTCAATAAGTAAATGAATGTAGAGGCAAAATGTGAATTCCCGTCTATGAATACCACCCTTTAGTAAAGAATCCAGATCTCCTGTACCACTTTGTGTGCCCCTCCCTATGCCATTATAATCTCAACCATTTACATGCTTGAATAATATCAACATAATGATAATCTTAATGACTGCAAGCAGTTGGATCACTTATGGGATAGGGAGGGGCACACAAAGTGGTATAGGAGATCTGGACTCCTTTAGTAAATCAGTCATAACTTCTTCTAGAAAACTCCGATTAAGGATCTGTTTGTTGTGGTAGAAACTAGACTTCCATGGATTTCCGAAAATGTATTATAAGCCTTACTTGAGTGTATAGAAAATTTTGAGCGATCTGTTGAAGTTAACTTAAAATTCTGGACAATGCTGAAAATACCGAGCATGCTCAAAATGCCAAACATAACCTATCTAAAGATCATGACCATGGAATGAACACTGAGTAGGCCATGGTTAGGACTGAAAATTCATTGAAATGATGGTGATTTTGGACTATCCATACTACTTGATGTTTTCCTAACCGTGTTCGTATCAGTATCGTTAACACAAATGTTTTTGGCATTTTAATTATTATTGTAATAAAATTTTAAAAGTTGTTACTGATAATATTATAAGAAGTTTGTTCCCAATGTTTGCCTTATGATGCATCAATAAGCTGACCAAACAAAAACGACTTTGATGTACTTCCAGCATTGTGGATAAAGGTCTCGTTAACAATAATAATAATAAAAGAATTTGCCCACACACATGCGCATAGAGATATACATATATACAAATATTCAACGACCGAGGGGTCACACCTACAGCGAAGACTGTAATTCCACAATGACAACAATCCGAAGGCGAAGTCATGGAGGAGTCGCTAAAGGCTCATCTCGCATGATTAAGGTTGAGATACCAAGATAAGATCTGAGATAGAGGGAGGTCGCTAGTGAGAGAGGGGTGTGCCTGCTACCTAGTAGCTGCCACCGCGAGGGGTATGTGGGAGGAGGCACAATGAAGGAAGGAGGGTGTGCGACATATTTGGAGAAAGCTCTAGATGACCGAAGGCATGGAGTGAGTTTTTAAAATTAGATAGAGAATGGTAGCTATGAGACTTAGAATAATCATAAAACTAATTGGGTTTTATAAGAATACAATTTTTATGCATGGACTCAATGTGAATAATAAAACTTGCTTGTCTTCTTTAAGCATTTGAGTGTTTGAGGGACCTTAAATACATAAATTTTAGGCATAATTCCACGAGGCCCCTCAGCGAGATCATTTCTCCATAAAAACCCACACGAGATCAAAAATCCCACACACTAATATAAGCCCAGATCAAAATCTCATAAAAACCCACGCTTCCTCCCTCTCAGTCTTATACCTTTGGGTATAAGACCAAAATTACTCTTATATTTAGCTATAAAAGTATTCTTTTTCACAATTTGAATGGAACAAGCTACACTTATAACTAAGTATACGAGTAATTCTAGTCTTAACTATTAGGTAATTGGGTGGATTTTATCATTTTTCTTAGAAAATGTCAAAAATTGTGAAAATATAACTTATACCTTGGTATACGAGTAATTTTAGTAATATACCTTTGGGGTATACGAGTGAATTGTGTAATAAAATATGAGACATTCTTTTTTTTTAAATGAAAAATTGTGAAAAAATACCCATTTTAGTCTTATACCTTTGGGTATAAGACTGACGGGTAGGGGTAATGTGCGAGCATGATTTTTGTGAAATTTTGATATCGCCTGGGGTTTTTATGAGTTTGATATCTCGCCTAAGGATCTTAGAGTTCAAGGCCCAAAATTTTATAAATTTATCCTCCATTCCAATTGAAATCAGACAAAAAAAATGAGATAACACAAGAATTAAGTATAAGTGTTATAAGCTTAAAGTGTTGTGAGTATTAAGAGTTAGTGAGAGTTGTTTGTGAGGTAGGAAATAGTAAATTGATATTTATCACAATATGAGTAGATTCCATTAATTAAAAAGTTTAAAATATTTTAAAATATGGTCTTGTATAATTTTGAATGAAGTGACTAAATTGAAAATTTGTTTAATTACCGGGCTGCAAGGTAGGGATGACCAACGGAACCGGAACCGGACTGGAACCCCCAAACCGGCCTGAAACTGGAAAGGCTGAAACCGACTTGAACCTTGACGAAAACCGGAACCGTGTGAACCGTGACCGTTTGTAACACAGGCCGGTTCCAGTTCATCCCATCTGAAAACCGTGAACCGGAGGTTCCGAACCTCCTTGAACCGCCTAGACCAAACCAGAACCCTAACCGTCAGTAAAACCGTTAGAAACCGTAAAAAAGGTCAAAATCATTAGATTTCTAACGGTTTCATCAGAATTAATTGTTACTAACGGAAAGATGACAAGAAAAATTGAGTTTTGACTAAATTTTTAGCCAAATTCAGTGAATAAAAATTTGTTGAGTATATAAAAGAAAAGAGGGACGGACCTTTTTAATTTTTTAAACATTTTTTCTATACATTTTGTAAAAAATAAAATATTATTAAAATTGTTTTTTTTTTTGTTAAAAAAAATATTTTCTTTAGAAAAAGGAAAATGTGGACCGGCAGTTTCAAACCGTGACCAGTTCCTAACCATACCGTACGGGAAAAAAAAACGGTTCAGTTACTGTTCAAGCTTTCCGAAACCGGAAACGGCAGTTCCGAACCGGGTCATCCCTACTGCCAGGTCCAAACTCACGCGGGCAATAAGAAACGGACGAACTGAATACTTAAAGCCCAACAAAGGCGAACGACAAAGTGCTCTGCAGTATACCCTCATTTTATTCCCTCCATTGTCGATTCAAAAAATTACGATTTTGGCAGACGAACAAAAATCGACAATCTCAGAGCAATTTGTCATCTGCGTCGAACTGCAACAGAGGAACGAATTCTCAGGTGCGCGATTATTTCAGTCTCTGATTTCTGCCACAAATGCTTACTTACGCCATTTAATACAGAAACTTATATTGCGATCGTGAAATTTCTGAATCTGAAACTGCATTCTGGAATAACTTGTTGATTTCAAGCCTTTTTATTTTGCTGATTGTATAGATTTGCATGTTTAAACATTGTGTAGTATGTGCATCAAGTTGTTGTACTGTACAACACTTTGGTGCATGAGGTGTAGTACGGTACAGCGCCATGGTACATGAAGTTTTGTACTGTACAACACCATGGTGCATGTGTTGGACTTGTGAACTTTTGAAAGTAGAAGCTCCTGGTGGGTGCCCGGGAGGGGAAGCCGATCCTTACCGGAAAACTTATGATGACATTGACAACCACTGGAAATACTACAAAATTCATAAATCATATCACACACACCAACACACACACATATTTCCATTTATGGTATTATGGTTTCCTAGAACTAGCTCTAAATCACATGATCTTGACATGGTAAAAACCAAAATGCTTGTAGGGAATTGTGTGGTGTAAACATTTCCAAGATTCTCACTTTTGTTGCGTTTGATAGTATCAAGCACTTGATGGTTGATGGTTAGTGTAATGTAAGGTAATTTGGAGGTAAGATGCATTTGATCACATTGAGCGCTAGATGTCGAATGTCGAGTGAGACTCTTTTCGTTAAGCAAGGATTTTGATGCTCAATCATTAAGAGGATGTTGGACATATTCATGCTGAATGAAAGTGTAATAACCCGAACTTACCTTTTATTTTATTTATTATAAACTCTTAATTACTAATGGGCCAAACTTTAATTATTAGTTTAGTTTAGTTATTGGGTCAAAAGTAGAAAGCCCAATTCATTAACTAGGAGGATTAGGAGTCCAATTTAAATTAGGGACTTGGGAAGCCCTATTGATATAAATACTCCCTCTTAAACCCTAAGTCTATTCTTGGTCACCGCAAAGCAAGAAAGATCGGGAGAGAGAGTCGAGAGAGAGCAGCAGTGAAGCCGCACCAGGAGAGGAGAGTGATCGGAGAAGAAAAAGGGAAGAAGAGAGGCGGCCACGTGCAACGGAGGTAATCGAACTCTTAATCTCTATTTTCTCCACCCTTCGATTCATCCTTGGTCATCACATGACATGATTTTTTGAAAACCCTAGCAGTTGCAATGGGAACTAGGGTTGGGTTGTCAAAAGAAGATGAAGTGTGTGCGTTATATGTATGCACTGTAATGTGTTTGTGTGTGCGTGTAGAGCAGTGGGTGGGTGTGTGTGTGTGCGGACGGTGGGTGTAGTGCAGTAGGTGGGTGCGTGTGTGTGCTGATGGTGGGTGTGTGCTGATGGTGGGTGTGTGTGTGTGTGCTGATGGTGGGGGTGTGCGTATCTGAATGTGTGGGTGTGTTCAGAGTGGTGGGTGTACCAGAGGGTGTGTGAATCAGAGTGGTGGGTGTGTCTGTCAGTAGGTGTACTCAGTAAGTGTGTGCAGAAAGTGTGAAATCAGTGTGTGTAATTTGTGTAGTGAAATTAAGAGTTGGGGATTGACTAATAAAAACCCTAGGGGTGTTGTAGTCATTCTTAAAGTTATTGGTTAACTAGGAAAGGGTGATAGATGGCTAAACCATGGAATTAATCGAGTAAAAAGAAGTAAATTGGGACGGAAGTAGAATAGTATTTTTTCTCATGTCTAAGGCTAGACTATTTCATATTGTAGATTGTCCAAGCGGAGTAAAGCAAGCTAGTAGAACACGAAGCTAAGGTAAGGGATTACGCTCTTAGTTGTGTATTGATTCTTAATCCTTTGTTAGGATTCCCAATCTCTGTTTTTATAAAGTAAACTATCTGTGTGGCTAGATAGTCTTTTAATAACTATTCCGTTCTGCGAATTGTTCCGTCTCTTGTTATCCCCTCTATTGATATGGTTATTGTTCAATAGGGTTATCATGTGTATGATTGATTTTGTAACCTTGGTGTCCAAGTGAGATGTGTATCTTTTAAAAAGTGATCAAGTAAAGTTTGTGAAGTTAAGCTTTGTGTTGTAAAAGCTCTTTAAAGTGAATTCTTATAATAAGTAAAGTGACTACAGTTATCCATAATCCCGAAACGGATAAGTGGACCCCTTACAGTTATCCATAATCCCGAAACGGATAAGTGGACCCCTTACAGTTATCCATAGTTCTAAGTTGAACATGTGGACCCTTTGCGTTGCTTGATGAAGTAACGTAGGTTATCATGATATACCGATTTTGGGTGCGGTCAGTAGAAACCCGAGCCCTGGGTACAGCGCGTGCTTAATCCCTAAATGAAGTAAAGTGAAGTAAAGATAAGTAAAGTGTGTGTAAAAGTTGTGATTTTGGAAACTGTCTCTGAAGCCACGTGTTTTCAAGTAATGAATTGTTTTTCATCAAGTAAATGTTTCTTTTCAAACTGAGTGTTAGTTTGATCCTTGAGTTATATCCGTTCATTGTAATTCATTGTTACCGTTCGTTTCGGTCATCTCCTCTTAGTACTCGAGGGGATACCGTATGAACTTACTGGGCATTGTTCGCTCATTCCTTTCATCTTTTTCTCTCTCCAGGTTATAAATAAGCAGATCAAGAGTCGCAAGGTTTGGCGGCTTAGGAGTTATCTTTTAAATAAAGTAAATTAGTGGTTATGTTTCCGTTATGGTTAAGTTATAAACTTTACTTTCAGTTAGTTACCGTTTGAGCTAGTGGTTTGTACTAGCCGTTGTGGATTTGAACGTTGGTTAAAGTTTGAATTGTGGTTATTTGTAGCCGTTGGGCACTCTGATTATGGGAATTATTCGTATTAAGTTATTATTTAATTGTAGTGAAAAGTTGGGGTGTTACAGTTGGTATCAGAGCCCCGGTTTAAGATTACTTGGGAGACTCAGACTTAGAAGTTAAGACTATTGGGAGAAGTAGTACTTAACGATGTTCGGCTTTAGAACTCTGATAAGAACTAAGTATTTTGAGAAGCACTAATGGAGGAAACCTGCTATTTAGGGAAACTTTCCATTTTGGGAAACTTTCTAAGTTTGAAAACTTTTCTTTTGTAGAAACTTACTATTTTAGGAAAGAACCTAAGACAAGATTTCCTCGAGGAATATAGAGGAATATAAAGGATTATAAGTGAACACTTTGGGAATGAAGCTTGAAGGATTACACTAGAATGTTATCACTTTAAGTTGCTTATGCAAATAATGGTTATGGTCATATACCTTTGGGTTATATGGTACTGATAATAGTTATGTCCAAACTGTAAGTTATGGACGGACTCAGAAGAAACTCGAAAATGAACTTGAAGTATAGAACGATTAAGCAAAGAGTGATCCAGAGGTATGCACTCAAAATCCTGAAGCTGAAAGGAGAATTAAAAGCTGAAAAGGCCAAGGTGAGTCTTGCATGGGAAAATGGATGCGAGATAGGAAGGCTTGGTTAGATGTTAGGAAAGAGTTAGAAGAAGTAAAAGAGACTACGAGTCAGAATGATAGGTACTACCCGGAGGTCAGAGAAGAGGCCTATCAGTAGTATTATGAGCTGAAAGAGCTCAAGGAAGAAAAGGCTAGAGAGCTTAACCGGACCACACTCATAGGTAATGAAATACCAAATGAGGAATAATTGGTAGCTGATAATGAAATCAAGGAAGTAGATATCAACCTTAAAGGCAACGAATTCAATCCAATTGAAATTGATGATGATAAACCACCAATGGTACTGGTTCGTAGGCCCAGAGGTTCTAAGGGAGTTCCAAGGGTGCCAAGTGGAAGGCCTAGGGGAAAGCCTAGGAAGGTGTTCCATGATTGAAAAGTGGGACATAGAGTTTATTCTTATTTAGAGTATTGATAGTTAGTTCTAGTTTAGAGAAAAATACTAGAATTTTGTTTTGTTAACTTTTATTCCAAGAAGATCCTCGTAGTAAAAGTTATGATTCATTTAAGCAAATAGCTTTGTTAATTGTCTTGTTCTTAAGTTTTATGACGGGTGAGCTATTTAGAACAAAGAAGTACTGGTCAAGTGAAAAGACCATGAGTATTAATTGGCTTATTGAAACGGCCAAAGTGAAATTAGTTTTGGTCTAGTGAAATGATCGAAACAAGAATAAAGTGACCTATTGAAACGGTCAAGTGCAAAAGTAAATGGCTTATTGAAACGGCCAAGTGTGAATGAAAGTAGGTCTAGTGAATCGGCCTGATAGTAAGTAAAGTCTAGTGAAATGTCTTCGCTAAGTAGAGTTGGTCTATTGAAACGACCAGAGATTTAGTAAACCGATCGTTTGTAAAAGTTACGTCCTTTGGGGACGGCCTATTTATGTGAAAATATTAAGCATAGTAGCAATGCTTGTGTTGGCATGAGCAATAGTGTTAAATGTGAGAGTTAACCTGGAATAGGTAAGATTGGTCTATTGAAATGACCGATGAAGATAGTAACGATCTAATGCAACGACCAATAAGTCTAGTAAAGTTGACTAATGAAGATAGTGACGGTTAATTGAAGCGACCAATGGTCTAGTGAATGACCTATAAATTGAATGTTAGTCTGTGGAGACGATCTATAGTATGAGAGTGCGTGAAAACGCTTCGTATTCATGATACTAATGATAGTATCATATTATCCGGCAAGTGTTCGAAACGCCAGAGTGTCTGAGTTTATGATGCTAACTCAAGGAAGTACGAAGGTGGACGACTATGTTGCTAGATTCACCGATTTATTAGAATTTGCCCATTGATCTTCGATGATGAAGAGCAGAAAGCCCGAAAGTTTGAATATGGTTTGAACGACTGAATCAGATACAGAATTACTCCGTTAATGCTATCAACCTATGATCAAGCGTTGGATAGGGTAAGGATAGTGGAGTAAGAAGCAGATAGTTATCGCAGTAAGCGAGAAAAAAAAATCAACTGAGAAGGAGTCGACTGGATCTAAGGGAAGCTAGAACCGCGATGGCAATAGCAATAAGCGGAAGGCTACTGAGGATCGTAAAAAGGACAGTACTGCTAGTAAGTACCAGAGTAAAAGTCATGGAAACCAAATGGATGGTAATAAGAACGACGCCAAAGGGCAAAGTTCTGATGAAAAGTGCCAAATGATTGCTTAGCTAAGAAATGAATTTAATTCCGGAGGCGTTAGAGAATTCTTTAGTTATAGATATTCAAACTAGAGAATCGATCCCTGGTACGTCTATATATAGGAAGTGTCCTTTGAAAGTGGACGGGAAAAAGCTTGAGGTTGATCTCATTAGCTTGGAAATCGAAGAATTTGATGTGATATTGGTAATGGATTGGTTCGCTGCATATCATGCCAAAGTAGACTGTTTTAAAAAGGAAGTAAACTTCGAATTACCCTCTGGAGAAAGATCTATTTAAAGGATCGAAACCGAGAGTCCGGACCGATCTGATTTTTGTAATGAAGGCTCGTAAACTGTTAAGGAAGGGTTGTGAGGTCCTTCTAGCGTATGTTAGTGAGTCAAGTAAGAAAGAAGTGACCATATAATCTCTTTCCATAGTAAGGGATTTTAAAGATGTTTTCCCTAAGGACTTACCGGGAACACCATCGGAGCGAGTAGAGTTTTCAATAGATTTAGCACCAGAGACTGCACCGATTTCGAGAGCACCATATAGGGTGGCTCCGCCGGAACGTAAAGAGTTAAAGGAACAGTTACAAGAGTTATTGGACAAGGGTCTGATTAGGCCAAGTGCATCACCGTGGGGTGCGCCGGTATTATTTGTAAAGAAGAAGGATGGGTCAATGAGGTTATGTATTGACTATCGGGAGTTAAACCATGCAACGATTAAGAATAAGTATCCTTTACCTAGAATCGATGATTTGTTTGATCAACTCCAGGGTGCATGTTATTTCTCTAAGATTAATCTGCGTTCGGGTTACCATCAGTTAAGAGTGAAAAAGGAAGATGTGGCAAAGACGGCTTTTAGGACGAGGTATGGGCACTATGAGTTCCTGGTAATGCCGTTTGGATTGACAAATGCACCTGCTGTGTTTATGGATCTTATGAATAGAGTATTTCAAGAGTACTTAGACAATTGTGTAATAGTATTCATCGACGACATCTTGGTGTACTCTAAGTCAAAAGAGGAGCATGAAAAACATTGAAATTAGTATTGCAGATTCTGAGAGAACAAAAGTTGTATGTCAAGTTTAAGAAGTGTGAGTTCTGGCTTGAGAAAGTGGCGTTCTTGGGGCATGTGGTGTCTAAGAATGGGATAGCAGTTGACCCTGCGAAAATCGAGGCTATAGTAAATTGGGAGAGACCAACTTCTGTTAGCGAAATAAGGAGTTTCTTGTGTTTAGCAGGTTATTACCGAAGGTTCGTGGAAGGATTTTTGAAGTTATCGCTACCATTGACTAAGTTAACCACGAAAGGGATAAAGTTTGTATGGTCGGACGAATGCGAGAAGAACTTTCAAGAATTGAAAAGGCGATTGGTGTATGTGCCTATTCTTACTGTACCAACAAACAACCATGGTTTTGTAATTTATAGTGATGCTTCATTGAAAGGTTTGGGTTGTGTGTGTTGATGCAGAATGACAAGGTGATAGCTTATGCGTCTAGGCAACTCAAGAACCATGAGAAGAACTATCCTACCCATGATTTGGAGTTAGCGGCCGTGGTGTTTGCATTGAAGATTTGGAGACATTATTTGTATGGAGTTCCATGTGACATTTATACCGACCATAAGAGTCTTAAGTATATTTTCACTCAGAAAGAGTTGAATATGAGGCAGAGAAGATGGCTTGAATCACTTAAGGATTATGATTGCAAGATTCTGTATCATCCTGGAAAAGCCAATAAAGTGGCCGATGCGTTAAGTAGAAAGAACCATGGATCGTTAGCGGCTATGTTTTCTAAAGGGGTAAGTAAATTGGGAAATAGTGAAATGGTGAAAATGGAAGTTAGAGTTAAAGGTTATTTGGCTCAGATGAGTGTCCAACCAACATTGTTAGTGAGAATCAAGGAAGCTCAGAATGTGGATGAGGAATTAGCAGTAATCCACAAGACTATAAGTAAAAAAAATGGCATGGTAGATTTCCGTGTGAGTGATGGCGGTATTATGAGGTATCAATCGAGGATTTGGGTGCCTAATGATGAAAGTATAAAAAGGGAAATTCTTGAGGAAGCTCACTGTTCAAGGTTTTCGATTCATCCTGGGAGTACTAAGATGTACAGAGATTTAAAGGAATCATTCTGGTGGAACAATATGAAAAGTGAGGTAGCAGAATTCGTGTCCAAGTGTTTAGTATGTCAGCAAGTGAAAAAGTGAACACCAGAAACCGCGGGATTCCTACAATTGCTACCTATTCCGGAGTGGAAGTGGGAGCACATCACTATGGATTTGGTGATTGGACTTCCTAGGACATTGAAGGGTCATAATGCAATTTGGGTTATAGTGGATAGGCTTACTAAATCGGCTCACTTTCTAGCAATCAATGTGACTGATTCGTTGGAGAAGTTAGCTAAATTGTGCGTGGATGAGATCGTGAGGTTACATGGGATACCGGTCTCTATAGTGTCAGATCGAGATGCAAGATTTACATCAAATTTCTGGAAGAGTTTACAGAAAGCGTTGGGGACGGAGTTAACTATGAGTACAACGTTCCACCCTCAGACAGACGGACAGTCAGAAAGGACGATTCAAACTCTCGAAGACCTACTGAGAGCAACGTCGTTAGATTGGCAAGGAGCGTGGGATGATCATCTACCACTAGTGGAATTTGCCTACAACAACAGTTACCACTCTAGTATTGGAATGGCGCCGTATGAAGCTCTTTATGGGCGGAAATGTAGATCGCCTGCGTGTTGGGATGAAGTAGGCGAGAGAAAGTTAACTGGACCCGAGATTGTTCAAATAACGGCGGATAAAGTTCAACAAATTCGCAAGTGGTTGTTAACTGCGCAGAGTAGGCAGAAATCGTATGCGGATAATCGAAGGCGCGATCTGGAGTTCCAAATAGGAGATCATGTATTCTTGAGGATCTCACCGACAAAAGGGGTCATGCGGTTCGGGATTCGTGGGAAGTTAAGTCCTAGGTACGTGGGGCCGTTCGAGATTCTAGAACGAATAGGGGCGGTAGCCTATAAGTTGGCTCTACCTCCTGTGCTGTCTGGTGTGCACAATGTGTTTCACGTGTCGATGTTGAGGAAATACGTAGCTGACCCGAGCCACGTCATAGAGTACAAACAGTTACGTTTTCGTGAAGACTTGAGTTATGATGAAAAGCCGGTAAAGATTGTAGACCGTAAAGATCAAGTTTTGCGGAAGCGAGTAATTCCGTACATAAAAGTGCAGTGGAGCAATCACACGGAAAGAGAAGCCACATGGGAGCTCGAAAGTGAAATGCGTGATATGTATCCCGCTTTGTTCGAAGATTAAGGTACGTTTAGTTTGGGGGACCAAACTCTTTTAAGGGGGTAAGAATGTAATAACCCGAACTTACCTTTTATTTTATTTATTTTAAACTCTTAATTACTAATGGGCCAAACTTTAATTATTAGTTTAGTTTAGTTATTGGGTCAAAAGTAGAAAGCCCAATTCATTAACTAGGAGGATTAGGAGTCCAATTTAAATTAGGGACTTGGGAAGCCCTATTGATATAAATACTCCCTCTTAAACCCTAAGTCTATTCTTGGTCACCGCAAAGCAAGAAAGATCGGGAGAGAGAGTCGAGAGAGAGCAGCAGTGAAGCCGCACCAGGAGAGGAGAGTGATCGGAGAAGAAAAAGGGAAGAAGAGAGGCGGCCACGTGCAACGGAGGTAATCGAACTCTTAATCTCTATTTTCTCCACCCTTCGATTCATCCTTGGTCATCAATACATGATTGTTTTGGAAAACCCTAGCAGTTGCAATGGTTGAACTAGGGTTGGGGGTGGGTTGTCAATGAAGAAGATGAAGTGTGTGCGTTATATGTATGCACTGTAATGTGTTTGTGTGTGCGTGTAGAGCAGTGGGTGGGTGTGTGTGTGTGCGGACGGTGGGTGTAGTGCAGTAGGTGGGTGCGTGTGTGTGCTGATGGTGGGTGTGTGCTGATGGTGGGTGTGTGTGTGTGTGCTGATGGTGGGGGTGTGCGTATCTGAATGTGTGGGTGTGTTCAGAGTGGTGGGTGTACCAGAGGGTGTGTGAATCAGAGTGGTGGATGTGTCTGTCAGTAGGTGTACTCAGTAAGTGTGTGCAGAAAGTGTGAAATCAGTGTGTGTAATTTGTGTAGTGAAATTGAGAGTTGGGGATTGACTAATAAAAACCCTAGGGGTGTTGTAGTCATTCTTAAAGTTATTGGTTAACTAGGAAAGGGTGATAGATGGCTAAACCATGGAATTAATCGAGTAAAAAGAAGTAAATTGGGACGGAAGTAGAATAGTATTTTTTCTCATGTCTAAGGCTAGACTATTTCATATTGTAGATTGTCCAAGCGGAGTAAAGCAAGCTAGTAGAACACGAAGCTAAGGTAAGGGATTACGCTCTTAGTTGTGTATTGATTCTTAATCATTTGTTAGGATTCCCAATCTCTGTTTTTATAAAGTAAACTATCTATGTGGCTAGATAGTCTTTTAATAACTATTCCGTTCTGCGAATTGTTCCGTCTCTTGTTATCCCCTCTATTGATATGGTTATTGTTCAATAGGGTTATCATGTGTATGATTGATTTTGTAACCTTGGTGTCCAAGTGAGATGTGTATCTTTTAAAAAGTGATCAAGTAAAGTTTGTGAAGTTAAGCTTTGTGTTGTAAAAGCTCTTTAAAGTGAATTCTTATAATAAGTAAAGTGACTACAGTTATCCATAATCCCGAAACGGATAAGTGGACCCCTTACAGTTATCCATAGTTCTAAGTTGAACATGTGGACCCCTTTGCGTTGCTTGATGAAGTAACGTAGGTTATCATGATATACCGATTTTGGGTGCGGTCAGTAGAAACCCGAGCCCTGGGTACAGCGCGTGCTTAATCCCTAAATGAAGTAAAGTGAAGTAAAGATAAGTAAAGTGTGTGTAAAAGT
Organism: Campanula takesimana; assembly: GCA_026119855.1. Lineage (NCBI taxonomy): Eukaryota > Viridiplantae > Streptophyta > Magnoliopsida > Asterales > Campanulaceae > Campanula > Campanula takesimana. The sequence goes on from JAOWBW010001298.1 coordinate 164,899, forward strand.
TGTGATTTTGGAAACTGTCTCTGAAGCCACGTGTTTTCAAGTAATGAATTGTTTTTCATCAAGTAAATGTTTCTTTTCAAACTGAGTGTTAGTTTGATCCTTGAGTTATATCCGTTCATTGTAATTCATTGTTACCGTTCGTTTCGGTCATCTCCTCTTAGTACCCGAGGGGATACCGTATGAACTTACTGGGCATTGTTCGCTCATTCCTTTCATCTTTTTCTCTCTCCAGGTTATAAATAAGCAGATCAAGAGTCGCAAGGTTTGGCGGCTTAGGAGTTATCTTTTAAATAAAGTAAATTAGTGGTTATGTTTCCGTTATGGTTAAGTTATAAACTTTACTTTCAGTTAGTTACCGTTTGAGCTAGTGGTTTGTACTAGCCGTTGTGGATTTGAACGTTGGTTAAAGTTTGAATTGTGGTTATTTGTAGCCGTTGGGCACTCTGATTATGGGAATTATTCGTATTAAGTTATTATTTAATTGTAGTGAAAAGTTGGGGTGTTACAGAAAGAACTAAATCATGCATCCTACCTCCAAATCAAGCATCATGTGCTTGATGCTATCAAACGCAATCTTAGTCTGTCACTTACTGGAAATATGATCCATTCAATGATCATAGAGTAAGCGATACTAGAATGGAATGCCAACATTGTATTTGTAGGGTCAACTTTACTATGTAGTTAACCTTGCGTGATGATGCTGATGGTCATGCTGACATGGTGTTTTGCCATGAAGCTTTTCTCAACCACGCGTGAGTGATACGTAATCCATTATTTTCTTGTTCGAACATGGTCGTAACCTGGCCTTTACGATGTTTTTCCAGCTCATAGCCAAGCAGCCTGGTGTACTGCACCATTAAGTCAATTATCGCTGCTCGTGAAGAATAAATAGGACAGAAACATTTTATCTCAAAGTTTCATTGGGTACATCAGAATTACGAACTTATGAATCAGGCGTTCAAGTTAAAGGGTTCAATTACTTTCTTGAACATTTACGTCTAATTCTACAGAAGGCAGAAACTATTAATGTTGTCGAAAAGAATCCACCTGGCAGGTTACAGGGGACCCCAAAGGCTATCAAAAAATTGAAGCTTCCTTGCTTAATTTCATGTTACGGTCACAAAATATATATCCTTGCATGAGGGCAAAATATAGTAATAATCGAAATAATCGTGAAATTCAAGTGGAACTTCCTCTGGAGGATCTTATTGTAAATTGGATGTGGTTAGGAACAAACAATTAGTAACCAGAGATATTGTGAAGGTCCTATCAACCATTATCAGAAAACAGTCCTTCCCAAACTGAGTATGTAATGTTTAATTGAATTTTCATTGGAATAAAGAATAATGTATGTCAACTATCAAGCGATTAGTAAGCACGTATACGTAATTACCCTTGGTGTTCAAATTATGAAAGAACAAGTGCACACTAGGACACATAGTTCAGAAGTGGTACTCAACTTCGATCCTCTCCCGCTCAAAAAAAGGATAATCATTGCGGGAGGGAGGGTGTATTGTTACACTGTTGGTCCGATTAGCCATTTCAAAATGATAAACAGAAACAAGACATTGAACGAATCAGTTGTGCGGTAATATGGGTGGCTCCTACTCAAGGTAATGTTAATTTGTGTTGTCCATGTGGTTGGTCAATGCTGAACTGGGTTGCTGGGGATTATTGTGCTCTTGATTTTTGTTTCGCATTTAGTGTGTGCATTTATTGATGAGGTTAGGCTAAGTTTAAGATAGCGATGATTTGTGTTTTTCTTGTTTATGGGAGCTAGATTACTTATGTCCTGAATGATCCGACACCTCACACCTGAGTAGTCTCCTATGGTTGAGACACTTCACAAAGGAGTCCACGCTTAGACGACTTGAAGATGGTGACTTCAGAGTAGGAGCTCTTGTATTACCAGATTTTTTTTAATATTTTTTTTACTCCCTCTGTCCCAAAATGATCTTCCCATTTGTCATTTTTCATTGTCCCAAAAAGTTCTTTCCATTTTTACAATTTGGGCTTAAAAGTGCCTAAACAAAACATGGCTAGTGAAGCAAGTGTTCATATTCTTAAGAAGTTTGAATAGTCAAATGAGAAGATCATTTTGGGACGGAGGGATTATTTTATGCTTATAAGCAGCAAAGAATTTTAACACACACACAAATCCAGATGCCATGGTTACTCTCTACAATCTCATGTTCTTCACTTGAATAGGGGCACAGTGGACACATAAAATTGCAGTAAGGACAAAGATAGTTGCCACCTTAATTATAGCTAGAACGGCGGCAATCAACATTATGCATTATTGTGCTAATGTCAGGTAAGGTTATCTGTCTACTGAAAAGTCGACGGGCATAATCACAAACAGAAATTTAATCTACATCGCACCTACTTTCCAGTTTGTTCAGTTGGTAGCTAAGAAGCACGAACACCGACACTGACACTTTGACACTGAGACCTCGCACACCGCGACACAAACTTCTTAAAAATGTTACGACACAGATACACCTGTCCAGGACACGTTACATATAAATATATCTGTGATCTTTATCATGAGTATTTCATGATCCAAACCAAGACCCATCACCCATTAAATAGAACTACAAAATCCACAAATCAAGGTCTGATGAAAACCATGAGCTTATAATAAATTTCATTTGCTCCACTTCAACTGTGAGAAGTCAAAGAAGAAATACCCCCTTGAATGAAATTCAACAATTCGGCCTCTAAAGTGTCAGATTGTGTAAAAGAATGTGCCTTGAGCCCAAGATTGTCGGGGAGTGTCGAAAAGTCAGAAAATAATTATTAAAAAAATAACGTTACACTTATATGAATGCCGAGGATGTGTTAGAGAGTGTAAGGTGCAGAAGAGTGTTGAAAACATGACATGCTGATCTCGAGAGGTGGCAGCGTTTCCTAAGTTGGTAGAGCTCCACTGTTGCAATTGGGTCATTGTGATTAGGGGTTAGATGACCTGAAAATTTAGGTCCATTCTGAAACGTTGAATTTTTAACAAAATTTAGTAGCAAATATATGCATATAGATATATACTTAAAGAAAATGGACATACATATAGGAACAAAATTCCTTAGTAAATGGACATCCATTTAGGGAAGTAGGGAGTAGCAGTATTGGTATATGTCAGGTGCAGTAGGATAATGGATTTACAATTTTGCTGGTTTGATTTACTAACTGAGTACTCCCTCCTTCCCAGCAGAAGTGAGACTTCTTTCCCTTTTGGTCCGTCCCACAACAAGTGAGACTGGCCAAAATGAAAATGTTTTAATATATTTATATTCACCATACCCCACCATTTAACCCCGATCATTCTCTCTCTTCATTTTCCACCACTCAATTTATTCAACCAACACTACTATTTACCCCACGTATTCTGTCTCTTCATTTTCTATCACACATATATCATTTTTTTTTCTTTTATTGTGCCCACTCCTCTAGTCCTACTTATGCTGGGACGGAGGGAGTATTCTTTTATCTACATCTTTGGGGGATTTTTGAACATTCCTGTTAGGGAGATTGCTCTAGCTACTCTTCTTCTCTTCATCATTAGTAGAACCAGACCTACGCTTATCACTTTACTTTTCACTGAATAGCATTTGAACTTGAATTACATGTTTCAAGAGTCTTAACTCATGGGGACAATTTTATTTCTGATATGTTTTTAAGTAAGAAGAATTCAACTTTAGTCACTTCCTCACATAACAATCTGGATAACAAAAATAAGCAGTCATGATTACTCACAATTTCAACTTTAGTCACTTCACATAACAATCTGGATATGGAGATTCCCTTCTAATCTGTTTTTTTTTTTTTTTTTTTTTTTTCACTCCACCTCTCAATCGTATGAGTTTCACTACATGATTGCTTTTGTGTTGGTAACTTGGTACATGTCCATTGATACTGCAACAGAACTTTAGCTTCTGCTTATACGTAGAACTACAAAGTTGTAACGTCTGCCTATTTATAAAAGTGCAGGTTTACGAGATAGTGATCAAACAATTATCAAAGAAGGAGCTGCATGATTATTTGATATTGAGGGAATACAATGGGAATATGGCCCCAACACCCATCCATAAGGAGTAATAAACTGCCAAAAATTGGTATGTCTATCCTTCATTTTTTGTATAATTTGTCACCGAAAAAACTGAATAGGTATTTGGGATCCCCAAATAATACTGATATGGTTGCAGAAATGTTCTTTTCTTTCATAACATTTGTGTCTTTGTCTTGCTCATTGACTGACATTTCCTTGGATGAATTTTAGTTAAATACATACTCCCTCCGTCCCAGCACAAGTCTCAATTGTTTTGGAACGCCCTAAAAGGGAAAGAAGTCCTACTTGTGCTGGGACATGGGACAGAGGGAGTATATTACTGGGATCTTTCAAATTCTGCTAAATTAGTGTTCCTTTACAGTGACATTAATATATACACCCTCCGTCCCAATAAAAGTGACACTTTTGGTCAACTTGATTACACTTTGACTAATAATTTAAATAAAAAATAATTATCTTAATTAAAATCTAATAATTGTTATTGACAATATTATAAATCGTGATATAATAACAATTTTTAAGTTCCCATTAAGAACATTATTTGTCAAAGTGCAATCAAGTTGACTAAAAGTGTCACTTGTGCTGTGACGGAGTATTATTAACGTATACACACATTAGTGTTTCTTTAAAGACCAAATCCAATCCATTCCCACCCCTACCATACTTGGGTCTATTACCTGGATCCATTCCAATCTTGGGAGGCCCATGGGTCAACTCTTTAGGCCCAAAATAAGTGCAACTTGCTTATCTGCTAACGTAGAACAAAGTTGAGCTAGTCCACGAGAACTAAACTATTACCTTCAAATGAGAGAGTAAGGAGGGCAGTTAGTCAAGGGGAATAAAAAATAAATATGTTAAAGTTGAAGGGGTTGGACTTCAAAATGGACCAAGTTCAGAGAACCTAACCAAATACTTTCTTTTGTTATTAAAAACCTGATCATTCTTGTGGGTACACCCACAAGAAAAACTCTAAATAAAATATGCCCCAACTAATTGACTGGACTAGATTTTGCTGATTATTGGAAGTTTGAATTTTTTATTATGACCCAAAAAAAAGCTACTCCATCTGTCTCAGACTAGACTAAGTTCTTATTTTCCTTTTTGGTTTGTCTCAGACTAAGGTTCTTAGTTACTTTATTACCTAAAATGGACCGTGAGACCCACTTGTCATTCTCACAACAAAAACTCCCTACCCACTTTATCTCTCCTACTTTCTCTTACTTTTTCATACTCACAACATTTACTTTTTCTTAATCTCCGTGTAAAGTCAAACTAAGAACTTTAGTCCGGGACGGAGGGAGTACTAATTTATGATCATTTTTTTTTTATTAGAAACATCATGAGTCACACGTGACGTATTAGATTATCAATTTGCACCTTTACTAATTGTAAATTGGTTTCTAAATTTACTTTTCAAATCCCAGATAATAGAGTTCTAGAAGGGATATATAAATTGTTGCTCATTAGAAGATGAGCAATATTCTTGACATAATTTGGAGTTTTGAATTTTGGTTTCATCTCTAGAAAGTTGGTATGTCATCGCACACATATCCCTTAAAAATATACTACCTCTGTCTCAAATCATTTGAATTTTAATAGTTAACACAAGTGAATTTTTTGTCAAACATTAATGTCAATCTGATCATTCTAAAATATGGGTTCATTGTTTCACGTCCCAAAATAGTCTCATCCTTTTCATATCATCCCAAAATATGGGTTCATTGTTTCACGTCCCAAAATAGTCTCATCCTTTTCTTCTTAGAAATGTTTTTCGAAACACATTGTTTAATATAACCTTACTCATTGCCTGAGAAATAAAAAACAACGTTTTGGAATGGAGGAACTGCTTTTGTGATCAGCTTGATCTGTTTAGTAGTGTTGTCCGATCATAAAAGTAAAAATAGGTAATTAACTAAGTCTAGATGGCATAATTTACAAATTATACATCTTAGCAAACACACACACACACATATATGTATATAAGTATATTTCTCGCATATATTCTTGGTTGAATCGTGGTCTGGACTACCTTCAATAGATATTTAAGAATGGATAGTCTGACTTGATCCATGACATCAGGTCAAGATAAACAATGTCTGACCTGCTTTTCCAATAGATTTTGTGACCACAAAATGAAAGCTAAAATAATGATAAATGAGAGGATTTAAATAAGTCTATCCAGACACGATCTGTTTGTTGGCTCATCTATATAATTAATATTAAAATTTGATGGAAATTGTTGGACCATCCAAACATGAGAAGACCTACCTCCAATTTGGAACAAATAAATTACTTCAATTATGCAAACAGAGGATTCCACTTGCTTAATACTATGGCGAAAAGCTTAATATTGTCCGTACTATGCCCTACTTTTAGACAATCTTTTGTGGCTTATGGCTTGTGGGTTGGGAGTTGAATCCTCTTAATTAGAGTGTGTTTCAGATTTAAGTGTCGGCATAAGTACACTATTCAGTCTATAACAGAATATGAAAATAAAAATTAAAAATTTCTCATAATTTTCGGATCCCCAAGCTTGAATTACTAACAGGACGGTAAATTTGTCTAGTATATATCAACTCAAGTATATGTATGAACATGTTTATACTCGGGTAACTAAACAAATAACTCAAAATGGCCAAACTTAACTCGAATATAATAATCCAATCAGGTTGAATGTAGTATTTACAATCGAATACTCGTTTTAGTCAGTAAACTAGTTGAGTTGAACATAGTATTTTCAGGTGAGTTTTAATACTCATGTTAGTCCGTGGCAACATTCCTGACATTGGGAGAGCGTTAACTTAGTATCCATGCTTTCTGGCCTGTCATAATCATCTTTTTTATATTTAAATCCATCCCTATGATATTAGCCATGGACCATGTAGGTTTGGTGACTTGAATAAATAATAATGCTCTTATCCCTTTGTATCTTTAAATACTTTTTTAGATTTACATGAACCCTCCACTCATTCCTTACCAATAGTATTATATTCAACCTGGTACGTCGTCGACAAAAAAGCTTATTATAAATAATATCTTGACCCAAAAATTAGAGAAAAAAAAAGAAGAGAGAACAGCTAGATTGACTAAAAGATTTGCCATGTTTGGCCAAATTCCAAGAATTACATTCCTTTGTCTCAAGATCCAAAACACCAAACACCAAACACCAAACACCAAACACCAAAAACTAATCTATACACAATTGCCCTTCTCAATTATAGTCGGCAAAACAAGTTTATATACATTAAAATTGATGAAAATTAAAAAGTGTTACTACAGAACAAAAATGGATAGTCATTTTGGGGCAGAGAGAATGAAAAAAAAAAAAAAAAAATCAACAACAAAAAGAAGGATTAGAATTCTCGGTAGAACTCAAAAGTTGTTCCAAGAAATCAGCACCCAAATCCTCTAATTCCACTATCACATTCTCTGTATTTACATCTCTGTTTTTCCCTTTCCTCCCAACACTTTTCCTCCGGCTGGAATGTCTATTCTTTAGCGCCACCACTGGGGAACACCCATCAGCATAGCTGTACTTCATTTCGTGCAACGATTATTGTACTTTTTCCACCGGAAAATTAAGAATGGCTGCGTTCCCCCGCATTGCAAAGGCTGCTTGATCATAAGCCATGGCAGCTGCTTCTGCACTATCAAATGTACCCAACCACACCCTTACTCCGTTCCTAGTTGAATCCCTTATCTCCGCCGCGTATTTTCCCCATGGCCGTCTTCTTACGCCTCTATAAGCTTTTTCCTTTTTGGGTTTCTCTTGGACTTTCGAATTAACTTCGTCTTCACCCGTCATCTGATCATCGGGCGAATTTGGATTGGTAACTCCTTGGGGCGGTTCTTCATGATTTAAAAGACCGAAAAGAAGCATTTCATCGGAATCATTTTCGTTGAAGGGAAGGGAATTGTCAAAGTGCATCCCGTCCCATGAGAAAGATTCAGATGATGACCCGAATGAAGAATCTGGAGAGTAGTGGAAGAAAGATGAATCCATTTGAATTCAAAAGTATGAATATATTTAGAAATTAAATCTTCTGTAAATTGAGAGAAAGGGTCTGTTGTTTAAGTTATTGATTTGGGGTTTCAACTTCCTTTAAATACCCAAAATAGGAGGGAGGATTTGAATGGAAATGTTGAATGAAGTCAAGAAGACAAGTGAGGGCAAAAAGGTAAAATGATGGACAAGTGGACATTTAAATATTGAGAAAAGACCAATGATCTAATTACACACATGGGTCAAATGAGGAGGGAGAGAGAGGCGGCTCAGGTCATAAGTTATTGAATATTAGTAATTGGTTTCATGATATCACAGATAATAGCACCTTAGTGGCTCTTTATATTTTTTCATTATTTATTTTTAATTTTATTTTCTTCATACATTGAATTTATACTGTTGAGTGTTTATAATAACACAAGTTCCTGTTTATACTTGTTTTTAAAATCATTATCATCTGAACCTGGCTATGAGAATTGAATACTATAACTGTAGATTCAGTCACATATAGGCTATTTTTCTCACTAATTTCTGTAAAATTTGTTATATGTTAGGTTGTGTCAATACCTATATATTGACAAAGCTGAAGATTTTGAGAAATGTCGTTTATTTGCATCAATATTTTTGTTGATCATACTTTTACCTGTTTGTAACTTGTCAATATTATGCTATAATTAATGCTATTTTTTTTGAAACGAGCAGCTTTTTTTTTTTTTTTTGACATATTGAAAAAGAAAGTAAGACATGTTTATCGGGATGGAGGGTGTGTTTCACTATTTCGTTTCGTAGAATATTTTCGATTACTTCATCTGGAATTATGATCAAATTGAGTACCTTGAATGCTTGAAAAGTTTCTATTCTGAGTTTTTTTTTTTTTTCAAAGAAACAAAACCTTTTGATCCTTGGATAAGAAAATTAGAATTCATAAGTTATTATGAGTGCAGTGATGATTTTTCAGTAAAAAGAGAAAAGTCATTGAATGAAACAATTGACCATTATGGATAAAGTCATACATCCTTCAATACTTCTAGAAAGGTCACATAACCCATTTGATTATTGAACAATACTCCCTTAGTCCCATTTTAAGAGTCAAAAAATGGGTGTGGGGTTCAAGAATTAAGAAAAATGTGATGTGTTGTGAGTGTTGATAGTTGGGTAGGAGAGAGAAAGTTGGGTAGAGAAGAGTTAGTGGATAATGGTTGTGAGTACGACATGTAGTACCCACTTTTCATTTTAGGATTTTGATTCTTTAAATGGCACGCCTTTTAAGGAAATTTTTGACTCTTTGGGACCGAGGGAGTACTTCCTTTCCAGAATCTTTCAGTAAACCCCCTTAGGTTTATTTTGTTTGCAATTGTGGCTTCAAACTTTTAGTTTCTTTTGAAGTTCACCATGCATAGAGTATAAACTACATAGGTAAACTCAATCACGTTAACCATAAGAATCAAACATAAGTAAATACTGCCCCTGTCCCGAAATGAATGTTTATTTTGGTCCCCAAACTTCACGTTGTCTCTAATTTTATTTGTATTACATACTCCATCCATCCCGAAATGATGTTCTCATTTGCCATTTTTCATTATCCCAAAAAGTTCTTTCCATTTCTACAATTTTGGCTTAAATGTGCATAAACACAACATGACTAGTGAAGCAAGTGTTCATATCCTTAAAAAGTTTGAATAGTCAAATGCTAAGATCATTATAGGCGGAGGGAGTATTTGCTATACAACTGTCCCTTTGTCTATTTTCTGTTACATTTTGGCTTTTAAATGGTCTGCCAATGTCATGTCCTATTTTTATCTGTATAGGCATAAAACAATTAATGGTACATGGGCTAAATTGAATCATTTTTCCTGCAGATTGCTCTGTGCAATTAGTTTGTTTGTGATACTTATTGTAAGCTGTTTAACCACAAGAAAGTGTCTTTGTCCGTGTAATTTCAAGAAACAGAGCTGTTTTTTTTTTTTTTTTTTTTTATGAGAGTATTTTTTGGCTTCATTTTTTGGGAGATAAGTCTCATAATCTCATTGAATCAAAACAAATTGGCCTCACACGTTTTTTAAATCATTGTGGGCCTCTTTTTGGGCTCGCACGTGTAAAGGGATAAAGTCTGGGGTTCCATCTCAAAACCAATTGGCTATGAGAGAAGTAGCACGTGATCTTTATTTAGTCAATGCAAGGCTTGTTAATTCCCGATGTGGGATATTTATTCCAACACCCTATTGTACAACTAGGTTCAAGTAAGCCCTATAACGCAATATCCCATTTTTGTACAAGGCATACTGGTTTGGATTGTGAGATTTTTCAAAAAATGGACTTCAAGAATTATCCCAGTCACTTATGCAAATCAATTAGCTGATGTTAATAATGATGCAGAAGTCTTGTTTAAACCAGTTAGTATGTTAGAAATATCAATGTACAAGGAATCTTGCTCAACGAATGTAGAATTTTCCCTCACTTTCCTCTTTTTCCCGTCCCTTTTTTTTTTTGCAGACTATAACGAGACTCGAAGAAGGATGATATTCGAAGACATTTCCAGTCCAGTTACGTGCTCTCTTACACTTTTCCTTTCAAATATTAATCCCTCTATTTGATGCCACAATACGAGATTCATGTGAACCAGTTTAACGGTAAGTCCATAATCCATCTTAACGTAACCTTTCATCTTTCTCAAAAAGCAAGTCACGATTATGATAACTTGGTGATGACTTTGTTGCATAATCCACCAATAAAACGTCGATATCAACTGTATTTTCCTATTATTTTAAATCTAATCAAATCTTTTATCCTAAATTCCACTGCCTAATTTTATCAGTTAATTTATGAAAGTGATGGTTATTGAAATGTCTACATACATACCCCTTATTTTGAAGCCATGAAAACTGATAGGTTTTATGTGTTGAGGTTTGAAAGCCCCTCCAAATGGAATGGGTACTGTTGTTGGATACTGACCATTTGCTTGCATATAAACAATCCATTTGGCATCTTTGACTTCAATTCAAGTTTCTCAACTTCATTTTCTTGTACCCCAAAAATAAGGGTATTTATTTCTTTGATTTTTTTTTTTTTTTTAAAAAGATTATTGTCATTTTTTTCTTGGCATCACTTACAAAATGTGACAATCTCAATGAATGAGACATCAATTTTACATCAACTCCATTGTAGCTTACTTTTCTCGTGTCACGGCTTCCTGCTTGCTTCCTTTAACCTACTACCTCTTACTAGGAGACAAATGATTCATTCTCTTCTTAATCGATCATTCAAGTTTGTATCATTCCAGATAATTACGTGATTTAGTTGTTTTATTAATTAGTTCGTAATAATTCTTGTCATTACGTTCTTAGTTTATATAAATCCTAGTCATTACGTGCTCTAGTCGCTTATTTGTGTTAGCGGTTACAACAGAGAAAAGAACAATTACAGAATAATAAAATAGAAACATAAACTGGAAATACAAAAGGAAAAATTAAGTTGCTGTTTGCACGAGCCCAATGCTAGTCACTGTCTCCTTAAGACTTATTCATCCCCTCACCGAGTGTGCTTGAGTCTTGTTGGAACGCTAGTCTCCCAGGATAGAACGTGCGGACCGGGGGCACTTTGCACCTAAGTTTCCCGGCGAACTGAACTGTGCTTGGACAGTATCACCACTACTGAAATGCAATGAGGCCAAGAAAGAATGCAGAGCAATATGAAGCAAAAGATAAATGGAGGAGGATTTGTCTGTTCGTGAATACTCTCCATTTTATAGCTGCAACAAGCCAATGATCAAAACTGAAATCTGTCCATTAACCCGAAAATTAAAGACAATTAATTTGGGTTTTCAGTTTTTATTTCATCCACTTAATTCGAAATTAAAGCTTGTCTAGGAAGGCTAAGTCGGTGCTACATTCGTGTCCGCAGAATGCCTGCGTGCGAGAGAGAGCCTCTATGCTACATAATCTTGAACACTACTATTGTGCCCAAGTATATATGCTAGCAACAAGTTCATTTTCCTTCCAATGTGGGGGATAACCACATTTTTACGGAATCTGCTACAGAAAAATGGCATATATTGTGATGAAATTGGATCTCCTGGTAACTGTGTGCTTGTGGTAGGATGAACAAAATATGTTTTGAAAGTTTATATTGGTTGAAGGGGGATGCTGCATCATTTTATCTAAAACTCTGCAGTTTAAAATTAACTCAAGAAAGCATGGAGGGGTAGTTCAAAATTATTGCATTTCACCATCATCAGTGCGTAGATCAACTGGTTGAGGTTCGTTTTAGCATAAGCGGATGTCTCAAGTTCGAGCCCTGAGAATGCGGCTTTAGCTCAGACTAAAGCTGGATGGCTAGATCAAAAAATAAATAAAAATATTGCACTTTTTAATACTCCCTCTGTCTCAGAAAGATAGCCTTATTTTGACTTTTTATCTCAACAAGAATGAGCTTTGACCAACCATTGGTGACGATTTAATCATTATTATAGTGAAATTCTAAAATTTGTAATTGATAAATCATTAAGTGATTTATCAATAACAATTTTTAGAATTTTATTGTGATCATTAAATTGACAATAATGTTTGGTCAAAATTTATTTTTGTTGACCATAGAAAGAAAATGAGACTATATTTCTGGGTCAGAGGGAGGGAGTAGATTATAACAAATTGAATTTATCTTAGAAGAAATATATGCAGACTTGTCCTCACAGCTACTATTTTTTTCAGCATCCTAATGTGTATTTTTTTTTTTTTTTTTAAAGAATACTCCCTCCGTCCCAACTCACTTGACACTTATTTTCATTTTGGGTTGTCCCAGCTCACTTGACACTTCCCAAAATAGCATAACTTTTATAATTTTATATTCACTCTACCTCACCACTCATTCTCTCTCTTCATTTTCCACCACTCAATTTATTCAACCAACACTACTATTTACCCCACTCATTCTCTCTCTCTTCATTTTCTACCACACATTTTCCTTATTTTATTCATTCTCCTTAATTATTGTGCCCACCTCATGGGTGTCAAGTTAGGTGGGATAGAGGGAGTATACTGTATTTATCTTAGTAACATGTAATCTCTGAAATTGATCTTCTCATTTGCCATTTTCCAATGTCTCAAAAAAAAAGTTATTTCTCATTTCTACAATTTGGGCTTAAATGTAAATAAACGCAACATGGTTAATGAAGTTTTATATCTTTAAAAAGTTTAAATAGTCAAATGCGAAGATCATTTTGGGACGGAGGTCTCCAAATACTACTTCGTGCTGTGTCAGATGCACTTTTAAATTGTGATGTCCCGAGTTCATTTTCCATCGATTGATGATTATTATTTTATCTATTGTTTCATTTTCCATAAAAAAAAAAAAAAAACTCTCTTGTAATAGAATGAGTGATTATTTTATCTATTGTTTCATTCATTTCCATAATTTCGATATTTCTTTAAACTATGTGCAATTTTTGAAAACAAAATTATTGGCAATTATTAATTTAATATTATCGTTAATAATTCTTCTTCTTTGAATACTTTGGAGTTATCATTATAATTTTATTGTAATATTTCTCTAAATTCTTTACAATTTTCTCAATCAAAACTGTGAATCCAACCTAAACCATGCTCTAACTAAGTCCGGATCTCAATTAACAAAGTGCAAAGTCTCATTGCTGGTCTATATTTTTTTTGTTTTTTTGGAAAACAATTACGCAGTATGCGACACTTATTACAGAATAATTAAAAAAAGAAAAGAAAACAAACATTAAAAACAAAAATTTGTGTGAGGTCTCACGTATGAAACAGGTTTGCTCTCCAGGAGCCCGTCTCATAAAAGATACTGTCTCTTCGTCAAGATTAAAACGGAAATGGGGGACCAATGTGTCAAGAATCAACATTGGGTTAGAGATTGATAATGCAATAAGAGATACAGAGTACATAGTCCATTTTTATTAGTTTTCCCACGTTTTTATTTGCAACTAAGAAATATTACGCCATAGTCTATTTATTTCTATGCCCTTTCTTTTTCCAACAAGCTTAATTTTGTTTTACAAAATTTGGTCAATCCTAAACATGTCACTCTCGTGGCTGCCCCTGATTTTAGTGTAGTGTAATGTAGTACTATGTTTACTCCCCACTCCAACCATAAAAATTCTCAAAAAAAAAAAAAAAACAGTATATTTAAGAGATACAGTTCCCCGACGAGCATTTAATTTGTACTGCAACCGAGGAAGACAAGTGGCAACTTTTTTTCGATGCCGCCGCCAATAAACACGGTTTTGGTATAGGGGTATTGCTTGTCGATCCAAAAGACATCTACACTCCCATTGCCATACGCCTGGAATTCGAAGCTACCAACAACATCGCCGAGTACGAAGCGTGCATAGCAGGGCTCGAAGCAGCTCTCGAAAGAAACGTCACGGAACTAGAAGTGTTCGGCGACTCTTTGCTCCTTATCAATCAGCAATCGGGTAAATGGCGAACCTAAGACCCGACTCTCCAACAATATGGTCAGCACCTTGAAGAACTGGTTGAACAATTCCAAGAGATCACTTTCAACTACCTGCCAAGGGATAAGAATCGCTTCGCCGATGCACTGGCCACTATAGCTTCATTAGTTGAAATGCCCAAAGGGAAAATGGTGAAGCCTTTCAAAATTGCTCGAAGGAACAGTCCGGCATATTGCATGAGTATCGAGATCAACAAGGTTCAAACAAACTCTCCGTGGTATTCGGATATCATGAACTTCCTCAAAGACGGCACTTATCCCGAGAATAGCAATAAGAAGTCTCAAGCAGCTCTGCAAAGGATAGCCTCTCGGTACGTACTGATTGGGGACCGAGTCTATAAAAGGCACCACGACGGGATCAATCTCCTATGCGCCAATGAGACCGAAGCTCAAGAGATAATGTGTGAAGTGCACGAAGGAGAATGTGGACCCCACATGAATGGGTTTATGCTAGTCAAGAAGATACTTCGCATTGGTTACTATTGGAGCACTATGGAACGAGACTGTATCGAGAAAGTCAAAAGGTGTGCCAAGTGCCAGTTCCACGCTAATCTACAACATGCTCCACCCTCACAACTTTACAACATGGTCACACCTTGGCCTTTCTCTTGTTGGGGGATAGACATCATCGGTAAAGTTCATCCTGCCGGGAGCAATGGGCAGTCATTCGTCCTAGTGGCAGTCGATTACTTCACAAAGTGGGTCGAAGCACAAGCCTATCGAACCCTCAACGCCAAGAAAGTGGCCGAATTTGTAAAGATTAATATCATGTGCCGATACGGCGTGCCTCATGAAATCATTTCCGACAACGGCTCTCACTTTGAGAAGGAAATGGATGCGCTTTTGGTAGAATACAAGATCACCAAGCACAAGTCATCTCCTTACCGGCCCCAAGCAAATGGCGCAGTCGAAGCAGCAAATAAGACCATCGAGACCATCGTCAAGAAAATGGCCTCAACAGGAAGGGATTGGCCCGAGAAGCTACCATTAGCATTGTGGGGCTACCGCACATCCATACGGTCCGCAACAGGAGAAACTCCTTATGCATTGGTCTATGGTTCTGAAGCCGTACTCCCTATCGAACTTGAAGTCCCATCTCTACGGGTTCACCTCGAGAATCAAGTCAACGAGGTCAACTGGATGCAAAGTCGATACGAACAGCTAGCCTTACTCGACGAGAAAAGGTTAAGAGCACTCGAACGCACGAGGGCATATCAGCAAAGGATGGCAAGAGCTTTCAACAAAAAAGTGAAGCCTCGAAACATCAATGTAGGAGATTTGGTTTTAAGACAACATCCTCCTAATGCCATGAATCCCCTGGGGAAATGGGGACCCCGATGGATCGGTCCGTACGTGGTCAAAAAGATACTAAGCGGTGGTGCAGTCCGGCTCGTGGATTTAGATGGTGACCAGCTGCCAAGGGAGGTCAACCTCGACAAGCTCAAGAGGTTCTACGCTTAATAAACAAAGACCATAAAAAAAAAAAAAAAAAAAAAAAAAAATCGCTCGCTAGGTTGAAAACCCGCAAGGGCGGCCTAGGAAAAAATTAGAGCACGTGCAAAAAAAAAGAAGCCCGCTAGATTGAAAACCCGCAAGGGCGGTCTAGGCAAAAACAGGGTGCACAACAAAAAAAAAATAAAAAAATAAAAAACAATGGTCTTTGTTTGTTTGAACTACGAAGACCTGAGCCTCCCAACTGGAGGAACGTAGGCAACCTTCGGGTGCGGTCTAAAACATATCAAAAATACCCAATTCACTTCAAATAACAAAATGCAATTTTTATTCATTCAATGAATTATTCAAACCATTACAACGGATTTATTGAGCAACAAAAGACATCAAAATATTAAATCCTAAAACAAAGTGGTCTAATTGCAATCTCTTGGGGTACAAAGAAAAATATAATCTTTCTTAGGTTTGGGAACCCATTGCTTCTTGTTATGTCCTTTAGTCTTCTTGGATGGGGACAGAACATTCTTGGGACCTCCAAGACGGGAGAAAACGCTAGGACGGGACGGAGCTTCATCAACGGCTTTCCCTTTACCCTTATCAAGCGGAGCCTTAGCGGGGACAACCATGGGACACTCCCACACATATGAGGAATTTCCCTTACCTTTCTTCTTCTTGGGAAAATGACGGGGTCTATAGTCCCGCACATGAACCACCGGTCTCACGGGGTCAACAACATCGTCATTGGGCCTTCCCAAACGATCAAAAAACGCTCGGACGCTTCTCCACCATCGGGACGGGCCCCACAGCTGGAACGGCGCTCACCATTGGAACGGACTTCTCACCCTCGGGGACGGAAACCTTAACTTCAAAGGAGAAAGTCATTGGGGCCATTATAACAAGAATTTTGTGGTTTAGGGGGAGAAAGTGTTTGCAAAAGAATGCTGTGTGGCCATTCTGGTCGAAAAATGGTTCAAATTTATAGCTGTTGGAACATTCTGATCAGAAAAGAAAGGGGCTGTAATTCAGCAGGCCAGAAGCGCGCGCCTCCGACCAAGACTTTACAACACGCGCGCCTCCCACAAGCAAGGCCCGACGCGCGCACCTTTGACAGCAGTTCAGACAGAAACAGCCCTTGTCAGTTCAGAACAGAACCCAAGCACTTCAACATATCCAACCTGCAGCAAAATCAAATCCCAGCAACAAAAAGGAGTTCAAGCATCGACAACAAGCATCCTTTGGGCACACATTTGTTTGTAAAGAGTCGACATCTAAGATCGAGTCGCTAATAGAACATGAAATGAGTAGTAAGATAACTAGGATTGTAAATACATGTTAAATGTTATTACAGGCAAAAGTAAAAGTGTTTCAATCCCTCATCCTCTCAGCCACAACAGCTCGGGCACGTCATCACCAACACTATGCTTACCCCCTGCTACCGCTCTCGGTCTCCTCATCGTCATCATCATCCTCATCATCATCATTGTCATCATCATCCTCAGACTCAGATGTCTCAATCACAACATCAGGACGGGTTCTCTTGGCAGCTCTCCCTGATGAACTGGCGCCGCCCCGGCTCTGGCTACCCTCTCGGCTCAGACTCCTACTATGGCTCAGACTCCTGCTCAGTGACTGCCTCGCCGAAGAGACAGCCTCATCAATGTCCAGTGCAGCATCCCTGCAGCCTCATCCCATGCCCCGAGCACCTCGGGCAGCTCCTCTCGCAGCACCAGAGACAGCACCAGCAGCATCTCTAGTCATGGCAGCAATAGCCCTGCACAGCTCCAGCACCCTCTCCTCCAGCTGACGGAGCCTCCGCCTCATCCCTTTGTTCTGCCTACCCAAGTGCCTATAAGCAGCTACGGGCACCTATTGCAACAAAAAACAGGGAAAGGAAATTACATCAATGCAAAGGACAGAAAAACAAGACTGGAACTGAGAAAATGCAAAGATGGTCAGAAAAACATACCACAGCAGCCTGAGCGGGAGGCTCTCTCTCCGGTGACATATCCTCGGGAACAATCTCCCTCTGCTCCTCAAAGACCCCGAAGTTTGAATAAGTGTAATAAGGAGGAGGCAAAGGAGGATCAAAACAATACCCGGCACCGGTAGTATAAAACCGAGCGGAGGTCGAAGGAGCAGCCTGTGATCTCCTCGGATCAGCGAACATAAAGCCCTGCATCAAGTGGTTCTCCCTGAAGAGGCCATAATCCTGATCCAAGTGAATATAAGGGACGGCATCAACCCCTACCATATATGCCGCACGATCAGCCTCTGAAAGTGACCTCCAGTTACGAGGGCAGAAAGGAGGAACGTCTGGAACTGCAGGACGAGGAGGGGTGTAAAAGTCTGTCACCTGGGTACCATGCTGCCAAAATACTCTGTCTCCCAAGTACAGAGCCATGCACTCACCCAAACTCATCAAAAGCCGAGAACGGGTAGGAATAAGAGTGTGCTCAAACCAGTGCTGAACTGATCTCCACGGATACAAAGAAAAGGCAACAGACTCAGGCCTCAGGGTGTCCAAGTGCCGTCGGGCCGAAGTAAGACTAATGGGATTCATGCCAGTCTTCACATTCCTCTCCTTATACGCCCACCGTGCGCAGTCCGGATACTGGGGCTGGCCTTCCTTGGCAATCTTGAAATCCCTCAGATTCAGGATAGCAAAAGCCCAAAGCTGCAGACAAGAGGCAGAAACAAAGTTAATGACAGTCAACGAAAAAGGCAGTTATGACTAAGGCAAGGAGAATATAAAAGGGACAGTAAGTGGTATACCTCCCACAGCAAGCTGAAGCCCGTAACAGAGCTGGTAGTCGAGCGGCTGGTCAAATCCATGCCATGATAACAAGCAGCCAAGCCCGCTGCGCCCCAGTTATACTGGCCGATCTGGTCCAAATCCACTAGCAAGTCAAGCAGAGCCAAAGAGGCGAAGATCCCCCGTTGGCAAATAGAGTGTGGGATAACAAGTACCAAATGAAGCAACGGGCCACAGCATCAACCCGATCAGCAGTAACACCTCGAGCCTCAGCCATCAAGATGCTGAAATAAGCCCGGATTCTCCCCCATGTCACTCGATAATTCTTAACCTCGAACCGGCAGTCAACCAAGGCCAGTAACTCGTCCGGAGTCTGAACAGCCCCTCTCAAACCAAAAGGGACAGGCACCCCTATGAACGGAAAGCCCGTCAAAGCTGTGAAATCAGTAGGCGTCATAGTCACCTCGCCCATGGGTAAATGGAAGGTATGGGTGGTATCCCACCATCTCTCCCTCAATGCCTGAACCACATCAGGGTCATTCTTCAAAGCTGGGAGGCTAGTGACAAAAAGACCAAAATGAGTCCCTGTGACTCGGGCCCGAATATTCTCGGGCAACCTCTTCCATATAGAGATGGGCCCATGAGCCCCACCACGAATCTCTGTCAAACGGGTCCACTCCTGAAAAGAAAAAAAAGAAACAGCAAAAATTTCATCAGCATGACTGCTAGAAAAACGGATGAAGTCAACACAGAGATCTCAACTGCAGAACAATGTACAAGCAAGTGTGTGAACGTGAAAATGGACATCCCAACATGTTTCTTACAACAAATCAGCAACAACAAACAACATGCAAATAATGATCAATAAAGCTGCTGCAACAATATTTCGGGTAAAGAAAACAGAACTTCATAAAACCCGAAATCGACAAGAAGGGTGAGGCATTCTTACCAAACCCGAAGTCACGAAATGAGAAATGTGGGTATGAGGCCGGAAAGTAAGCAAGCTCGGGTCCATAGCTTCAACCCCAATTTCGGGCTCCTCGCCCTGTGGCATCTCAAACGGAGGTGATTGCTGACGACCCGACATCGTTTCTTTGACGGAATTGATCCTAGAACAGCAAGAAAGTGTTTTGGGGCGATTTCTCTACGAAAATTAGGCTTGGAATTTGGAGGGTTCTTCAGAATTTTGAAAAATGGCCGAAAACAGCGAACAGCCTGTTTAAATAAGCTGAACTTATGCGCCAGGCGCGCGCCTCCCGACATATTCATCTGAGGCGCGCGCGTCCCACAACGAGGCCCGGACGCGCGCTCTTCCCATCATCAGGCAGGATCAGTCTCCCATGCAAAAATCCATGCATCGTATCAAGGTTTCCCCACGGATTCCGAACTCCCTAAGTTCCGTCACGGGTGCCACACCCCCCTCAAGAGTCAATCTCAATATTTCATCCCCAGCAAGAACATTTTTTCTGGTCGCGGTCAACTGTGCCCGTACCCCACAATTCAAAAAGTCAAGTGTGACTCCAAATGGCACGAGACTTCAAAGCAATATTTCATCAAACGGATTCACTAACGGATTCGTCAACAAGGGTTCACTAACGATCTCATTCAAAACATTCAACTCGGTCCATATCGAGACAAGCTCCCATGAGCTCCAAGTCGGCAACTCGGTCCATATCGAGACAAGCTCTCATGAGCTCCAAGTCGGCAACTCGGTCCATATCGAGACAGGCTCCCATGAGCTCCATGTCGGCAACTCGGTCCATATCGAGACAGGCTCCCATGAGCTCCAAGTCGACAACTCGGTCCATATCGAGACAAGCTCTCATGAGCTCCAAGTCGGCAACTCGGTCCATATCGAGACAAGCTCCCATGAGCTCCAAGTCGGCAACTCGGTCCATATCGAGACAGGCTCCCATGAGCTCCAAGTCGGCAACTCGGTCCATATCGAGACAAGCTCCCATGAGCTCCAAGTCGGCAAACTCGGTCCATATCGAGACAAGCTCCCATGAGCTCCAAGTCGGCAACTCGGTCCATATCGAGACAAGCTCCCATGAGCCCCAACTCAAAAAAACTCGGTCCATATCGAGACAAGCTCCCATGAGCCCCAATACAACACTCTAGCAAAAGCCGCTCACACAGGGAGCGCACCACTATCTCTCGCAATTTCAAATTCCTGCTTTCATCGAGTCTTTGCTTTTTCTTGGTGATGTCCTCGGCGGGTGTTTTTAACTTTCGTCGACGCGTTTTGCTTTGCAGTCCACGTCGCCGAGGGGCTCTGTAGACACCCCGCCTTGGACCGCTCACCCCGATTGCACATTTGATCTCGTGTTTCTCCCCATTTTAAGTGTTTCTCGTTAGTTTCTGTCACTTCCGTTAAGTTCCTGACTGACTTCGTTAAGTCCAGGGACTAAACTGAATGACAGGGCTAACTTTCTAGTCCATTCTGTCAAAATTGCCTTCTCTGAGTCGCGCGCCTCCGACAGGAGGAGCCAGGCGCGCGCGCCTCCCGCCCCCAAAGCAGGAAGCGCGCGCCTCTGGGCGTCAGTTACAGATTTCTGGCCAGGATTCCCTCCCTTGCTCAATTTACAGGATTTTGCCCGGGAAGGATTTCTTGGTGACTGAGTTTTGGCACCAAAAACACCCCTCTTTCACCTATAAAAACCTCTCTTTACCTCTATTTTCAAAGGTCGAAAAATGAACAAAAGATTGAACTTACAAAACTATACCAAAATCACTTTCTAAAAGTTCTCCAAGGATTTCTTCAAGCAACATTTGAAGGTCTTCGAATTGTAGGTAAAAGTCCATATTTTCCTTTCTTTTCTACTTCATCTCATCTCTCTCTTTTACTTTAACCAAATGTGCAATCACCCAAATCATTTTGGGACATGACTCCAATGATCACCTCATCTCATTGAGGTTGGTTAAGGAGTTATCTCCTACATTCCAAATCCTATTTTAAACCCCCTTTTTATGACTTAAAGAAGAAGAAAAAGAACATTTTCATTTATGTAGATTTTGACCAAGCAAGACCAACTTAAGTTGGGCGAGATGGGTGTTTCGGTACTTCCCATCTCGTAATCTAACCCCCGGACCTCAAAACAAAGAATCTTTGTTTTCGTAATCAAACTTAGGCTACAATCAATAGGTTTTTCTTATGTTCCTCAAAACATAGGTGGCGACTCTAAAAACAAGTTAGACATCCTAGGACAATTCACGCGCTCTAGCCTAAAGCCATGGTTTCCCCCGGGGTATCTACAATTAGTTATGTCATTTGAATCCTTAGACATGAAGTTATTATAGTCTTCCACTTGATGAACATTATGTTTGACATATTCAAACGCTACCTTTAACCGGGAAGTTATAAAGGGTATGATTGGCATAATCGGATTCACGTAGGGAAGAATAATAAGCTAAATGGATTTGTCCCTCTTCGGAGAGATGTCAAGCTTGGGCCTCTCGTAGGAATGGTGTTGATGAAATGTTCGGCCGGACTCAAATGAATTGATTGGATCAATGGCATTTGGATTATCAACATATTCGGAATCGAGAAAGTATTGAACAAAAACAAGTTGACTGTTTGACCATGACTTGTGTTCAATGACATCGTGGACAAAGGGATTACGACATATTCTAAAGGAATGCGAACTTGTATCTAGTTATACTATTTGGGTAGGTATGACGGTTTGCTAGAACCTAATCATATCTTATGGTTTCATGTTTGAACCCATTGCCAACTTAGTATAATCCTAGAGGGTCACACACAATAGAACGAATCTTTAAAAGGACTAAATTGGAATTTTGGAAATTATGGACATTCTGGGGAAGTGGGCGACCGCACAGTGCCGACTGGGCGGCCGCACACTTAGCTCAGATTTGTACCAGTTTGTTTCAGATAAATGTGCGACCGCACAGTGTATTCTGGGCGGCCGCACAGTACTGTCGGCTGGCACTTTCCTAATTCGATTTGGAATGTCTTTTGACACAAGATTCCTATTTGGAATAGGTCTTGCTTGTGTATAAAAGGATGAGTTCGGCCAGAACTTCAGTGATAGCCTTTTGTGAGTCTCCAAAGAGTTTGAGAGAGGTTTTACTTTGTTCTAAGACATCCTTGGTCAAAGAACAAAATAATACACAAGAGAGAAAATTCCATATAGTTCAAATTCATTGTGAAAACGTGTTTCACAATTTGGTCTAGCAACCAAGATCAAAGAAGTTCCTTTGATATTCGTTCGAAGTGTGGATACCGCTAGAGGGTGAAAATCATCATCTTCAAAGTTCGTGTTCAAGCTTTGTGATCGTGATCAAGTCTTCAAATCTCCACCAAAGACCAAGAGAAAATTTAATAGCCATCAAGGGTTAGTTTTATCCTATATTCATGTTATTGTATTTGATTTAATCATATGAACGGATCTATGGGCTTTGGGTTTCAAAATTTTAAATGCTAAATTCCGCTGCGCATGTTACTTGGAAACCCAACAGTGGTATCAGAGCCCCGTTCATGTTGATTATTTCAATACCTAGATCATGTTATGTGTATATAAATTGTTTATGTGCCTTGCATGATGTGAATATTGGAATATATGACGTTTATGTGTTATGCGATTTTATGTGGTTTATTGTTTTGCAACTTTAATCGCACGATTCAATCGCAATAAATAAATTATGATGGATTCAGAATTGTTGATTATTAATTTTTGATTGGATCAAAGTTTTAATAATCGAGGAAAAACGATTTTGAGACAAAATTTTCGAACTTGAAAATTCTGCACCTTCTGATGGCCATGGGCGACCGCACAGAAGATTCTGGGCGGCCGCACATTTTTTGGACGACCGCACAGATCTTTTTGGGCGGCCGCACAAAGGGATCAGAAGGTCTGATTTTGGTCAAAAACAGAATCTGGAATTTTTCGAAAAATTCAACAAAACTAGTAACAGAACCAGTCCAGACTTGCTGATCTGGAATGGGTTTTGGGTAGTTGGTTTGTGTGTGGATTTTAGGGTTTGATTTTTCTACTTGTTTTAGTCTTGTGATTCTAAGATTGGTTCAAGGTTTGGATGGCTAATCTGCGTTCATCGAGATTGTGTTTCTCAAACTTGATCGCAATCAAAGTTTCAAAGATAAAACGAAGTTAGAATTATGAAGAGTTCATAATTGCTAAAATTGAGAAACAAAGTTCTTGATTCAATGATTGGAGATCCATATGGAATTGTGAATGCAATTGGCCTACGTTCATCGAGACCATCTATTTCTTAGTTTCAGCCACATGGACTACTTTCTTGGTTTCTTGAATTAGTGCGGGATTGTGGTTGCCTAATGGCTTAGTTCGACCGCACTTCTTGTTGTCTTGATTTAGAGATAATAACCAAAGTTGAAATAGTCTCATCCTCATAATTATAGAGAAACTAATGGCACATAAATATCATGCTTAAATTAATGGAGATTAATTTAGTGGCTAAACTTGATGTGTAACATGTTTATATTATGTGCTCATAAATGTGTTATATGCTATATGTGATGAACCTTCAAAGAAAATTTTAAGTTTTTTATTGCCATGCCATGATTAAAACACTTGTTAGTACATGAGTGATTTTAATGTAGATTCGCCCTAGCGAGATGCATTAAATTTGTTTATGTATGAGCAAGATAGATAGTGTGGGCACGCCCTAGCGGGACACATTAACTGTGCGTTTAAAATGGTTAGACTTAATTGGGCGTCAAAACAGTTTTGGGCCTAGGCAAAGATGAGGTTTAACATGCTTTTTGAAATTTGATTTCTTAAAGAATCTCATAAAAGGAACTAAGAGTCATATGAGATATGATTGACAAGAGTTGTCTACCTAATTAATTTGATTTTGTGTAATCCGCCTTAGCGGACTTAAAATTAAATTAAAGTTGGATCTTAACCCATTTAAATTATATTATACATTGGATGTATAAGAAGTTTATATAATTTAATGGGAGTATTTTCATTTGAAAAATACATTATTTATTTTTTAATGAAAAAAATTGGTACTTATTAAATTTTGGAAATTTTGCATATCTGTAGATAATGACTAATAACACTCAATCAATGTCGTTGCGATCGATCCTTGAGAAGGATAAGCTCGAAGAGAATGGTACCAACTTTATGGATTGGATCCGTAGCATAAGAATTGTTCTTAGGCAAGAAGATAAGTTGTACATTCTCGATGGGCCTCTCCCCGCTGAACCACCGCCTACTGCCCCTAGGGTAGAAAGAGACAATTACAAGAAACATCGTAATGATTCTAGAGATGCAAGTTGTCTCATGCTTGCTGCTATGTGTTCAAAACTCCAACAAAGTTTGGAACATTTGGAAGCCTATGAGATAGGCGTGGAGTTGAGAACCATGTTTCAAGAGCAAGCTAGGCAAGAGAGGTACAAGACCATTGTTGCATTCACTACTAGTAAAATGAATGAAGGGCAACAAGTGAGTCCTCACTTTCTTAAAATGAAAGGTTATGTAGAGCACCTTGAGAAACTTGGCTATCCAATCCCATTGGAGCTAGCCACGGATCTCATTCTTAATTCATAGCCTAAAAGTTATAATCAGTTTGTAATGAATTATAACATGCATGGAATGGATAAGAATCTCTCTGAGTTGCATGGGATGCTCAAAACTGCAGAGATGAAAATTGTGGAGAAAGGTTCTCCCGTGCTCTTGGTTCATGATGGGAAGAAGGCTAATGCCAAAGGAAAGGGTAAGAAAGTTATCAAACCCAAAATAAGCAAGGCAAAGGTTGCCAAGGCTTCTGAGGCAAAACCCGATTCACAAAAGGATGCAATCTGTTTCCATTGTCAAGAAATTGGTCATTGGAAACGTAATTGCAAGGCTTTCTTGGAAGAGCAAAAGAAGAAGAAGAGCAGCAAGGCTGCGTCGACTTCAGGTATCTATATGATATATATTCTCCTTTCTACCACTGAATATTGGGTATTGGATACCGGATGTGGTTCTCACATTTGTCTAAATGTGCAGGGACTAAAGAATAGGAGACTGCTTAAAGAAGGTGAAGTAGATCTACGTGTGGGAAATGGAGCAAGAGTTGCTGCATTAGCCGTAGGGACTTATGAAGTCACTTTACCTTCCGGATTAATTCTTGTTTTGAACAATTGTTATTATGTTCCGGATTTAAGCAGAAATATTATTTCAATTTCTTGTTTGGATAATGAAGGTTTTAAGTTTCTTATTGAGAATAAGAAATTTTCTATTTATTTAAATGATGTGCTTTATGGTATTGCTAATTCATTTAATGGCCTTTATATCTTGGATGTCAAGAATGAAAATAATGTCTATCGTGTAAATAAGAAATCTAAACCTAATGATGTAAATCAGACTTATTTGTGGCATTGCCGTCTCGGTCATATTAATGAGAAGCGTATCTCAAAGCTCCATGGGGACGGACTTTTAGGTTCATGTGACCTCGAGTCATATGATACCTGTGAGTCGTGTATTCTTGGAAAAATGACTAAGACACCTTTTACCAAGCTAGGTGAAAGGGCAAGTGACTTATTGGGGTTGATACATTCCGATGTATGCGGACCATTAAGTAGCAATGCTAGGGGAGGATTTCAATACTTCATAACCTTCACTGATGATTATAGTAGATTTGGGTATGTTTACCTAATGAAACATAAGAGTTAAGCATTTGAGATATTTAGAATATTTCAAAATGAAGTAGAAAACAACTTGGCAAAAGTATCAAGGCACTTCGATCAGATCGTGGTGGAGAATACTTGAGTCAAGAATTTGATGATCATCTAAAGAATTGTGGAATAGTTTCACAATTGACTCCACCCGGAACACCACAATGGAATGGTGTGTCTGAGAGGAGAAATCGGACTTTGTTAGACATGGTTCGATCAATGATGAGTCAAGTTGATCTTCCAATATCCTTTTGGGGTTACGCCCTAGAAACCGCTGCTTTCACACTAAATCAAGTTCCAATTAAATTGGTTCCAAAGACTCCATATGAGATGTGGAGTGGAAAGAAACCTAGTTTGTCTTTCATGAGGATTTGGGGTTGCGAAGTTTATGTCAAGAGACTTATCTCCGACAAACTAGCACACAAATCTGATAAATGTATTTTCGTGGGATATCCTAAGGAAACTAAAGGATATTACTTTTACAACCGAAAGGACAACAAAGTGTTTGTTGCCCAAACTGGTGTCTTTCTAGAGGAACAGTTTCTCTCTAAAGAAATCAGTGGGAGTAAAATAGATGTTGAAGAAATTCGAGACCCAGAAAATAACATTGAACCAATAGTGGAACGGGAACAAGAACCACAAGGAGTTGTGGAACCTGTTCAAGATACACAAGTAACTCGCAAATCTAGTAGGGTACGATCCGAGCCCGAGAGATATGGATTTCTCGTAACGGATAGTAATGAGGTAGAAATCATTGAGAATGATGAACCGTCAACCTACCAAGAGGCGATGTCTTCTCCTGATTCGGATAAGTGGCTTGGAGCCATGGAATCCGAATTACAATCCATGCAAGACAATCAAGTTTGGAATTTTATTGATGCGCCCGAAGGTGTAAAAACCATAGGATGCAAATGGGTCTTCAAGAAGAAGACTGACATGGATGGGAAGGTGCATACTTACAAAGCTAGACTTGTAGCGAAAGGTTATAGGCAAGTTCATGGTATTGACTATGATGAGACCTTTTCACCCGTAGCAATGATCAAGTCTATAAGAATTTTGCTTGCCATTGCCGCATATCATGACTATGAAATATGGCAAATGGACGTCAAAACCGCTTTCCTGAATGGAAAACTCCAAGAGGATGTGTATATGACACAACCAGAAGGGTTTGAACAACATTCTAAGGTATGCAAATTGCAAAGATCCATCTATGGATTGAAGCAAGCTTCTAGGAGTTGGAATCTCCGTTTTGATGAATCGGTCAAAGAGTTCGGTTTCATCAAGAACGAAGATGAGCCTTGTGTATACAAGAAGATTAGTGGGAGCATAGTGCTATTCCTTATTTTATATGTGGATGACATATTGCTCATTGGAAACGACATTCCTACACTTCAGTCTGTGAAGACTTGGTTAGGAAATTGCTTCGCAATGAAAGATATGGGTGAAGCCGCATATATTCTTGGCATTAAGATCTATAGAGATAGATCAAGGAGGCTACTTGGTTTAAGCCAAAGTACATACATTGACAAGGTCATTAGAAGATTCCGTAAGGAAAATTCTAAGAGAGGCACCTTGCCCGTGTTACATGGAGTTTCTCTAAGCAAGACTCAATGTCCTAAGACAAACGATGAGCGTGAAAAAATGAATGATGTTCCATATGCTTCGGCAATTGGGTCCATCATGTATGCATGATCTAAGTAGATACCAATCCGACCCTGGCAAAAATCACTGGATAGCTGTAAAAGCGATTCTTAAGTACTTGAGAAGAAATAAAGACTCGTTTTTGGTCTTTGGAGGAATGGAAGATGATCTCGTTGTAAATGCTTACACGGATGCAAGCTTCCAAACCGACAAAGATGATAGCCAATCGCAATCGGGTTTTGTGTTTATGTTAAATGGTGGAGCTGTAAGCTGGAAGAGTTCCAAGCAAAGTACAACCGCTGATTCTACAACAGAAGCTGAGTATATTGCTGCATCGGATGCTGCAAAAAAAGCTGTTTGGATTAAGAAGTTTATAACTGAACTTGAAGTGGTTCCTAGCATTGCTAATCCAATAGACCTTTATTACGATAATAATGGTGCTATTGCTCAAGCAAAGGAACCAAGAGCACATCAGAATTCCAAACACATACTTAGGCGTTTTCATATCATTCGAGAGATCGTTGATAGGGGAGACGTAAATATATGCAGAGTACCTACTGATGACAATGTTGCGGACCCGCTGACAAAGGGACTTCCACAAGCTAAACATGATGGTCATGTTAGGTCCATGGGTATTAGATACATGGGAGATTGGGCCTAGGGCAAGTGGGAGATTGTTGGTAGTGGTGCCCTAGGCACGTTTAATAAACGTTGTAATTGTTATCATTTATTTCATATCAATAAAGAGATGTTTTGATTATTATTATTGTTCATGTTTACTTATAATAATCTCCGTCCCTAGTACTTGTTAAGCACTAGTATAAAGGCTAAATGATCATGCGATGATCATGTTAGATTTATGGGTACTTGTTTGGAACAAGGTACTGGACATGACCCGCTGTATGAGATTTATGTCATGGTCTATGTCGAACATATATCTCATATTAGTTATGTCATTTGAATCCTTAGACATGAAGTTATTATAGTCTTCCACTTGATGAACATTACGTTTGACATATTCAAACGCTACCTTTAACCGGGAAGTTATAAAGGGTATGATTGGCATAATCGGATTCACGTAGGGAAGAATAATAAGCTAAATGGATTTGTCCCTCTTCGGAGAGATGTCAAGCTTGGGCCTCTCGTAGGAATGGTGTTGATGAAATGTTCGGCCGGACTCAAATGAATTGATTGGATCAATGGCATTTGGATTATCAACATATTCGGAATCGAGAAAGTATTAAACAAAAACAAGTTGACTGTTTGACCATGACTTGTGTTCAATGACATCGTGGACAAAGGGATTACGACATATTCTAAAGGAATGCGAACTTATATCTAGTTATACTATTTGGGTAGGTATGACGGTTTGCTAGAACCTAATAATATCTTATGGTTTCATGTTTGAACCCATTGCCAACTTAGTATAATCCTAGAGGGTCACACACAATAGAACGAATCTTTAAAAGGACTAAATTGGAATTTTGGAAATTTTGGACATTCTGGGGAAGTGGGCGACCGCACAGTGCCGACTGGGAGGCCGCACACTTAGCTCAGATTTGTACCAGTTTGTTTCAGATAAATGTGCGACCGCACAGTGTATTCTGGGCGGCCGCACAGTACTGTCGGCTGGCACTTTCCTAATTCGATTTGGAATGTCTTTTGACACAAGATTCCTATTTGGAATAGGTCTTGCTTGTGTATAAAAGGATGAGTTCGGCCAGAACTTCAGTGATAGCCTTTTGTGAGTCTCCAAAGAGTTTGAGAGAGGTTTTACTTTGTTCTAAGACATCCTTGGTCAAAGAACAAAATAATACACAAGAGAGAAATTCCATATAGTTCAAATTCATTGTGAAAACGTGTTTCACAATTTGGTCTAGCAACCAAGATCAAAGAAGTTCCTTTGATATTCGTTTGAAGTGTGGATACCGCTAGAGGGTGAAAATCATCATCTTCAAAGTTCGTGTTCAAGCTTTGTGATCGTGATCAAATCTTCAAATCTCCACCAAAGACCAAGAGAAAATTTAATAGCCATCAAGGGTTAGTTTTATCCTATATTCATGTTATTGTATTTGATTTAATCATATGAACGGATCTATGGGCTTTGGGTTTCAAAATTTTAAATGCTAAATTCCGCTGCGCATGTTACTTGGAAACCCAACAACCAGGCAAAGTATTCTTTGAGAAATCGGTCACAGATGGGACCGAGGGAAAGAGACTTGGTTATTTTGAGAAGACCAAGGTTTGACGGTTCTTTTTCATGTTATGACCGGACCCGAAGGTTGCCTACGTTCCCCTCAGTTTGAGGAGCTCAGGTCGCTGTAGTTCGGCCATGGACCGTCTTTTGTTGAAATTCGGTATCCTTTTGAAGGATGCTATTGCTTTGCTGATGTAGATCGCTTTGCTGTGTGGTGAACTCCTCGGGATGTCCTTTGAGGTGGACCTTTGCAGTGAACTTGGTGAGATTTTGAGGCAGACTTCCTCTTTGCATATATTTATTTCCTTTCCTTCTTTCCACCATTTTTCATTTTTTTTGAGGGAGAGGGGAAACATTAGCCCCAACTTTCTATCTTGGACATTGGCTCATTTGTGGCCCCCTTGGTGCAATGTCCGTCACTTCTAGCTTTGACTTTGAAGATCTGGGAAGTCCTTTGCTCGGCTGTTCACGTGCGATCACGGGTGAATCTTGGTGGTTGAAAACAACATCCTCGCCTTTTAATTGTCTGGGGATGCCTTTGTCGTGCATCATGAATTTGTATCGGAAAGGTGTATCGAGTTGTGTATGGGGAAATGTGTATCAGGGATGTATATGAAGTAAGACTTTCCATTGATGGTTTCTTCATGCCAATTGATCACAACATTCATTTACATTAAGATTAATTGCTTGTATTGAGCGTTTTTCATTTGTGTTGAGTCTGTCCGTCCTTAATGAGTCGTCATTGACAAGTATGCTTAGAAGTCAATTCATCATCTTGAGGACGTAGCAATCATTTGACAATATTAAATGAGGCAATTCCAAGAATTAATGTAATTTGCAAATAATGTCTCAAGTCTAGGGGGAATAGAAGGAAAATGATCATTTCATTTCGAGAAGACTCAAACTTTACAGACTCGGCGATTAACAGACTCCATTGGGCACCAGCCCAGTACCTTTCTTCTCAAGACACTTGCCTCGCAGGGCTTTAAGGTAAATAAACGACACTGTCCATGACGGACTTTTGGAATTCTAGGACCTAAGAAACTAAACCACTCTTATTCACTTTTCCTTTCTTTTCTCTCTTCTCCTTTGCTTACAACCTTAACCTCTGCTACCTTTCTTTTTCTCAGGTTCAAACCCACTGATTTCCTTTCTTTGTGATGATTCCCTCATCAATGAGCTCCTGGATTTTGTCTTTCAAAGCATCACAAGCTCCGGTGGTGTGTCCCACCCTCTGATGGTATCGACAGAATTGGGTCTCATCGGACCGTTGGTGAGAGCTTTCAACTAAGAGCATATCTGGATTGAGTAACTGGATCTTTCCTCTTTGAGGAGTTGATCAAGTAATTGAACTCTCGGAATCCCCAATTCACGGAAGAGGCGATATGGAGCGGCTCTTTGAGGGAGATTTGGCGTGGGAAGAACAAGTCTGGGCCGACTGTTTCTGTGCGGCACACTTATATTTGGGGGTTGTAATTGGGGAGGAAGGCTTCCTTGGTGACTCGAGGTCATTTGGGAGCTGATTGGGGTAACAGGGGATGGGTTGTTCGAGGTAGGCCCGACAGGGTGATTTTTTAGGTGAGGGTGATTTCTGAGGTAGGTTCTGATATTTAGAATTGCGTCTACCATCGTGTTCATGCAAGCTTGAACATTTTTCATGTCTTCTTGATGGATGTGACTTTGCGAGTCCATTTCATCCCTCACGCTTTTCCTTTCTTGGTACCAATCGTTCTCCCTGTCTTTCAAGAGCTCACGAAGATAAGGGTGGACCATTCGGACCCAAATCCTTTCGGTCTCCTTTTCCAGGTCAGGAGCTTGTCTTTCGTGCATTCTATTGACAATTCCAAACAGACGGACCTGATCATATTCCAGCCTTCTCATCACTTGCTGCATGACATCCTTCTCTCAACAATTTCTAAGCGAGCTTTCATCCTTCCCTATCAAACGATGAACCGACAAGCCATAAGGGCGCTTTGAAAGGATTCACGGGAAAATCTTGCTTTGAGTAAGAAAGGGATTTTGACACAAGGAGATCTTGATACATAAAGAGGACTGACTCAATTTCGGGGCGATTTGAGAAAGACCCGAGCCATGCATTTACTTTTCTCTCTTTTTTTTTCTTTTCGAAAAAAGGTATTTTTATTGGATTATCTTTTCAGATGAGCAAACATCAGTACACGATTCAAAGGTAATGCATGCATCTGTCTGATCAAGTTTTCTTGAGACACATTTTTTTATTCCTAGATGGCTGGAAAAGATTTATCTTCTTTTTTTTCGCAACTATTCTAAACCCTGGATCAGTGGAGGCTAACACTACGCCTATAGACCCCTCGTTTTTCACCTGTATTGTACGCTCCCAAGGACGGACTATCCCGAGCGAGGGTCCTATAGGGCATGCGGCTTCCACCGACCAAATGAACCAAACCTAGGGTCTAGTGCGTCATAAAGCTCCAATGCACAGGCCATTCTTACCATAGCTAAACCCCGGTTAAGGTTAAGATTGACTTAACGCTCCAAAAAAAATTCCGACATGACCTCATTTTAATGAGGAATCTCGGGCCTTAGCCTCGGGCTTAAAGATGATTAAGATGGGTCAAGCATTAGAGATTAATGACGCGGTGTCAACCTATCCTTAATACATGACTTTGGTTAATTATGGTTGGAATTAACGCATAAGTCAAGTACCGGGTCAAAGATGACCTGGTTACACTTGCTTTCACAAGGAGTCGTGACTCGGGCGTTAACTTGACCATAATTAGCGTTTGGACACGTATTAGGGACGTGATGACGTGAGCTAGACCAAAAACCAACCATGGTCACGGTATTTGTGTGTCACGGACATGTGTGGTTGACTCGGCTCGAAAGGGGTGGTGGAATGGACCCGTGCACGCGAGAAGGGCACACGAGCACCAATCAAGCTGCATCGTGGCATCCATCCCGGTTTTAAAGGGTTTTTGAAACGTGAACAAGGTCAAGTGGGCGTTGTGTGAAGTCTTCTATGTTCCCTTTTGAGTCAAAATAGAAATTTTTGGTCCGTTTTAAAATCATGAGCATTGTATGAATAATTGTATGAACAAGTAATTTGCACAAGTAATTGGAGCAAAGATATGAACAAACAAGAATCAAAATTTTGTACATGGAAAGGTTGTCCACAACCAAAGGTTTTTGAAACCAAAATTTTGCAATAAGAACAACCACCTTTTGAAAATCATTCGTACAAAAAGGTTGTTACAACAAAGGAATTTGAGAAACCAAAACTTTTATGAAAACGGTAATGCACAATGAGGCTTTGAAAACCCAATTTTATGTCCAAAAAATTGTGCATGTTGGGGTTTTGAATATCCAACAGTGCATTACCAAGCTTTGAAAATCACATTTTAGCCAAGAAAATAAAGGCAAGAGTGCACAAGTAGGGGCTGTAAATGGAACCTGGACAAGAAGAAATGCAAGGGGACCATCAGAATGCTTTTGCCCTGCACGAAATTGTTAGCTTGGAGTATTCTGTGGGCCCAACCAAACTAGCCGTACGGCTAGAGCAGTAGCTCCATTATTTTTGCAAATTTTCAGCTTCTGATCATCAAGCCCCAGTTTATTGCATTTTCAGAAAAGTTTCACTCCCAAGAATCAAAACAGAAACATAGAATACACACAAAATATGCACAAAGTCAACAAACGGGGACGGGAGTATGACCCACACAAAAGTGTCCCCAAAGCTTCTAAAAACAAGTTTGCAAACACTTTATTCTCCAGCGGAGTCGCCATTGTAAAATACCCGCGGGAAAACGGAGAAAAAGTTCCCTCGAGAAATCAAATACGGCACTTTATGTTCAAACAAAACGGAGTCGCCACGTTAGTTTAACTTTAAACCCAAACTTAATGAAAAAAAGTTAGAGACAAAGGATTCGGAGGTCAGGTTACACTTTGGGAAGACCTTAACTGGTAGTTCACCCAAAGTGCCTCGAAAAACCGAGTCTCCCTAAGTTTGTTAACCAAAATTGTGCAAGTGTGTGTGTGTGTGTGTTCTTGAAAATGGGACAAACTGACTTTTAACAAAATCAGTTAGAAACTTAACAAAAATGGTTGTTTTGTAAACAGTTTAACAGAAGAGGGGAAAGACTGAAAAATCACCCCTCTGACCAAACTAGCCGTACGGCTAGGAAGGTCATCCCTGGGGTTTTTTGCAGATTGTCAAGAAATTAGTCCAGTTTCAGGCAGAAACAGAGCATTTTTGCGTAAATTGAACTATTTTATGTTTTTCCAGTTTATTTACTCACACAAAACTTGAATTTAATCATCCCTATACTTTTGATCACTAATTAAACACCAAAACAAAAGGTTTTGAGTATGATCAAGGCAATAATTGGGGAAAATTAAGAAAGGTGATGAACATGACATTTGAGCCAAAATCATCATTTTGTTGGTTAAAGATTGAAACTTTAACATCCAATTGGATGATTCATCCAAGAAAAAGCCTTGGGGAAGTAAGAAATCAACTTTTGGATGGATAAAGATTGAGTCTTTACCATCCAAAAGGACATTATTGAAGTTAGATCAAAATTTGAATGATAAAGATTGAAACTGTATCATCCAAACTTGATCATTTCACCATAAAATCAACTTAAAAGTAAAGACATGAAATTTAACTTGCATAAATGTAAAGACATAATATAAATTGCATAAAAGTAAAGACATAATGTAAAGTGCATTAATGTAAAGACATAATGTAAAGTGCATTAATGTAAAGAGACATTAAATGATAACAAGCCTTGATCATCTTAGGTTTGAACCCTTGATCATGCATAGAACATGAGGGTACCATTGATTCACATCAAGGACTTGGTTCCAATTCATAATGTTTGCAAGAATAATAAAGACATAATATAAATAAGGCAAAATGAAATAGAGTATGAGATGAAGAGAAGATGGGGAGAAGGAGGCCTCACCAATTTTGGTTCTAAGCCTATCTTCTTTCTCTCTTTTCACTCAAGAATGTGTTTGTGTCCCTAATCTGCTCTCATTTTGGAAGAGTTTACACACACAAATGATTTTTCTCCCCCTGAAATGATCAGTAAGGGTCTTAATTTATAGGGACTGAGGGTACCCATAGTAGCCGTACGGTTGGGTCTCTCCCGCGTCCAAACCATCCGTACGGCTCAGCCTGGCGAGCTTTTGGATTTTCCTAAGTTTTAATTCCAGGATAGTCCTAGAGTTTTGGTTTATTCTAGTGAGGTCCTAGCCTATTAGTTTATTCCTGAATGGTGCTAAGAATTCCTCTAGGTTGGCTTAATTTCAGATTGGGGTACTTACAATTGTACCAAGCCCGAGGAGCTTGTTTAAGACCATATAGAGCTTTGCGTAACTTACACATATAAGAGGGATGAGAGGATTCAGTGAAACCTGGAGGTTGAAACTAAGAAGAAGGAAGTAATAGAAGCCTAACTAGGAAATACAATTAAGAAAAGGAAATACAATTAGGAAATTAATTTACAATTCCTGTTTTAACTCTAACCTTTACTATTTTCAAAGAATATTTACTCTTGTTTACCTAATATACCCTTATTCATTAATGATGCACTATTTCTTTTATATGCATTAAACTGCCTAAGAAATTGGATTCTGTTAGTGATACATAAATCTTTTTAATATGTATTAATTGCATTATTCTTAATATGTATGTTTTTTTTTAAACGAACATATATTTTGAAATAGAGGGAATATTATATTTTGAAACTTTGTATTGCAATTTTCGCATTTCTTTGAATGATCATGCAACCATTGCCTCCCCTATTGCACCCCCACCCCATGCACTTTTCTTTGCTCAACCTTTATTGGTAGATCTACACATGATCAAAGTGGGACAATTACCCCCTTTGATTTTGGTATTTTTTATTTTGCTGGGGCAAATATTTAATTTAATACTCTCTCCGTCCAACTTGAATTAGGATTTTTTTTATCAAACTAATTATATTTTGACCAATAATTTGAAGAAAAATAATTATCTTAATGACAAATTAAAAATAGTTATTGAATTTATTAGCAACTGTGATACAATAACAATATTTAAATTTGTATTTGCATCATTATTTTTCTTCAAATTATTGGTAAAAGTATAATTAGATTGACTTTTGGTTTCTCATGTACTACCACCCTCCCTTTCTAGATCTGCGAAAATAGTTGAAAAATTGTTGTCACCATCGATAATCCAACTTAGGTAAAAAAAAAAGGAAAAAGAGGAGTAGGTGACAACGGGAGCGGCGTGGTGGAAGGGTGACGGTCGGCGATGGTGTGTGAGGCAGTTAAAGAGCGGTGAAGATATGGAGGCGGAAGACCGACTGATTATTGTTTTAGTGAAGTTGGGTGATGGTTAATGCGTTGACAAAAACTTGTGTGCACACATGGATGATCCGTCTCATCCATGAGACGGGTCGGTTTTTGACCCGCCCGCCCGACCCACGAACCGGCTCCAGGACCCAGGGGTCGAACCTGCCACACTCATAGACCCCAAAAAAAAAAAAAAATTGCTTTTTTTTTTTTTTTATATATTTTTTTTTTGGTTTTTTTGGGTTTGTCAAAAGTAATAGTTACTATAACTTAATGTAATGACTGTATTCATATAAAGTAACAGTTTGTATACATAAAAGTAATACATATATATAGAAAAGTAACAGTGTTTTTTTATATGTTTTTTTCGTTTGCCAAAAGTAATACTTTTTACAACTAAAATGTAACGAACGTGTTACTTATATGTAATAATGTTTATACATAATTGTAACACATATGTATAGAAAAAGTAATAATTCAATCATTTACATTTTTAGAGCTAAAAACACTTGATTAGTGTTACATGTAAAAAGTATTACATTATCTATAGAAATATGTTATAATTTCTTTTATGAAAGTGTTACATTTACTTGTACAAACAATTACATTCATATATGAGTTGTTACTTTTCAAATGTTACTTTCTTTCAAAAAATTAAATCAAAATACACAATATTTTACATTTTTGCAAAAGCATTATTACATTTCAGTATAAATGATAATTACATT
The DNA here is from genome assembly GCA_026119855.1 of Campanula takesimana. Lineage (NCBI taxonomy): Eukaryota > Viridiplantae > Streptophyta > Magnoliopsida > Asterales > Campanulaceae > Campanula > Campanula takesimana. Next base: position 202,202 of record JAOWBW010001298.1, read on the forward strand.
TAGATATTGTTTGGGTTACATGTAATTATAGTTAGTATTACATTTAAAAAAATGGTTAAAACGAGCTTTTGTTTTTGTAAAACAGGTGTTACGTTATCTTATGAACAATGTTACTTTATATGTATACAGTCATTACATTAAGTTATGGTAACTATTACTTTTGGTGAACGGCTAAAAAGCCGAAAAAATAATATAAAAACTCAAAAAAAAACCAAAAAAAAAAAAATCTTTTTTTTTAACCTCTGGGAGGCTGCCACGTGGCGGGTCATGCCCCATGGGTCATGGGTCGACCCGTCTCATGCATGAGACGGATCCCCTTGTTCTCATGCAAGACCACCTCTAATGCGTTACTATTACTTTTGCATCTATTGGTTTGTAAAATATTACTCTCTTCGCCTCAATTTTTTTTTTCTGACTCGAGAATTCAAATGAAGATACTCCTCATTCTTATAATAATGTGGATGAAATGAGTTTTGCATGGGAACTAAGAAAAAAATAACAGTGAGTAATTATTGTGGGTGCGAAAAGTGAAATAGTAGAGAGAAAGTACGGTAGTGAATAGTAGGTTGATTAATGTGTGAGTATAAAAGTAAAGTATGAGAGAATGAGTGAGATGGATAGTAAAGATTCTTTTGTCATTTTAGGAAAGTGTTACTTATTGATGAGACATCCAAAATAGCAATTTATCCACATAGTTATGTGATGGAAGGAGTATATACTACCTCCGTCCCAGCTCAATATGCACATTTACTATTCATGTGGTCAATTCATTCGAACTTTAACCATTATTTTTTGAAAATCTAGCTATTATTATACAATTTTAAAAGTTGTTATTGTTTTATTGTTATGAATAGTATCAATAACATCTTTCAAAATTGCATAGAGATATATAGATTTTCATAAAATTAAGGTCAAAGTTCAGTCAAGTTGACCACAAAAGTCAAACAGTGAACATTGAGCTGGGACGGATGCAGTATTATTAGAAAGTATTGTGGTCGAGAAAGTGATTATGAATTTGTTGGGTATGCCCACACATATCTCAGTTTTTATGTAATAGGACCTATTAGATTTGATTGATCCATCACCTAAGTTTTATTTCATGGACTTTAGACCCACATGTAAAAAGTATTTATACTTCATTTTTTAAGTTGTCCATTGTTATAGAATAGGCTTAGAAATAGGGCAAGAAGATCAAGTTTCAAGAAAAATCACTCAGTGAGTTTGAGCCGCGCTTATGCGCCTCCTGCGCCACGCGCCACGCGCCTTCTACATTCGCGCCATGCGCCATTTAGAGCGCGCGCATAAGGATTTCTTCATAAGCTATGTTACGCGCCTATGCGCCCCTTGATTTAAGCGCACGCTTACTGTGCGCCTATTAGCTCAATGCGCCTCTTGACTCAAACGCATATAAAGTCTCAATTTGAGCTTCTTACTTCCTTACTCACTGATCAATCCGAAGAGATCGCTGCCATTAAGGGGGAGATGAACTCTCTCAAGGACAAACTCTCTGCTCCTTCTCCTCCTCCGGCGCAGACTCAGGTTCAAGCTCATACTGATCAGGCGTAAACCACCGCTTCTGCGCCTACTTTCATACCTCAGTCTGCTGCGTCTCAATCCAACATGAACGTGCTAGTATTTAAGTTGGATGTCCTAAAAGAATTGGTCGTCACTCATTTCACTGCTGCTCACTCTAGCTCTGACAGACGCGCCGAACATATTTCTTCCGACATTATCACGGCTCAAAATGCCATTGAAGCTCACATTCAAATCTTGGAAGAAAATATTTCACAGCAGCAGCAAATCACTCAGCGCTCCATTGATGAATACCAAAACATCAATGTAAATCACTTGAGTTACATTAGAGACGGTATCACTGCCACTCACTCCAGTGTCACTGACACTCAAGGGTTAGCGAACCGTAGTCATCAGCTCGCAAAGCAAATTCAGCGTTCTGTTTCAGAGATCGTTGAAGGATTGAAGGAAGATGATGCGCCTCCCAACCCTTAGTTTCTATTATTTTTGTTTGTAAGTTTTTAGAACCTTTTGTAATAGAACGATCTCTTTTGTGATAGTGATTTTGTGCTTACTTGTTTTAGCACCTTTTGTTTTTTGTTCTATTCAAAACTTGTAATTTGTAACTCTTACACCCCAAGTTTTAATGAGAACAATGCATCACCTATTATCAAACCTTGTTCACTCAAACTCCTTGTTTGTAGAACAATGAATATTGTTTAAATTCATATGCATCATATTGAATTGTTTCATACTTTCATGCATTAAGTTTAAACTTTGTTTAAACACATTTCAAAACTAAAAAACCATATATCATTTTGAATGTGTTAAACTGATGTTTCTATCATTCCATATGTAATTCTTTATTCTTATTGGAATAGATTAGGAATCTATATTTTGGACTAGTGTGTGCATTAACTTGAGACATGAATTACCAATTTCATTCATTTGGACATGTTCTTATCAAGTATAATGTTTGTCCTTGATATAGTAGGTAATGGCATCAATCAAATAGGGGGAGATTGTTGGGTATGCCCACACATATCTCAGTTTTTATGTAATAGGACCTATTAGATTTGATTGATCCATCACCTAAGTTTTATTTCATGGACTTTAGACCCACATGTAAAAAGTATTTATACTTCATTTTTTAAGTTGTCCATTGTTATAGAATAGGCTTATAAATAGGGCAAGAAGATCAAGTTTCAAGAGAAAAATCACTCAGTGAGTTTGAGCCGCGCTTATGCGCCTCCTGCGCCACGCGCCTTCTACATTCGCGCCATGCGCCATTTAGAGCGCGCGCATAAGGATTTCTTCATAAGCTATGTTACGCGCCTATGCGCCCCTTGATTTAAGCGCACGCTTACTGTGCGCCTATTAGCTCAATGCGCCTCTTGACTCAAACGCGCCTCAAAGTATTTATTCAACTCTCAGTGATTTATTGAAGACTCGAAGACTTGAAGAAAATTCAAATTACGCCAATGATCCAACGGTGGTTAAAAGATGCATATGCGCCTAATCTGTTGACACGTGTCCATAACGGTCACATTTATGTAGAGTGTCAAAATGGCCATAATATATGCATGCTCCAATCAACGAGCGACAGCTCATCTTATCCACAAGGATTTCCAACGGCTAGTTTTTGAAGTTCACTATAAATACCCCATAACTTCAACATTTTGAAGTTGCTGAGTTTTGCTAAGAATTTCAAGAATTTCTCTCTCTAAGCATTCGTTGAAGATTTGAAGATTGCCTTCGTTTTTCCAGATTTCTCAAGAACATCTTCATACCTTCATCCTTAGCCCCAGATCTTCAAGCCTTAACACTTTAGTTTTCTTGTGCTCTCCATCTCAAAGATCTAAAGAGCCTTGATTCTAAGAACACACACGCACCTCTTTAAGATTAATCATTTAGATTCTTCTTTAAGAGATACACCGGTTATTGTTTTGGATTTGTTCTTTCATAATAATAGATCTTGAGTTAGTGTATAAGCTCAAACATTGTAATTGTAACACTCACTCTTATATAAAGATCTCGATTAGAAATCCAAGACTAACCATCTTGGTAGAGGACGTAGATCTTTCATTGATCGAACCTCTCCAAATAGCTTGTGTTATTATCTCGTCATTTCTTTCAAGTTATTATTTTCACTCACCATTTGCTTGTTTACTCATTGTAGATTGATTGAACTGAATTGTGTTGTGTTGTTATATCATTTGCCTTAGTTCCTTATTTCAACCACTTTGAGCCAAAATACTTAGAGTGTGTGTGCGCCCCTTTATTACACTTTGCGCCTATTTTCATTACTAAATTCCGCTGTGCATTTCACTCACTCACTTAGGCGCATCTCATAACGCTTACTTGATAAAGTGCGCATTTGCAATTGAGTTTTCAAGGGTACGAAAAGAATTTTAAAACAGCTATTCACCCCCCCTCTAGCTATTTTTCATACCCTTGTTGCCCTTTGGGACCAACAAGTGGTATCAGAGCAAACACCTTTAAAACATTTTTCGTTTTTCAAGCTTAACAGCTTGGGTGCCGATTCTAAATGGCAAACTCAAAACCTATGGCAACTGCAAACTACACTCACGTTCCGGTCTTTGATGAAGATCATTTTGACGTGTGGAAATTCAGCATATTGACTCATCTCAACTCAATCGATGAAAGGCTCCATGACACCGTCGTTTATGGACCTTATATTCCGATGAAGGCGAATCCAAATCCACGCACCAACGCTGCTCAACCTACAGTTCTAAACCAAGGGAAGAATGGACCGAGGAAGAAATTAGAAGAGTTGCAAATGAGGCAAAAGCAAGAAACATTCTCTTAAGCACTCTAAGCACGGCTATGAAACACAAGTCATGCATTGTGCTACCGCTAATGAGCTATGGGATGCTATTGAAGAGCATATTGAAGGAGACACCGTCTGCAAGGAGAACAAGAAATACGAAGTACAAAGAGATTCAACAATTTCTCTCAACTCCCCGGTGAAAACTTGAGGCAAACTTATGAACGCTACTGTGAAATTATCAATCTATGTATTTCACTTGGCATGAAGTTTACCAACAAAGATTTGAATGTAAATTTTCTACAAGCTTTTGGATCAAGATACCTACATAAATCTAGCGCTCTTGAAGACGCTGGAACTTTAGATGTTTGGACTTTAAGGAACCTACATGCAAATCTCAAAGTTTACGAACTCAAACTCCAACGAATCAGCGAAACTGAAGGAAAGTCAAAATCTATGGCTATGATGGCGCACAGAGAAGCGCCTACACCCTGCGCCTACTCCTGCGCCTGTACAAGATGAAAAAAACTCCGATCCCAAAATTTCTACTTCTGAGCTATTAGACATGGATGATGAAGACTTCGCTTTATTTGTGAAGAAATTTCAAAAGTTTAGAAATTCTCAAGACCCGGCTCAACCAACAAATTTCAAGGATCTACCAGCAAAGCTCAAAAGTTTTCAAGGAGCAGTGATTCAAAAAGAAAAGAAGATCTTGTTTGTTTTAATTGCAGGAAACCCGGACATTTTGCATCAAGCTGCCCGATCCCCAAATTTGAATATATGCAGAAGAAGAGCAGCCATACTCACAAATTCACTCCCAAGTTCACTCGTCACAAGGGAATGGTTGCTGAAGAAGAAGCACCAGCAAATGAGCACAACACTTGGATTGAAACAGACTTCGATGAGAGCGATGAAGATTCCGATGATGGACTCGTTTTTTTGATGGCAATGATGATGAAGTTGATGCTTATGATTCTGATGATGACTTCTCCAAGGATGTTCCCGATATGAATGCCTTGAATAAACCTATCAAGAAATCTGCAGGTTTTCAATAAGTGAAAAAGAAGAAAGGACCAACCATCAGCGAGCTCGTTGAACAAGGATTTCTCACTCCGGCTCAAAACGATGGTGGATTGCTATTCTCACGATGTGATCTTGGAGCAGAACAAATTGAGAAAAGGAGCATACATTAGACCACAGGTTGAACCAACTGCTCCAATCTCCAAAATCAATGATGATGAAGTAATTGCTGAACAAGAAAAATTGTTCAAAAAGGCTGAAAAGGTAATCACTAGATTTGATAGTATGAAGGAAGCTTTAGCACTATCATGTGATGAAATTTCCCAGCTTAAGACCGAGAAATCTCTACTTAAATCTGAACTCACCCCTCCTTAAGGAGCAGATAAAGGAGCATGACTCCTCTTACTGTTAAAAACACTTTTCTAACAGAACAGAACTCACTTCTTAAAGTTCAAAACGATGAATTGGTTGCTCAATTACTGATCTTAAAAAGATTACAAATGAGTGGTCCAATTCTCGTGTCACTATGGAGAATATATTTGAGTCCCAAAAAGTCAGTGGTGATAAAAGTGGCTTGGGATTCTCATCAACTAGTGACAACTTTAAATGTGATGTCTGTGCTGAAAGAGATAGTGAATTTACCAACCAACAAACTTTTGAAATTCCTAGGAAAAACATTCTAATTCAATGGGTAAAGGACAGGAAAAAGTCAAGAGACAAACATTCCACTATGTCTACCCAACGAAGCAATTTGGGAAAGCTAATGGGAAAGATATAGCTACAGATGAACCATCTCCTAGCAAAATCATTCTTGAAAATAGGCGCGCTCCTTCTCCAAGTGCTCATTATGCGCCTAAGAGCCACGCGCCTCATCGCCGTGCGCCTCCTAGACCTATGCGCCCTCCGAGAAAAAGCGCTCCAAAATTTCAAAAGAAAGATTTTGTTAAGTCTAGTTCATCTGACCCAAAGAAGAATGCCATCCCCAAGAAAAGTAAAGAGTTTGTGAAAACTCACGTGATTGGTGGCTTTCATCATTGTTCTATTTGTGATTGTTCAGGACACAAGGCCGTGAATGCCTTTTGCGATTCACTCCAAATGCCAAAGGACGTAAAAATCCTAAGGTCAAGCAAGAGTGGGTTGTCAAAAGTTGCTAACCCTAGGACCCAAATGGAATAAAGGGGACTGCTTAAATGTCTATATTTCAGGTTCTTTGTTTCATGGCTGGATCTTCAAAAGCTAGAATTATGAATGGATTCTCGATAGTGGGTGTTCAAGACACATGACTGGAGATGAATCCTTATTAGAAGATGTCCATGAAGAAAGAGGTCCCTCCGTAACATTTGGCGATAATAACAAAGGTCAAGTTGTAGCATATGGAAAGCTCAAGAAATACAAAGTGTGCATTGAAAGAGTCTCACTCGTCGAAGGGCTCAAGCACAACTTATTATCCATATCTCAATTCTGCGACAAAGGATTAGAATGCCATTTCACTTCAACGCAATGTCTTATCAAGAATGGCAAAACTGGAACTATCTTACTCACGGGATATCGTAAGACAAATATTTATATTATTGATTTCCATAGTATGAACTCTAGTACTAATCTTTGTTTTGTAGCTAAAAGTGTGAACGAAAATAGTTGGCTGTGGCACAAGCGCTTAAGTCACTTGAACTTCAAGTATCTATCTAAACTCAGCAGGAATAATCTTGTCAAGGACTTCCCAAGGTTGCTGATCATCATGACAAAAAGTGCGCCGCATGTCAACTTGGCAAACAACCGAAGCAGTCATTTTCAAGCAAGTCAAATCTTTCAACTACAAGATGTTTGCAACTGCTTCACATTGATCTATTTGGACCAGTTTCCACCGCAAGCATTCGAAGAAACAAGTATACTCTAGTTGTGGTGGATGATTATTCAAGATATACATGGGTAGAGATGATGATTACAAAAGATGATTGTTATGATATTCTCACTACCTTATTTCGACTGCTCCAAACCCAAAAAGAAGATGACATCGTTAGTGTTCGATCCGACAATGGAACAGAATTCAAGACAACGGTGTTGCTCGATATTGTGAAGATCATGGGATAGATCACAACTTTTCAACCGCCGGAGTCCCTCAACAAATGGCGTTGTTGAACGAAAGAATAGAACGTTGATTGAAGCGGGAAGACGATGATAGCTGAAGCTAATTGCCTAAGTACTTTTGGGAGAAGCTATCAACATTGCATGTTTTACTCAAAATCGTTTCCTCATCAACAAACTTCACAACAAGACTCCGTATGAACTTTGGCGTGGTAGAACTCCCAACATTGCATTCTTCAAGATCTTTGGTTGCAAATGTTATATCCTCTACAACGGAAATGAACATAGAGGTAAATTCGATGCCAAAGCCGACGAAGGTATTTTTTGTTGGGTATGCCAAACACTCTAAAACTTTTCGTGTTTTTAATAGAACTACATTAGTGATAGTTGAATCTGTACATGTTACATTTGATGAACATTCTCTCCTTGAGCCACATTTGGCTCCAAATGTTGCTGATGATTCTATTAAGCTAAATGATACAGGTGCTCCTATTTATGTTGCGCCCACTCAAGATCAGAATCTATCAACTCAAGGAAATCCATCTACATCAAATGCGCCTAATTCAATGTATAATGCGCCTGGTGAATCATCTATTGCGCCTCACTCAAATGATGCGCCTCATGATTCCTCTCACGCGCCTATTTCTAACTGCTGCATCTGGTGTAAACCCAAATTTCAATTCTGAGCCAGTTCAACCCCCAATTTCAATGACTTTGAATCTGGTGAAGATGTACCAATTGAAGACCTTCAAGTTTCTACGACTCAACCTAACTTACCTTCCGAAATTCGTGAAGTTAGAGGTCATCCAATGCTAATATCATCGGTGATCTACAAGTTGGTGTTCGTACAAGGAGAGCTACAAACTTTGATGCTTACACTGCTTTTATCTCTCAAATCGAACCAAAGAAGGCTGATGAAGCGCTCCAAGATCCTAATTGGGTTGTTGCAATGCAAGAAGAACTCATCAATTTGAACGATGTAAGTTCTGGACTCTAGTTCCAAGACCAAATGATTATGGAGCGATTGGTACAAAATGGTGTTCAGGAACAAGATGGACGAGAATGGAACCATCACGAGAAACAAAGCAAGATTGGTTGCACAAGGCTATAGGCAAGAAGAAGGAATTGACTACGATGAAACTTTTGCGCCCGTAGCAAGACTTGAAGCTATCAGATTATTTCTAGCTTACGCCGCTCACAAGAACTTCAAGTTATATCAAATGGATGTGAAGAGCGCGTTTCTAAATGGTGAACTCCAAGAACAGTCTATGTTGCTCAACCACCTGGGTTTGAAGATTCACAATTTCCAAATCATGTGTACAAACTCCAGAAAGCTTTGTATGGACTCAAACAAGCACCAAGAGCATGGTATGATACACTATCAAAGTTTCTCATCGAAAAAGGCTTCACTCGCGGTAAAATCGATACAACTCTTTTTTTGCCAAACATAATGGTCATAAATTACTTGTTCAAATTTATGTTGATGATATTATATTTGGTTCTACTAATGAATTGTTGTGCAAGCGTTTTGAGAAACTAATGAAGAGCAAGTTTGAAATGAGCATGATGGGAGAACTCACATTCTTCCTCGGGCTTCAAATCAAGCAAATGAGTGAAGCATTTTTATCAACCAATCCAAATACACAAAGGACTTAATCAAGAAGTTTGGACTTGAGAACGCTAAATCATACGATACTCCAATGGCCACCGGCAACAAACTCGACAAAGATTTAAAAGGTAAACGTGTTGATCAAACACTCTATCGAGGTATGATTGGCTCACTCCTTTACCTTACTGCTAGTAGGCCTGATATTATGTTTAGTGTTTGTGTTTGTGCTCGTTATCAATCCGACCCTAGAGAAGCACACTTAATTGCTGTGAAACGTATTATAGATATCTCTCTGGCACTGTTAACCTTGGACTTTGGTACACCAAAGATTCGAACTTTAACTTGTAGGTTATTCAGATGCGGATTACGCAGCGTGCACCATTGATAGGAAAAGCACAAGCGGCACTTGTCATTTCCTCGGATATCGACTTGTGTCATGGGCAAGTAAGAACAAGCTTCTGTATCTGTTTCAAACAACCGAAGCCGAATATATCGCTGCGGGAAGTTGTTTGTTGCCCATACTCTGGATGAAGCAGCAATTGGTAGACTATGATATCATCGA
>JAOWBW010001298.1:211877-240068 GCA_026119855.1 Campanula takesimana
GGACGGCATCTTTCAGTTCTGCAGCATCACTTGATAACTCTTTATCTGACATGTACCGCTCTCCTCCAAGCCCTTGCCTTATGATGCTGATCCGAGGTATTACCGCCTGCAGCGGGACGGATTGGTCTCTAGACGTGAGAAAGGATCAAGTCACTCGCAGGAGGAAACTGAACCATTGAGAAGAAGTGATATTGATGCTGATTCAGAGCCTTTATGTACTGGAAGCAAATGGAGTGAGTCAACATGTGAAGCAGGAATGAAGGAATCCCATATGAAATCTTCACTGAGGCTCTCAGGGGCAAAAGAGACAAGTGCGTTTGCGTATATTTATTCATCATCTTCAGAAGATGAAGATGTCTGCCCAACCTGTCTTGATGGTAACTTGTAGTGTTGATCGTTAATGTTGTTGTTCCATGGACCATAAAATAGGTTTCTTGTTGTCTTAACAAATATTTTCTTGAATGCAGAATATACTACAGAAAACCCCAAAATAATTACAAAGTGCTCTCACCATTTCCACCTTGGTTGCATATATGAGTGGATGGAGAGAAGTGACAGCTGTCCTGTTTGTGGCAAGGTAATACTTCAGCAATTTCTTTGTGTGATGTTATATGTTCAAGCTTTTGATAGTTGTTTTATTGATTTACTTGATTTTTTTTTCCTCTTGATCTACTCCCTCCATCCCGAAATGATCTTCCTACTTATTTTGTTGTTACTACGAAGGCATTTTGAGCAATCATTTGAGGTTAATTTAATTATCCTAATGAATATTCAAAAATTGTTATTGATAGTGTTTATAATGGCGTATCAATAACAAGATTTAATTATTCATTAGGATAATAATATTAACCTAAACTTATTGCTAAAACTACCTTCTTAGTACACAAAAAAAGTGGGAAGATCATTTCCAAAACGAAGGGAGTATTTCCAAATCTTATATTTTGGTCATAAGTTGTTTGAAATGGTAAATGAAAACTGGCTGTTTGATGATCAACACTTCCACAAGATTATTGGATTTGTTGTCAGCTACCTTTCCTCACGAAATCAGTAAGATTATTGGCTGTTTCATCCAATGAGTTATTTTTTAAATTTTATTGAGGATTCATACTGAAGAAGGTTTATGTTTGAAAAGTAACGAATAGATCGATTATTAAACCTACCCCATGTCATTGTTTCCAATTTCCAACTTCTACTTACACAGAATAAGTTCATACAGATACTGGACATCTGGCCTTATCTAGTGTCTGGGTTATGAAATGGATTTTCTTGTATTCTGATGGACTTGATAGTGTTCATTTAGAACTGCATAAGTAGTACTCCCTTTGTCCCGGAATAAATGTCATAGTTGATAAGTCAATGTTTTTAAGCTTTTAGTTGTGTTTCCTTGATTGCCCCAATCTATTCATATGGGTAGAGTGACACCTCCTATGGCATTGCAATGCTTGTGCCTATTAGCATGGGTAGTATAGAAGATCACCAAACTTCGCACCCTATTTTTAGTAAGGCGACATTTATTTTGGGACAAACGAAAATAGAAAGTAGGATATTTATTCGGGGACAGAGGGAGTACTTCTTATCAAATTGTATTTCATTCATAGCATTTTCACTTTTTCCGAAGCCTTGTTTGTTTGAGTAATTCAGTGGGTAAACAGAGCATATCTCCTTATAATTCGGTGGAGTAATACAGTGGATTGACTATGATATGTGGAAGTGAACTTAATCTGCTTTAATCTCGTACGTGAGATGTGGTTTAGTTAAAAGGTCCAATGGTGATCACCCGTGGCACTATGTTCCTATCATGCATTCATTTTAATTGGCCCACTAATGGGACGGACTCTAGAGCTCACCTTGGATAGTGGGTAGTGAATGGGGTTATCTCGTTCCACTTAGATTCTTATTAACAGATGCCCACATGTTTTCTTCTTCTGGTCTGACTTTATCTATGTGAATAAAGTGTGTTTAGTAGTATGGCCAGAAACCATGTTTCTTTGAATTGCACTCTTACAAGTGCACTCAGGACCACATTATGACATACTCCCTCCGTCCCAAAGTAAGAGTCCTACTTTCCATTTTGGTACGTCCCAGAGTAAGAGTCCTATTCCTAAAATGGCAAAGAATCTTTACTATTCACCCCACTCATTCTCTCTCCTATTTTACTTTTATACTCACAACACCAATCAATTCACTATTCTCTCCCACTCATTCTCTCTCCTACTTTACTTTTACACTCACAACATTTACATCACTTCCAATATTTATTAATAAGCGTGCAAATGAGGGGTAGGACTCTTACTCCGGGACGGAGGGAGTATATGATGCCATGCTTTCTCATTATCTCTTTAGCCCCATCAAATTATGCATAACTGCTGCTTATTTCTCAGTCTTCTCATTCTCTTCTCATTCTGCACCCACACACACACACACATGTTTATATATGTATTTGTATATTTGTATTTATATAGAGAGAGAAAATAGAAAGCCTCATAGTGTTGTATATACGTTGATTATTGTCATATATGCAGTACGGAGTATAACATACTATGTTTATGTGCAAGTAAAATATTGCTCTCTTTACCCTGCTTCCTCTAGTTATCCTTTGCTAGACTCTGCCTACTTAGATACTGTGCAGAAGGTCCACCTCGTAACATTTTGGTTTGTGAACATGGCATTTCAGGATTTCACAAACATCCCTAACTCGAATTTAAACAAAAATCTTCCTTCAAGAACTCCATAGTTCATAAAGTAATTGTTTCTCAATTTCCAATCATGGAAGTTTCTTCTTAGAGAAATGTTCTACTCCCTCCATCCCAAAATGATCTTCTCATTTGCCATTTCTCATTGTCCCAAAAAGTTCCTCCTACTTCTATTATTTTGGCTTAGAAGTGCATAGGCAACAAATGGCTAGTGAAGGAAGTGTTCCCATCCTTAAAAAGTTTGAATAGTCAAATGTGAAGATCATTTTGGGACGGAGGGAGTATTATTTTGTCATTGGAAAGTAGTATATACTTCCTCCGGTCCAAAATAACTGTCGCTTTTGACTTTTCACAAGTTTTAAGAACGGCAATACAGTTTAATGATGAATCTACCAAGTTTAAACTTATATATTTCCCCTCTCCTACATTTTTATTTTTATGAAAGATTTGATCTCTTTGCTAAAGAGTTGCTCTTTGTAGAAAGAGCACTTTTTTGTAGTTTTTACATTAATATTCACCAATGCCCCGGGTAAAACAAGAGCTCTACCATTGTGGAAGTTTTTACATTTTTCAATTTGTTTGTTTGTTTGTTATGTGTGCATTTTACATACGTATATGACTGATACCAGAAACTTTATTTATGAGTTTCTGCAGGTTATGGTATTCGATGAGACGACTTGATCACCTTGAAGCTCCGGGTCGTGGATGACACACCAGAAACAAACAGAAGTCGGGGCTTAAAGAATAACCAGAAATAGTAGCTGTAAAGTCATTGTGAATACCGTATGTAACAGTGTTTGACATATAAAGTAAAAGCGAAAATCGCTCAGTTTATAAGCTTATCACTTAGCTTATCACAAGCTACATTACCTTCTTGGTATTTGATGTGTGTTATTCATATTGAGCACAATTGAGATGAGCTGAGGCTCTTTCATTTCCCTTTCTTCCCCTCTTTTCTTTTTGTCTTTACTAAGAAATGCATGCAAAAAAAAGGTTTAGTACTCCCTCCGGCCCAAATGATCATCACATCTTACTATTCAAACTTTTTAAGGATATGAACACTTGCTTCACTAGTCATTTTTGTTTGTGCACATTTAAGTTTAGATCGTAGAAATGAGAACAACTTTTCGGGACAATGAAAAAATGACAAATGAGAACATCATTTCGGGTCGGAAGGAGTATAACCTTATTTCATGCTACAATTTTTCATTGAGTGTTGTGTTTATAAGCCCCAATATTCATTATTTGAGTATCCAACCAAGAATAACTGTCAAATCATTTTGTAAGCAAATTTTTGTGAGCTTTTTTTTTTTTTTTTTTTTTAGTAATCCGAGCATTGCACACGATGGAAAGAGAGATTGATTTACGTGAAACTGGGCAAAATTTTCAGGCAGACTTTTCTTTTTGGGCAGTGATTTAGGGGGTGTTTTAACACATCATTATCGTTATGAGAACTTTAACAGTTTCCTTTTTTGGTATTTAGATATAAAAATTTACAAGGTTGAATTTAAAACCAAGCAATTTTACATGAGATATATCTCCAATGAGTCATTTAATTTATAAATCATAAAAAAAAAAAAAAAAAAAAAAAAAAACATGTCAGATTTAAGATCTTCCAATGGTGGAATATGATCATAAACAACATGTATATGTGCACATCAAAATTCTGTGCCATTCAACTCCAAACCTTCTGCAATTCTTACATTACAACATTTAAAGGACGACTTGAAAACAAGTTTATTTATTCAGACCACGGAAATTGATTCTCCAGCTACTTTAAGATAGTATACGAGTAGAGAAGATAAAGGACGGCAGTTATATACTGCAGGCAAGTAGTGTTAGCTATGGTGAATTAGCAACTGCTTGAAAAGCTCTAAGGAATACTTCTGGGGGTTGGCCTCCACTCAGCTGATGCTTCCCATTAATCTGCCAAAAAAAGGAGCACTTTTTAAGTCGTGGACAATAATAATACTTCAACTTTTGTCTGATTTTACTTCATATATTGCTTACCACATAGTTGGGGACTCCGTTTATGTTTGCTGAGTACTTATTGAGCTCTTCATTAACCTTCAAAGGTGTGTGTTGAGTAAAGATTTAGTTCAACCATAATCATATCAGAAGTCGCCACCACTTTCAAAAGGCAAAATAGGCAGAGACACCTCCGGACAAATACAATCGAATTTGTACCAGTCAATGTTTTCATCTATATCAGTATTTTTTTCTCATTAATACTACCTCCGTCCCAAAAATGAATGTCCAAAAGTGTTTCAAATTTGCTCTTCAGTTTTCATCTCCCTCAGTATTTTTTCCTTTAATACTACCTCCATCCCAAAATGAATGTCCAAAAACAAAAAAGTTCCAGACACGAGCAAGTTTGGAACTTTTTTGGACATTCATTTTGGGACTGAGGGAGTATCTTTTCGAACTCATATACAGGGTGTGGGGGAGGGATACCTCGTCTAATCCATTATTTGGATCATCAAGAAATTCAGCTGCTCCTTCTACCCCAACTTTTCTTGCAGATTCCACAAGAAACTCCCTGTTCAGATTTCAAATGTCAATGTCCAAAATGACTGTTTGAATTTCATGAAGAAAAAAGAAAACAGAAACGGAAGGGAAAAGAAATAGTGGTTTTTATCACATTTCCTCTGCATAAATTTGATTAGATAGAAAGATTGATTCAAACATACTAGGCTCACAAAAGTGACGCAAAGTTCCTTTTCAATGTTACTTTCTTTGAACATACAAGACGAATATGGGATAGATCGAGATTTGTTTTCCTTCATCTCAACAAAGTTTCCATAACAAATGGAGCCTTAAGGATCTATAGAAGAATCAATTTTTGCTTGATGAATCTTTCATGATAGTCTTTTCTCGTTGGTAAAGTAGGACGAGGAGTTATTTATATTGTTACCAAGGATTTTTTTTGAAAGGGGGCAAAATTATTTTTATTAGTATAAAGGGGCAAGAAAAATTTTTAGTGCATGTTTTTCTTCACTAAAAGTGGGGCAAAGTTTAATTTATTGCATTAATTAATCTAAAGTTTACAAAAATTGCACTATTTTTTTTGACAAACGGGAGCCGCGGCCCCCTTAACCTAGTACCTTGGTCCGCCAGTGATTGAAGATGATGCGCGGAGGGGATTCAACATAATAATCAGTATGATTACTGATTGTCTCAACTTTTGCTGAACAAACCTATTTTTAAACTTAAAATGGTGGATGCAGAGAGGGCCCGAGGTAACTTAGACCATGCTCTCCTTCACGGTTCCTTTCTTGGTTTCTTTTCTTGTTTCCTGGTTTTCCACTTTCTCTCTCTTTGGGCTAACTTTTTTTTTTAACATTAAAATATCTCCCCCACCCCTCTCTCTCCCTCTTTTTTCAAGCAATCGGTACAAAACCTAAAGGGAGAAAACCATAAAAACGAAATAAATCAAGAATCTAGACAAGGGTTTTATTGCATGCAAATCACAACGATTGAAACTAATACAGGATTGGAATTCAAACAAGCCATTCCAAATATTCGCGAAACTTCAAAACTAGTGGTTCAAACATGTCAGGTTGATAGATGCGAGAAGTCTACAGAAAATGAAAGTGATGTACTAGTAATGGCAACATAAAGCGCGCCCCCCTCCCCCTCACCAAAAAGCAGACACTCCAAATAGGAAAAGGAAAGAAGCAGCAAGAGTAAAACAACGAAATCATGCACGATTGAAGCATGTAAAGTCAGGAAGTGAGCTCACCGGTCACCTATGTACTTCCCCTGTGTGAAGTAGCCAAGGAACAGCTCTTCGACAAGATCATGCTGCTTCTCAAGCCCTTGTTTCCCTGCAAAGAGTATAAGCCTGTGGCTATCCAAAGAACTTCCCCTGGATAATGTAGATAATGTTAATTGACTCTTTATTTATTAAACGGACTCCTACTCTTTCATCCCTAGTATAGTTTAAATGAACTTACGTGAGACCAGACATGTCATATTCAAGCCCAAGTCCCTTAAAGACCTGCAAATTAATAATTGTAAAACATGTCCAAAAGTGAAAGCAGCATAACTTACTAAATGACAATGAGAGTTTAGAACCTCAGACATCCGAGAAGCCATTTGTTCGGATCGAGAACCAAACTTACTCCGGTAGTATTCTTTCTTGTTCACTCCCTCTTTAGGGGCTGAGGGGTTAAGAAAAAAGGGGTGCCATCTAATCTGCATTACAAGACAAAATCAATCAGAAAACACCAGGATTTCATTTATGCATCTACTTTTTTTTTTGTGTGTGTGTGTGTGTGTGTGTAGTGTGTGTGTGTGTGGAGATGGAGAGAAAGAGGGGGGGGGGGGAGAACCTCAAAGTTATATTTATCCTTTGTTGAAGATAAAGCTTTGTCCAGATTCTTTTTTCCCACGAAGCACCAAGGGCAAACACTGTCTGAACTAATGTCAATTCTAATAGTCTTCTTTTCAGCAATATTAGCGGCTGATTGGGCCATGAACCTCGTGTATCTACACCAGTTCAAATCATCAATCATTCGAAGCTAAATGGTAATCATAATCAATCCCAAGTCTGAAACTAAGCTATTGTACTAAGTTGAGGTGCCTAGAGTTTTCAATCTAACAAGTTTCATCACTTTCAAATTGTGAAGTACTACTAGCATATGCAGAAAATACATAGTACATACATACATACATACACATGTGTGTGTGTGTGTGTGTGTGTGTGTGTGTGTGTGTATACTCTCTCCGTCCCATAACAAAGTATCCATTTTGGGTGTCTCATTGGAAAGTACCACTTTCCTAAAAAGAAAATATTACGTAATACTCCCTTCATCCTGGTAGAAGCGTCACCTTTTACCCAAAAGGGTGTTCCATTAAAAGATTCGCGTTTTCTAAAATGGTTATAAATGTAGGCCCCACTTTCAACCCCACTCATTTTTTCCTCACATATTATGGTCCCCACTTGTATTACCCACCAACTTTTTCCCCAAACACATTTACATTATGGGTCTTGTCATATCCGCTCACTTCTTCCCTCTCACAACCCATTTCCCACTCATCATTTTTCTTAATTTTTGTGTCACTCCCAAAATATTGAAGCTTCTACCGGGACGGAGGGAGTACTTATTTAATAATGAGACCAAATTGTCATACTGACACCAACTCTTCTCTACCACATTTTCTCCTCCTACCCCCTCACAACACTTACTTTTTAACATTAATCCTTAATTTTTGTTCCTAAAAAGAGTTTTTAGCCATTTTGACCTGTGTACTATTTGGGCGTAGTCAATGTGACATGCGTACTTCGTAAACAGCAAATGTGACCTGCGTACTTTAGTTTCGTTTTCAATTTGACCTATTTTTCTAACGCTAGTTAAAATTTAACGAAACGGTCAATGAAAGTTAACGTACTAGTTAGTTTGAAGCAAGGTTCTAAAAAGCGCTAGGCGGGGTCTAGACGGAACTTAGGCGGGGCCGAGAATTCAGAAATAGTTATAATATCCTAGGCGAGACTTAGGCGTTTCATGAACGCCTAGCGCCTAGGCGGCCTAGACGGACGTCTTTTAGAACACTACTTTGAAGTAGATTTCCTTTTAAGGGCTTCGTTGAAAATACCATAATTAAAAGGGTTCTGAACAATAAATTTGAAACATTAATA
Organism: Campanula takesimana; assembly: GCA_026119855.1. NCBI lineage: Eukaryota > Viridiplantae > Streptophyta > Magnoliopsida > Asterales > Campanulaceae > Campanula > Campanula takesimana. The sequence goes on from JAOWBW010001298.1 coordinate 220,212, forward strand.
CTTAAAGATTAAAATAAATATATATTTTTATAATTTTAATTATTTTGAATGTGTCTTAAAAAAACAAATATTTGGATTAAAAAATATTTAATAAATGACCAATGTATCTAAAATAATCAAAATTGTTAATAAATGAACAATTTAACCTTGTATATCATTTTTTTTTTCAAAAAATTCAAAAACCCGGTTTAAAAAAAAATAAAAACGAATTAGGCAAGTAATGGCGGTGACAGTAGCACCCATAGCATACCAAGCAACACATCCGCCGCCATACCGACTGGCTAAACAAAGGCGACAACGCATGGCAGATGATCTCCGCCACCTTACCCGATGGCGTCGATGGTGTGGTTTTAGTGCGTTTTCGCGGTGATTACGCTGATTTTGATTGCTGGATCTTTACTGGGGGATAAATATTAAGGCGTGGATGATGTTTGTGCCGCTGTGGATGATACATATTTAAAGTTTAAATAAAATATTTTACCCATTAAGGGTTAATAATTTATTATTATCATTTCATATTATTAAAAAATATTTTTCTCATAAAAAATATTTATTTTAAGCTTTAAATATTGTTTCAATTTTTTTATTCACAACCCTTTTATTTATGAAATTTTCAATAAACCTCTTAAAATGAAAATCAACTTCAAACTAACTAGTACGTTAACTTTCATTGACTGTGTCGTTAAATTTAACTGGCGTTAGCAAAAATCTTTAACTATGTGCTCCAAATTCAAGAATTAAACCCTAATAAACAAAGAATTCACACAATCAATTACTGAAATGGTATCCAATCCACAATAAGAAAACACAATCATAAAAGAAAAACTGCAGTTCCTTCTCAAACTAATTGCACAGCCCAGAATAATTAAATTTATATACTCCTTTTGTCGGTCTAATTTGCCAAAATCAAACAGAGAAAATCGGAGAGCTTGACCGTATCTATTTTGAAAGAAGAAGCTACAAATCAGTAATTCACAAACGATCATTAGGGTTTGTTAGGAAGGAAAAAACAAAAAGAAAAACTTTATAATCTAACCTGGAATTCCTGCAGCTGAAAGTTTGGGAAGAGAGCAAATGCATACCAACTCAATAAAAGTCGGCTATTTAAGATGTTTGTGAATGTACTGTATTTTTTTTTTTTTTTTTTGATGAAAGAATTTCTTTTCCTTTTTTCTGATTGAGATTTTCAACTTGACTAAGCACCGGTTAGTTGGGGTCCAATCAGACGGTCGTAATTTAATACTCACTCGGATATACTGTATTTTTTTTTTTTTTTTGAAGTTCTGTAGTTGTATTGTTGGGTAGCTAATTATTTTCTGCCGTCCTACCACATTCACTTCCAAGTTCACATTATTGACACTAGGGGTCAGCAGTTTGGTTCAAACCGCGGTTTGAGATCGAGCCAAACTAAACTGTAGGATTTAGCTTAGCTTTCGAACATAAATAGTTTAGCTCGGTTTCAAAACTCAGCAAACCGCTTATCTCGGTTTGACTTGCGGTTTAACCCCTCAAACCAAACCAAACCAAACCACGGTTTGAAACCGATAAGTCGAACCATTGAGCTAAACCGGTAAATCGAGCCACTAATCTGAACCGTTTAGCCGAGCTACGAAGCCAAGCTATTGAGCCATGCATATTGACCATCGATCTTATAATTCTAAATTGATATCTACTGTTAGATTTCTTATAACCCTAAGTCCCTAACTCTCAGTGACCGACTTTTCTTAGCCTCTCTTCATTTTTCAGATCTCGTTTCTTCGTTTTCAAGTGCGGCGATTCTTTTCCCCTCTCTCCAGTCTCGAGGCGATTTTTCAGATCTCGTTTCTTCGTCATTCTCTTCCAGCCAGACTAAACCCTCCTTACTCCGGTGTCGCTCCCACCTCGGCCTCCCATTTTTACTGGTATGTGAGGTTCCCTTATATTATTGCAGCTGTCACTTCTCCACTTCCCCGCTCCTCTCGTCCGCCCACAACACACACACACACACACACTATCTCATCGTTGCAAATGGAGAGCTCCGGCCGTTAATCCTTCTTCCAGGACATCAGAATCCGAGAGCTCCATGGATTCCGAGGTACAATTCCGATCAAGTCATCTCTCCGTCTAATCGTTATTCAACTGGATTTTCCCCAAAATCTAAATGTAATATATCTATGTTTTCTATATTTCCGTGCGAAAACGACCTTACGTTGACGAAGATTCTTCCCAATTCAACTAAATCGGAGCTGTGCCTTTTGAGCATAATGATTAATGCACCTTCCATGGCCCTATCTTTTTTGCAAGGTATTGTTTTTGCTATACAAGCACATTCGATAATTGGGATGATTTTTGATTTATTTTTAGGTTAAGAACTGGTTTAAACCGTAGTTTGAACCGCAAAATCAGAATGCGGTTCAAACCGAGCCGAACCAAACCATGGTGGTTTAGCTCAGCTCAGTTTGAATTTTTTAATGGTTTAGCTTGGTCTGGGATTTCTTCAAACCGATGACTAGCGGTTCGTGTTAGATCATTATGGCTTGCAACACAAATTATTTAGCACTTCCATAAATAAAATCATGTCTATGATATTAATATAAAGTATAGTCAACAATAATAAAATGTGTAGAATTCCTTTTGATGTATAATTATCTAATTGTGATGGGCAAAAGGGTAATACAACATCATCAAGCTTGAAAGGGTGGCTTGAAAGGGTGTGGTCCCTAAGTGAAATGTCACCTTGTCTCCTATATAAAGGGTCTTCCATCAACCCTAGAGACTACTTGATTTCTTATTCTCTCATACTAAATAAATCTTCATTATTGCTAAGAAGACATTGTGAGTTTAAGAGACATTATCATTTAGAAGATCATTTTCCTACATATTCTTCTTCATCTATATTCTCCCGAAAGATATCAACATGGATTCAACAGGTATATTCCTAACGCTTCCGCTTCATCTCTTCCTCAATCTTTTACTAAATATGAGTGTGGCATTCAGGGGTATATAATTGTTCCAACAATTGGTATCAGAGCCCCACTCATTTTTAGTTTGAGTTGAGTTCTTTAAAGAAAGCTTTCATGCTTTACTTTGATTCATTTTTCCCTGTTGAATCATAAGATTTTGATGTTGATTAGGGACTCTTATAAAGTACTAATGATCTTCATCTAAAATTAAGAAAAATGGTTTGAAAGTTTTGTTCATTAAAACTCAATGATTCAAGTGTGACTATCCCTTCATAACATGGTTTTATGTCTTGTGCATACCATGTGGATCTACTCACTTGATTCCATTAAATTTAAATAAGATTATCCTTAAATAACATGGTTTTATGTTTTAAGTACATACCATGTGGATCTACTTGTTATTAAATGCCTTTTGGAAAATTTGGACAAAAATCAAAGAAGTGCAGATTTATTTTTTTTGGCACGGTCGTGCCCTTTGTTTGGCACGGTCGTGCGCATGCATTTCTTGAACCGGTGCGTCTGAATAGTGCTGGTCGGACGGGTGTCTTGTTTAAACCGGTCGGACCGGTTCGTTTGGCACGGTCGTGTCTTTGTTTTAGCACGGCTGTGCTCTTTGTACCGTGAAAACATGCATTGTCGGATAATTTTGGCATGGTCGTACATCATTTTTTAGCACGGTCGTGCAAAGTGTGCCGCGAGAAAAATCAGAATTGAATTTTGCACAATTTTTTTTTTTTTTTTTTTTGAACAATACATTCATTTTTCAAACCTTAAAGCTTGGATTAATTATATGCTTAAATAATTTTATTCATTATTTAAATAATATTATCACCTAAGTGATTAACGTTATTTAAATGCAAAATTATTAAAGTGTTGAATGTTTAAGATATGAATGACTTGAATTTTCCAAAGAAGATCTTGACATTTGACTAACGACGGTATATCAGGCTGGAAACCTTGACTGGTCTCCTCAACCATCCGAACGGATTGGTGGAACGACTAAGGTTGAATAACGCCACGTACTAAGAAAATCTTAAGCATTCATGTGATGACATATAAAATGAACATTTAGTAATTTTATTAAATGCTTAAGACTACCCAAAGGAAGATTAAGCATTTAATCAAATAGTATTCAAATTACTTGTCATCTAAAGTAATTATTTATGAGTCAATTCGCAATCCAAAGATTAGTTTTGATGTCATGTTAATTGCTTTATTGATGGATTTCATTTGATATAATTAATCTTTTAATTCATAATGTAGTTACTTATTATTGTTTTGTATTCATTATTGTTCTCGATTCCCAGATTTACTTAACGCTTCTTCTATTACTGCTGCGATGAGCACAATTCCGATGCTTAATGGGACAAACTTTAAAACTTGGAAAAACAAAATTACTATGATCTTGGGCTGCATGGACATAGACCTCGCATTTAGGGAGCCTATTCCTCTTCCTCTTAGTGAAGATAGCACCGCTGAGGACCGCTTGAACTCTGAGAAGTGGAAACGCTCTAATCGCGTAAGTCTTATGATCATGAAAAATGTCGTCCCGGAGGCATTTCTTAACAGTGTCCCCGAGGACGTTGATGCTAAAACCTTTCTTGAGACCCTTGAACGGCGCTTTGCCAAAAGCGAAAAGTCGGAAACAAGTTCTTGTTTAAGAAAGCTTGTTTCCATGAAGTACAAGGGTACCGGGAACCTAAGGGAGTATATTTTAGAAATGCTTCACTTATCAACTAAACTAAAAGGACTTAAGTTAGAGATATCGGAAGATCTTCTCGTCCATTTAGTGTTGATTTCTCTTCCTCCTCAGTTTGGTCACTTTGAGGTGACCTATAATTGTCAAAAAGACAAGTGGGATATTAATGAATTAATCTCACATGTGACACAAGAGGAAGATAGGTTGAAGCAACCTAAAATTGAAGGTGCTCATTTAGCATCCACCTCTTCTCATGGGACTAAGAGAAGAGGGAAGGAAATTGCGGTAACAAGCAATAAGAAGCCTAAAGGATCATCTGATGATCGTAAGGAAAAGAAGTGTTTCTTTTGCAAGGACCCTACGCACATGAAGTATGACTGCCCTAAGTATCACGCTTGGCGTGCTAAGAAAGGTATGTCATTTGGTCTTGTTTGTACTGAGGCTAATTTAGTTTCAATTCCTACATATACATGGTGGTTGGATTCTGGTGCAACAACTCACATTAGTATGTCTATGCAGGGTTGCCTGAATTACCGAAGACCCAGTGAAGATGAAAGATTCATCTATATGGGAGCTGGGAACCCGGTAGAAGTCATAGGCATTGGAACCTTTAGATTGTTGTTAAGTACAGGATATTATTTTGTATTAAATAATACTTTTATTATACCTTCATTTAGAAGGAATTTAATATCTATCACTGTTTTGGACAAAGAGGGTTACTCTTGTTCATTTGGTAATAATAAATGTGATTTATATTTCAATTCCATTATTGTTGGTACTAGTACTTTATCGAGTAGTGATAATCTTTATTTGCTTAACACTACTCAAACAATCAATGAGTCCCACAACAATGAAACTAAAACTAAAAAGCGAAAGTTTTCAAGTGAAAATTCTTATACCTTATGGCATAGGCGTTTAGGTCATATCTCCAAAAGGAGAATTGACAAGCTTGTGTCTGAGGGAATCATAAATAAACTTGATGTTCCTGAAAAGGACTTTGCATTGAATGCCTAAAAGGAAAGTTTATAAACTCGAAAAGAAGGTATCCTCGAGAGCCTCAAGCGTCTTAGAACTAATACATACGGATATTTGTGGGCCATTCCCTTCTCCTTCTTGGAATGGTCAACAATATTTTATTACGTTCATAGACGACTACTTTCGATATGGATACATTTATTTGCTTCATGAAAAGTCTCAATCTTTGGACGTTTTCAAGTCTTTTAAGGCCGAAGTTGAAAATCAACTAGGTAAGACTATTAAGAACGTTAGATCCGATCGTGGTGGTGAATACTATGGTCGGAATGACGGTTCGGGAGAACAACGTCCGGGTCCTTTTGCTCGCTACTTAGAAGAGTGTGAGATTGTCCCTCACTACACTATGCCGGGTTCGCCTAGCATGAATGGTGTAGCTGAGAGACGTAATAGAACCCTTCAGGAAATGGTAAGAAGTATAGTTTCTAATACTTCTTTACCTCACTCATTATGGGGCGATGCTTTAAAAACCGCAACTTATCTTCTCAATAGGGCTCCCTCTAAGGCTACTAACAATAAAATCCCTTATGAATTATGGACGAATAAGAAACCGTCCTTAAATCATCTTCATGTTTGGGGTTGTCCAGCAGAAGCTAGGCCTTATAGGCCTAACGAAGGAAAACTAGACGCTAAGACAGTTAGTTGCTACTTTGTAGGGTATGCCGAGAGATCAAGGGGCTATAAATTTTACAACCCGAAATCTAGAACTTTTTTGAAACGGGAAATGCTAGGTTTTTTGAGGATGTTGAGTTTAGAGGGGAAATTAGGAATAATAATTTTGAATTTAAGGAAGAGAAGGAATCCATTTCTATACCTCTTCCCTTAGTAGTTCCAATTGAAAATCAAGTACTTGTACCTGAAATTCAAGAGGAACAAATTCAAAATATTGACTCCCCTATAAATATTGAACAACATGAAAATGTTGATCAAAATGAGGAAATTCAACAACCTCAAAATGAGGAAGAACCGGTGCCTTTAAGAAGATCAAATAGAGTAAGAAGAAGTGCCATCTCGTATGATTATGAGGTGTATCTAGCCGAGAATGAAGGACACTTAGGTTTAGTGGGAGATGAGCCTCTCACCTTCCATCAAGCCATTAATAGTCATAATTCTCATAAATGGATTAATGCCATTAATGAAGAGTTGAAATCTATGAAAGACAACGACGTTTGGGATCTTGTCCCATTACCGAAGGATGTAAAACCTATTGGTTGTAAATGGATATTTAAAACCAAAAGGGATTCATAAGGTAATGTGGAGAGACATAAGGCTCGTCTTGTTGTTAAAGGTTTCACTCAAAAGGAAGGTATTGATTACAAAAAAACATTCTCTCCGGTATCTTCTAGAAACTCCTTTAGGATCATTATGACATTAGTAGCACATTATGACCTTGAGCTTCATCAAATGGATGTTAAGACAGCTTTTCTCAATGGAGACATTGAGGAAACCATCTATATGAAGAAACCAGAAATGGTGGATGTTTTGGAACAAACTAATCATTTAGTTTGTAAACTTAAGAAATCCATATATGGGCTCAAGCAAGCTTCCCGTCAATGGTATCTCAAATTTAACCAAGTAATTCTTTCATTTGGCTTTGAAATGAATATTGGTGAAGATTGTATATACCATAAGTTCAGTGGGAGTAAGTTTATATTCTTAGTCTTATATGTGGATGATATTTTACTAGCTAGTAATGATATAAACCTTCTAAAAGAAACTAAGAAATTTCTTTCAAACAAATTTGAAATGAAAGATCTTGGTGAGGCATTTTTTGTATTAGGAATCCAAATACACCGTGATCGCTCACGAGGTACTTTAGGATTATCACAAAAGGCCTATATAGAGAAGGTATTACAAAGGTTTAGCATGCAAAACTGTAAACCACATGACACCCCTGTTTCTAAAGGAGATAAATTCAGTCTAAGTCAATGTCCCAAAAACAATTTTGAAACTAAGTATATGGAAAATATCCCTTATGCATCAGCAGTAGGAAGCTTAATTTATGCTCAAGTCTGTACTCGTCCAGACTTAGCTTTTATTGTTGGGATGCTTGGTAGATACCGAAGCAATTCGGGGAGAGAACATTGGGTCGCAGCCAAAAGAGTGATGCGGTATTTACAAAACACCAAGGACTACATGCTTACATATTCAAAGTCGGATCATCTTGAGATCGTTGGGTATTCTGATTCCGACTTTGCTGGATGCCAAGACAGCCGTAAATCAACGTCTGGGTATGTCTTCACATTAGCCGGTGGAGCAATTTCTTGGAGAAGTGCCAAACAGACACTCGTTACTTCCTCCACCATGGAAGCCGAGTTCGTTGCTTGTTTTGAGGCATCCAATCAAGCTATATGGCTGCATAAATTCACTAAGGGACTGCGTATTGTCGATAGCGTCGAAAGACCTATTAAGCTATATTGTGACAATAGGGCAGCGGTCTTGTACTCCAACAATAACAAGAGCTCGTCAAAGTCTAAACACATTGACATTAAATTTCTTGTTGTAAGAGAGAGGGTACAAAAAGAACAAATAGAAATACAACTTATTGGTACAAACTCTATGTTAGCGGATCCGTTTACTAAGGCGTTATCACCTTTAGTGTTTCACGAGCATGTTGCTCATATGGGTGTAACAACTTTTGATAACATTTAATATAATGGGAGTTTGTGTTGTTTCTTCAATTTATTGTTCTTTATTTTAAAGTTTTGATCTCATTTGGTTAAAGTTGGACTAATCGGAGAATATGTATATATTCATTATGTTCCATGCTACACATCTATACTTTTGATCTATGTCATTTAGTTAGAATTTGTATATGTGATTATAGTGGGTTTAGTTGCGAATCAGTTACAACGACTGCCCCTTTAGTCCTATACTTATATGGCTAATGGACGAGATTGTTATAGATGACAACAAAGTGCACATAAGGGTTGTCATTTATGTTATATTCATGATTTAAAAGGAAGAAATTTGTTTTGCAACCCAAGTGGGAGATTGTTAGATCATTATGGCTTACAACACAAATTATTTAGCACTTCCATAAAATAAAATCATGTCTATGATATTAATATAAAGTATAGTCAACAATAATAAAATGTGTAGAATTCCTTTTGATGTATAATTATCTAATTGTGATGGGCAAAAGGGTAATACAACATCATCAAGCTTGAAAGGGTGTGGTCCCTAAGTGAAATGTCACCTTGTCTCCTATATAAATGGTATTCCATCAACCCTAGAGACTACTTGATTTCTTATTCTCTCATACTAAATAAATCTTCATTATTGCTAAGAAGACATTGTGAGTTTAAGAGACATTATCATTTAGAAGATCATTTTCCTACATATTCTTCTTCATCTATATTCTCCCGAAAGATATCAACATGGATTCAACAGGTATATTCCTAACGCTTCCGCTTCATCTCTTCCTCAATCTTTTACTAAATATGAGTGTGGCATTCAGGGGTATATAATTGTTCCAACAGTTCGGCTTATAAATTCCCCCCAAACCGAGCTATTTACACCCCTAATTGACACTTTTACTTTCCTCTGTACCAAAAATAAAATAAAATAAAATTATTGACCCTTTTATATAATAATATTAAAATTATTGACCCTTTTATTTAATAAAAAATAATTAAATAATAGTAATATGCGTCTCCAAATACTTGTAGTTTGTAGTTTAAGTTTAAGAGATTTAATTTTATCTTAAAATGTTATAATTTCACTATTACTTAGAAATCTTTGCTCATGTTTATCAAGTATAACCCTATTTATGATAGTGAGATATACATACAAGCATATAACTGCTTAAATAATTCAATCATTTCAAAGATAATTGAGTCTTTTTATATATAATCAAATTTCTTACATGGTGAATTATTTTGGAACAAGTGATTATTATTCACCGTGCACCCAAATTTGGGACAATGAAAAATGGCAAATGAAAATATCATTTTGGGACGGGAGGGAGTAAAAGTTTGGGGTTTAAGTGAAAGAGAGAAATCCTGAAGGTCAAAATTTGCAGTTTTGATAGAAGTGGGGAGTAAATGACAAATATGGCACGATGGAGGAGGTAGTCTAGAACATTCCGTGTCCAAACTCCAAACGGCAAGCATTACGATCGGTGCACGGACAACCCAGCTGACCATTTCCAAGGTCTTCGGAACTTCAACCAACTAATTTCCTTCATTTTCTCTCTGATTAAATATCATTCACTCAATTTACCCGGAAAATCACTCGTTCAGCTCTTTCTTACTACCTCGAATCGAAGGTAATTCAATTTATTTCGGAGTCCAAGGAGAAAAAAAGTGAATCTTTTCTTGAATTTGATAGAACCATTTTGACCCTATTTCGAGATATATTTCAGTCGTTATCAGGTTGAATGTAATTCAATTTATTTCGGGGTTACTAATCGGTTCAACAAATTTGGATTGCGTTCTATTTTGTTGATTTATTTGAATGCTTGTTTTATGTTTAGGGTTTCAATTAAATGGCTATTGATGAAATATTTGGGGAATCTCGACCAGTAATTGTTCCAAACAAGAGCGCAATTTATGTTTGGGGGTATAATCAGTCTGGGCAAACGGGCAGAAAGGGTAAAGAGCACCACTTGAGGATTCCCAAACAGCTCCCTCCCGATCTATTTGGTTGTCCCGCCGGAGCTAATTCACGTTGGTTGGATATTGCTTGTGGTCGGGAGCATACTGCTGCTGTTGCTTCTGATGGTTCCCTTTTTACATGGGGTCAGTTTCCCTCTTGCATTGTTCATGCATCTCATTTTTGATTCGTCCGTCATGATAAATTGTATGAAGTTACTTCAAATATATCAATGTACTTATACCAAGAATCTTCTTATTTGAGCTAAAGTATGATTTTCTTTATGTTGCTAGTTCCATTTCTAGAAGAAAGAGAAAATGCTATGAACAAATGAGATTCAGTTTCTTTGGCCCCTACCTTCCTGTTTCACTCTTATTGATCAACATATGCGATTCTGTAAGGGTATTGCGTAATAAAGCGAAAGTAACTGTATTCATTATTTCATTAACACAAATTAGATGGCCATGTAGATGCGGTTCTTAAATACTTACGCCTGCTTGGTCTATGAAGAGGCTAGGATATGTGACTTTATTCTGATTGGTAAAAGAGCTGTTTGCACTGTTCAATCCCATGTTACGTAGGTTATTGACGGATTATAATATTGCCTCCAGTTTCATGCTTTGTATAGGCAATACATGTAATTTAGAAATGTTTTTACTTCGATCCACAAAAAAGGTTCCATATGGAAAAAATAGCTGCTGAAACTCAGATGATGGCAACTTCTCACCTTTGTCATTTAAAAGAAGTATTCCCAAAGTTTCTGCAACGGTGAAGAATCAGTTGCTAGACGCTTCATCTATAGGATGCTTCATAGGTTACTGGTAGCTAAGTCCACTTTTGAGTGCTAATTGGTCAAATTTTATTCCAAAATTCATATTGTACATTAGGTGGGCCATTCTGATTTCTGAACTGATCTCCTCCTACTAAAGAATTATGCAGTGGTTAATGCCCTATAGCGCCTAATCACTCACCATGCTGAAGCCACTCTGGTCCTTGGTCCACTTCAAACATTCTACTCCCTTTGTCCCAAAATGAATGTCCAATATATTTTCCAGTTTGCTCTTGATCAAGAGCATTTTTTTTTTAATTATTTTTTTTACCTTTCATTTTGGGACGGAGATTGAGAGCAAATCTGAATTTTTTTCGGACATGTATTTTGGGATGGAGGCAGTACAATATATATATATATATATATATATATATATATATATATATATAGGGTCGTGCTCCTGTGAGAACCTAAATATCGTGAGAACTTGGATACATTAGGTTTTTACCTAATGTATCCAATGGTTCACTTGGATACATTACTTGGATACATTAGGTTCTTACCTAATGTATCCAAGTTCTCATGGTTCTCACGATATTTAGGTTCTCATTTGAGCACCTACCTGTATATATATAACATTGAGAGATTTAGCATTTCACATGCTTTTGGCAGGGGCAAATGACTTTGGTCAGCTGGGAGATGGAACTGAAGAGGGCAGAAAGCATCCTAAGAAAGTGAAGCAATTGCAAAATGAGTTTGTGATTTCAGTCTCTTGTGGAGCATTTTGCACAGCTGCTATTGCAGAGCCATGTGAAAATGATGGAACCATATCTACAAGAAGACTTTGGGTTTGGGGACAAAATCAGGTTGTATTTTCACCTGTTTGGTAATATGTCATTGTCGTGTTTGCTTTATTCTTATATTTACATTATTAATTGTCTTTACAGGGATCCAACAACCCACGTCTCTTCTGGGGAGCCTTTTCTCCAAATACGGTAAGAGTAATTTTCAATGCTTACTCACCTTTTGATTAATAAGATTTCCACGTGTTGAAAATGTGCATTGTAAGATGAGTATACTCGAATATAGTAATTTGTAGTAGTAATGGGACTTTCTCTTTCTTACTTGGAATTAGTAATAAAACATTGTGCCTCTTAGAGTTACAGTATGATTAATGAATTTCACACTCTTGTTTGGTTCGACTTTTGGTTCTCACGGTAACTGGGACAGAGTCAGAACTGGGTTGGATTGAGTTTATACCTGTTTTACAATTCTTAATTTTTATACACCAATTTGAAGGGCTGACTTACCCACTTTTATAATGAAAAGGATCCATGTCTTCCATTAAGAATGTGCCTTTTTGATTCAATTAATGATGTGCAATCAATTTATTGCAGTTTCATACGCATTGTTAATGAAACTAAATCTTCCTTTATAGTTGTTGATACTTTTTGAAGGCATATTTTAGAATCTTGAGCTATTCCTTTTATTTTCACCAATTAGAAGGATAGAATTGATAGTTCTGCAATTTGGTTGGCAGCAATCGTGTGGCATGTTGCACGTGTCATTGTTTTTTTGTATCACTAACCAGGGTACATTTTGGAGTCTTTGATAGAGTGGCTAAATATTCGAGGAAACTGAAAAAAATGGGAGATCGTAAGCTACTCTGTATCAAGTTGATTATCAAATATCATTAGTGATAGCGATGAGACATATTATGGAGGCAGAGCTCTCCGCAAAATGTTTAAACTTCAGATTCTTGATTACCACCTGAGATCTTTTCTAAGATGGGTTTGTATCAACCCTTCTGTTTCTCATTTTATACTAGATCAAATCAACGTTCTTCCCCATGTGAAGTTGATAACAAGAAGGTAATTGGGGACTGGGCAGGGAATTGGCTTAACCATGTAGCTTCAATTCTCCTGCTTTCGAGAGTGGTATTATACATATTTTAATTATCATTTGAAGTTTGCCTATTAATAACTGGACAGCATGTTAAATTCATGATTTGGGTTTAATTAGTAATTATCTCCCGAATTCGTTCAAGTACGTATAACTAGATAAATAAAGGAAAAGCTAATGCACCTGCACCTTGTCTAGAGTGTGGACTTGTGAAGCAAAGATATGTAACATATCTTTCATTGATTATTACTCCGTACGAGTTTTTCCCTTTGAATTGTTGCAGCTCGTTTATAAACATGAAATCCTGTCAGTACATTGAACTGTGTGCGCATGCATGTGGCTTCTACATTCTAGAGATTTACTCTTGACCGCATTCTTTTTATGCAGATTATCCGCCAAGTTTCCTGTGGAGCTGTGCATGTTGTGGCTCTATCAGAGGATGGGCTGCTGCAAGCTTGGGGTAATCCTTTCTAGATTCATTGCTATCACTGTTAGTATTTTGTTATTTATACGAGTGGAAGCAAGTGCGAGCTCACATATTATGCGTATATTATAAACAGTTCATAATCCATAAGTAGATGCATGGCTTTACGTGTATATGCGTAGTGTTTTAGTTTACCAGTTGTGATATTCCCTTGGTAATGCAGTTTGGGAGAGGAACCCTACATGTTCACCTTCCGATGTCATTTCAGATACTAAAAAGATTTTTTATCACTTTCTGATAAACCAGGCTACAATGAGTATGGTCAGCTTGGCAGAGGTGTTACTTGTGAAGGCCTTCAGGGGCCCGCATTATAAACGCATATGCTAAATTCCTTGACGAAGCCCCCGAGCCTGTGAAGATCACCCAAGTGTCATGCGGGGAGTACCACACAGCAGCTATTTCGGTGGATGGCGAGGTGTAAGTGCTTTAAAAGGATCCCCTTTTTTGACAACTGTGGTTATCCGCATGACACGAGCAAAATTGCTTGGACGTCTGGAAAAAAGTAAAATAGTGAACCTTGAGTCTAGTTCGAAAGCGGTGCAGTGGACATGATTCCCAGTTTGCCCCTCAAGCTTGGTTAAATGCAAAATACAACCAATAAAATACTTGCGTCTTGTTTGTTTTCGTCATATTAAACACTATGCCCTTTTGTTTTCACATAATGTGTAGATGCAATGACGTTTTCTTACCTTTTTGTTTTTCATTCTTCTACTTGTCCTTCTTGATATGATTATTAGTTTATAAAGTTGACAATATTGGTTCTTTTTATATGCAGCTACACTTGGGGTCTAGGAAGTATGGGTCAACTAGGCCATTGTTCTCTTATGTCTGGTGACAAGGAACTGTTGCCACGTCGTGTTGTTGCCCTACATGGGATATTCATCAAAGATATTGCCTGTGGCGGTGTGCACACATGTGCTGTGACAGAGAAAGGAGCCCTTTATGCTTGGGGTGGAAGTCAAGCAGGTCAACTGGGGCTCGGTCCTCAAAATGGATTCTTCTCATGTGCTCCCTGTGACCCCGAAACGTTGTTTCGTAATATACCCGTTTTGGTACTTCCGTTTGGTGTGAAATTAGTTGCTTGTGGACATTGTCACACACTAGTTTCCACTAGGGACGGAAGAATACATGGCTGGGGATACAATAGCTATGGACAAGCAGCTAATGAGAAATCTACTTATGCTTGGTATCCTTCTCCAGTTGATTGGTATGACTTATCAACTTGTTAATCCTTTAAATTGCTTAAAGGCGAATCTTTTTGAAACGTATAACTGAATGAATTGGATGTTTGATACAGGTGTGTTGGGGAAGTACGAAAGTTGGCAGCTGGTGGGGGCCACTCGGCTGTGTTGACTGATGCATGTTCTTTGAAGGAATTGTGTGAGTTTAGGCTTGCAGACACAGTGACGGTGATGAATGCATCTGAAATTGAGGATGTGGCATCCAGAACAGGTTCGGATGCTTTAGCACGACTTTGTGGAAGATTGAGGTACATTTTTTTTTCACAAATATTTTGAAATAGAGACTTGTCCTATGACTATAATTGAAAACCTTTGCCTTCCCATTTTTCATTAATGTCGTAATTTTGTTTGCCCTGCAGGGAGAATATGCTTGATGGGGGTGATCGCAACAATGGAGGTAACTGAAAGAAATTGATGTCAAGAGGATTCTGTTGGTTTGCTTGTACATAGTTGATGAACTCTTGATTATTGAACCCTAATAAGTGGCTCGGGTCTCAAGTTCGACAAATACCACACCTTGTAAAAGGTTTGTGTTGGGGCAAAAGCCCAAAAAAGAAAAAAGAAAAAGAAAAAAAAGGATCATGATTATTGTGTATTTAAGTAACATTTGAATTGGGGTATGTCTCCCTTGTATATCATGCCTATGTTCCAGGACTTATGGAACTAGGACCTGTTGTATCTGACCAAATTCTTCAAGTGGATATAGAATAACTAAATGTATATTTGACTTGTAGATTAATCAACCAAGTGCTTTTATTTCGAGTCCGGGAACTGCGGTAAATAATGAAGGCAAAAGAAATGGAATAATGGTCACTGTGTCGCACTTGAATACACAAACAAACTATCAATAATGGTGCTTTTATTTTGAACTTGGGAGGGATCAAATCCTGTATCTCTCCTATGGAGAAGCATCTTACATACACAGACTACACGGATACTGTTTGAGCAACCGTCTTTCGATGTAACGGAGCTTTTCTTGTGCTAGCTTATTGTTGTTAATAAAGCCCATAATATGGAGTACAAACTTGGAACTGTTCTGAGAAAAATGGCAATACAGATTGGCACCTTTATGGTTAAAAGAGCCCTTGAAATTGCACAGATATAGTTATGTACTTATGTACGTATATATTGAGATGACATATAAACTGAAGGTAGGTAATAAGTGATGATATAGATTGGGCATGCATGCAGTCATCTGGCACCTGATGATATTCAACCTAGCTAGTAGATATGTCTTCATTTTTAATGGTTCATGTGGCGTAGCATCCATGCAGGCATTGTTGTATTATTAGGACTAGGTCGAACTTGAAGTACTTCAACATGTTCGTTCATGCCTCGCCTTTCTTCGGATGTGCTGCTGGAGAGATTGAACATGAGAAAGATAAAGAGTGAGTGGGAGAGAGAGAGAGAGAGAGAGAGAGAGAGAGAGAGAGAGAAATGGGCTACCAGATTGTTAGAGGAAGTTGATGGGGATGAGGTAGCAAGAAGGCAGATGAGCTCAGGCCTAAGTTTGGTTGCTGCTGCTGCTGCTCGCGTTCAGCAATATTCTTCTCATTCTCTTTGAGCTGTGCACATGTGAAAAAAAAGGTACTTATAAATTTTACTCTTTTACACTTAACATTATTAGTTGTTGTACTAGTACAATTTATTGATTTTTTTATTGTGAGAAGAAGATGGAAATTGATAAAGGTATAGTCAGTTGGTACTTTGTTCATTAAATTATAGTAATCTTTACTTTTCTTAAAACATGTGCAAAATATTAAAGTGACAGCTATTTTGGAGCGGAGGGAGTTTTATTTAGCAACTACCTTCTTGGAGAGGGAGTTGTTTTGCTCCTTCAGTGCCTTCTCCTGCCACAAATTTCATACCAAATTTCACAACTGATTTTGTTTACAACAGTTTAATGAATCTAAAAACAAACCCAAACGACACGTTTTCTGGGGGCTTGTTTTAATCACCTTTTTCTGAAGGGCAGAGATGGACTCATGCATTACTTGGTTCTGCATACATAAAACAGGGTTAGGGCAATATGATTATGAAAAATAAACAAGGAGCAAGGTAACTATTTACAGTAGCTAGCCTAGTAGGCGTAAAAAAGTAACACGCTTTCTCCTTATATAACCCTTGTTCTTGTTTTGAAAATGTTTCAGTGCTGCAATACCACCGCTCGTGTGTGATTAAAATAACATACTCATATTAATATTTGTTGGTCTCGCGGGCAACAATAATGGTTTAATTTTGCATTCATCTGTGAACTGTAATGTAACATACTTCGTTCATGCAGAACGGATTCTTCTTTTTTATATGTAGAACAAAGCAACCAACAAGAGATGAATGTCAAAAGGAAAGGCCCATATATATAATTAATTACCTTCCTTGTTCGTATTCGTTTGAGAGCGGTGTCAAGTTGCTGCTCCAAACTTTGAAGCTCTCTAAGGTTCAAGTACCCAGATCTTCTCCCACATAGTGCCTGCAATTATTCAAACAAACACGAGTATATAAAGTCAGTTAGACAATTTTCTAAACCCATTATCAGAGATTGCAAAAGTAATGAAAAGAAGAAAATACAGAACTCGGCAGCAGCGCAAATGTTAATTCAGAAGTGGTTATTATTATTGATATTTTTCAGACAAAGTCCAGAAAGAAACGATAATTAAGCACCTAACTAATATTTTAACCAAGGTTGGGCCTTGAAGATGAGAAGATGAAGCTATTACATCTACACTTACGACATACCTAATGTTCTTTTCTAGGACTTGGATTCTTGCCGAGAGCTTTGAGGATTCAAGAGTCCAGTTTCCCTGTATCATTTAAACACCAAATTCTGCATAAAAACTTAAAACTTTCTCTCATGTCGACTCATTATGAATGATGTCGATATATAATTATATATAGTTAATATACCTGTGGCTCGGAATCAGTTGAAGTAAGAAGTTTCTCAGCATAAGAGTATCGCTCATACCTTTCCAGTATTGTTTCCATGCTGCACCAACTAAAAATACTAAGTCCAGACAATAATTCAGGTAAATTAATCAAACACACAAACACAAACATGATTAAGCAGATCATAAGCTAAACATTTCTCTCCCTTTATTCAAAAGCAAGGTGCATTAAAAGCTGAAAGGAAGCTACAACACCCTCCCTAACATCTTGATGTAATGTCCTTCGCAAGATCTTGACCATCTTATCTTAATTCCTCTCTTATTTTCTCAAACATTATCCAAACAAAGCCACCTTATAGCCAACATCTCATCAGTTGTTGGAGAACATCAATTTTTCTGACAAAAATTCCGTTTGGATATCACAACAAACTTGCTAAGTTTGCCTATCAATTTTATAACTCAAGAAGGTAAAACATACCTTTTGCACCAATACCACCACACTAAAAAAGTAAAAATAGAGCAATGCTATAGGAGCACAAAATGCTCACAAAATCATAGTTGTCAATCATTAATTGGTGTTTAAATCATATAACACTTGGGCCCACAGTTTAGACATCGGATCAAAAAGCGCAAACTAAGATTTTGTGAACAAGATTTTGTAAACATATTGCCCTAGTATTAGTCCTAAAAGTATAATCAGAAGGGCTCGAAACATTTGGATGAGAAAGTTTTAGGAACAAGTGTATTATAGATGGATAACATACAAAATCTGAATTTATCCACTTGCAACTATTGCACTCCATTTATCTACTTAACTACACAAAATGGTCCAATTACAAGAGTACTGATAAGCTCTTAAGACTCTACGAACTTTTTTTTTTTCTTCCTGAAACAAGACTTTTCAAGCTTTCAAATACAAGATATAATGAACTATAATTAAGGTATTTGTGCCAATGTATATGAACTAGAGTAACAAATGTTGATGTAACAATAAGTGGTCATATTACAGGTTGTTAGTGCAGACGGAGGTGTTACCTCAGATGTTGCCACTGACAGTCTAAGTGCTGTGACGAAAATACTTTGTAATTTGACATTTCTTTCTAATATAATTTTATACTAATGTCCTAATATTATTGTCTAGATGTTGGTCCATATTTTCAGGTATAATAAAGTTGATTTATGGGGCTTAAAACATGGAGAAGAAATTAATAAAGATTTATTTATAAATGGCGAGTTATTGAAGGAGTTACAAACATATTTAACATGTGTTAAATATGAGAGAAAAACGTGGGGAACTATTTCAAAGGCTTGTTGCTGATCAAATGGAGAAGAACAAGCATGGAGAAGCTCGGAGTACAACAAAGCGAAGCATGGGTTTGGGCACCAAGTTTTCGGTTGAGAAATACAAGGGAAGAGGACCAAGTCTTCCATGAAAATAGGAGAACATGCCCAACTCTCTCCCACTCCTCTTCACACGATCAAGGCAGCCCCAAGGCTGTTCTTTGTGTAGCCTCCAAGACATTGAAGGTTATAAATAGAGCTTGGATGAAGAAATTAAAGATAAGCCAAATATCACACACATCCATAGCACAAAGATCAAAGTACTCTTGGCTCCTTTAAGATTCTTTCTCCCATACACTCTTTTATCACTCAAATACTTCGGGTTTGAGTGAGTTTTGGTTAGGATAGAATCTTGTACTTTGTTCTTAGTTTGGTTCCATAGAGAGTATATCATATTAGTTATAGGGAACCTTTTGACTTTGTATTTGGTACACTTATTAAATAAAAAGTTTTCGCCTAAGGGCAATCTCAAGTTATATTTATATAACTTGAGAAAAATATATCTCTTGTGCTATTTAATTTTCCGCTGCAAAACTCTTTTATTTTTGTGTGTGTGTTTTCTGTCCGTCAGAAAGTGTTACCTGGGGTGTTACCTAACACTTGAGGTAACATCTGTTCTCAGTAAGCTTTTGACAAACATTTTCACAGGTCAAGATAGAGAATTCAAAGTGTATTGAAAAAGAAAAAAGGCCGAAGTAGTGACAATTTTTAAACCGCCACTCTAATAGAAATTGTGTTTTCAAAGAGTTCTCATCAAATAACCTTAACTTTTGCATCCTGATGAACCACAAAATGTATCCACAAAAAAAATAAAATAAAAATTGGTACCTACAAGACCTAGGGGGTGTAACCCGTATCAGGGATTAAGGGGTTGGGGGTCACACATGACTATAATTGATAGATAAGATATTTATAACTTTGTACATGCGATCACACAAATGCAAGCATGGATACTCTCTATGTGCGTCA
>JAOWBW010001298.1:240168-350322 GCA_026119855.1 Campanula takesimana
TTTGATGGGGGAAAAGAGGTTGAAGAAGATGAAGGTTTTGATGTCGGTTTTGGATAAGGGTTTGGAAGGCGGTTTGGATAAGTCTGATCTTTGTAATAACAGAAGGGATTTGAGCAGTTCCCTTTTTCTTCCTTGGAGCAGCGGTTTCCTTGGGACGAGCCGCAGGAATAGACGAACTGCAGGCTCCCCCTCAACCGCAGACTCCCCCTCAGCCTGTACCGCGGTCTGAGCTAACTGACTTAACCCTAGTCTGTGTAAAGTAGCAGTTTGACCTTCATTCTTAGCATCGTAGCATGGGCTGATCAGCAATGGCACCAGCATAAGGTTTCCCAGATTTGTTGAGCTGAGCCTCAGGAAACGGGCCACGTTCGGCTTCAGGAAGAGGGTCCTCATTCCAAAATTTGAGCATACCGCCATCCAAATGCGGTTCTGAAGGCATCAAGTTTAGATAATCCAAAGATAGATTTTTCAATTGGGTCCAACCAATAGTCCTTGTTTTCAGCAGAGAACTTGAAAATGGCAGTATCTTGATGCAAGAACTTTGTCAGCAACCTGCAATGAGTTCTGACCTTGGATTTCCAGCGGCTTTAGCAGCATGGAGAGGCGGTTTAGAACATTTATGATCTCCTTCATCACAACCTGGGCCAGTGCAGTTTCTTCCCTTTAAGAATGGCCACACAGTAAGCATACTGTTCACTTGTAAAGTTGTTGTGGTTTCCATTCTTGCACATGACTCCAGAATCCACTAATTCACATAGATGAGCCATCACCTCTCCAAAGTCCTTTTTGGAGGAATTCTTGGTGGAGAAAAAGAATGACTCCAATCAACTCCATTTAGTATTATGCTTAGAAGTTCCGGTTTTATCCCCATAACTCCAGAGTTCTCAAGACCAGCTAGAACTGCAATCTTGGAAGCGGTTAGGATCACTTCTTTGCCACAGACGGTGGACTTGATAGCATCTTCAAATTTTATTTCTCCGGATTCCAGATCCCTTATCGGTTCTCCTCTTACATCTAGTAAGGCAGCCTTCGTGGAAATCCCATTCTCAAAGATTCGGCGCAGATAATTGTAACGAACTGCGGTTCATCCATAAGAAACAAAGGTAGCAGTTTTGCATCATTCAGCAGTTTGAGGAGCTTCCTTCCAACTGCATCTTGTTTAATTTCATCCTCAAGAATCCTAGAACCGGGAACAAAGTTTGAGGGATCCTGAAAGATTTTCTTAGTTAGAAATAGCTTAAAGAATGATAGTTGAATCCTTAAGCAAACGCGGTTTGATTAAGTCCTACAAACTATAACAAGGAATCCTAACAATGAAAACATGCGGTTCAAGGAGAGTAAGGGTAAAAATGTAAAAACAAAGAATGAAGAACAGTGAAGGCAAAACGAATCAAAGAGGGGAAAATTTGAAAAAGAGTTTGAATGCATGAAGAACACGAAGAACAGAGTATGAAAATGCAAAACAAAATCTTAACCAAAATATGGAAAAACTATACCAAAAAGATCACAAAGAGCAGATTCTAACAAAGTTATAAATAAACTAAGACAAATAACAACACATGAACCCAGAATCTGCAAAATTTCGCAAGAACACCAAATGACCCCAAAATTGATTTTGCTCAAAATTTGAACACAAATCTTAAAACAAAGAAATCAAACAATATATTTAAGTAAATGCAAGCACAAACCACCAAGAAATTGAAGAAAAATCATAAAATGATCAAAGGAAGATGAACAAGCTTTTAAGCTTCAACATGGCGGAAAAATGAATATACTGAGTTAGGGTTCAGAATTTCATACCATATCAGGCTTCGATGGTTTGGACGATGTAGAAGAAGAAGCAAGATCAATTGATTTCTTGGTGCCATTAAAAATTTTTGTTTAAGTAAGAGAATTTGAGTGAGAACAGAGAGAGAGAGATGAGTGCGTACAGAGGAGAGAGAAAGGGTTTTTGCTAAAAAGAGTAGGAAGGTAAAAAGATAAATTGAAAAATGTTTGTCTTTTATACTCAATTAACCACCTCGGGCTAGTGGAGCGGGCATAACGGCTGAAGGAAACTCAACCGTCAGTGTACCTGTCGATTCGCATTCAATGCGGCAGAGATAATTGCAAAAGGTCCTTAAAGAATGAAAGTGACATAAAGTAGGGACTAAAATGCAATTTCATACCTGAGCGGTTTTGCGTAAACCGACTTACCTTTTCCTCATTATCGGTTTTGATGAAACCGATATCTTTCAGATCTATCTTCGGTTTCAGTAGAGAAACTGAAACCTTGCTTTGACAATTCGGTTTGGATAAAACTGAAGTTGTTCTACTTGACTCTTCGGTTTGAGTGGAATCTTTAGCCGAACCATTTTGTTGCGGTTTTGTCTCTTGAACCGCAAGCTATTTGCATTTTCTAATAGAGCCAAAATACTTAACAAAAATTATTAGAACAAGAATAAATAGGCATGAATTATATTAAGTAAGTTCATCATACCCATTTCTCCTCGTAATGAAAAGAACCTAGAATTTTCAGCGGTTTGGTGAGAATATCTGCAATTTGATCGTCGGTTCCCACATTTGCTAGAAAAATGTTCTTCTTTTCAACATGATCTTTAGGAAATGATATATCTTATGTCAATGTGCTTGGTTTTTGAGTGTTGTACTGGATTGTTGAGATTGATATAGCTGCAGTACTATCACAGTAGATAGGGCAGTTCTTCTCAAATACTTCATAGTCTTCCAACTGCTGTTTCATCCAGAGAATTTGAGAGCAACAGCTTCCAGCCGCAATATATTCAGCTTCAGCGGTTGAGACTGGAACCGATGCTTGTTTCTTGCTGGACCATGATACAAGCGGGTTCCAAGGAACTGACAGGTACCACTTGTGCTCTTTCTGCTTATCTTACATGATGCAAAGTCAGCATCTGAATAACCTAGTAGATCAAATGAAGATTCTTTGGAGTACAAAGTCCAAGGTTAACAGATCCACATAAATATCTAATAATTCTTTTAACAGCAATAAGATGAGATTCTCTAGGGTCAGCTTGAAATCTAGCACAAACACAAACACTGAACATGATATCTGACCTACTAGCAGTTAAGTAAAGTAAAGAACCAATCATACCTCGGTAGAGAGTCTGATCAACTTTCTTACCTCGTTCATCTTGATCCAAACTGCAGGCCTTTTGCATTGGGGTATCAACTGGCTTAGCGGTTCAAGCCCAAATTTTTTGATCAAATCTTTGGTATATTTGGCTTGGTTGATAAAGATTCCATCATGACATTGCTTGATTTGGAGTCCAAGAAAGAATGTCAACTCTCCCATCATACTCATTTCAAATTTACCTTTCATAAGCTTCTCAAACTTAACACACATAGTCTCATTAGTAGAACCAAAATAATATCATCAAATATATTTGAACTAATAATGAATGACCTTTGTGTTTAGCAATAAATAGGGTAGTATCAATTTTAACTCTATAGAAGAAGCCTTGTTCATTAAGAAATTTAGATAGAGTGTCATACCATGCTCTTGGAGCTTGTTTGAGTCCATACAGGGCTTCTTGAGCTTGAAGACATGATTGGGATATTTGTTGTCTTTAAATCCTGGCGGTTGAGCTACATAAACTTCTTCTTGTAGTTCACCATTCAGAAATGCCCTCTTCACATCCATTTGATATAACTTGAATTTCTTGAAGGAGGCATAGGCCAGGAACAATCTAATGGCTTCAAGTCTAGCTACAGGGGCAAAGGTTTCATCATAATCAATCCTTTTCTTGCCTATAACCTTGAGCAACCAACCCTTTGTTGCTTTGTTTCTGGTTAATAGTACCATTTTCATCCATCTTATTTCTGTATACCCATTTTGTTCCAATTACAGTGTGATCTCTGGGCTTGGAACTAGAGTCCAAACTCTGCATCTTTCAAACTGATTAAGCTCTTCTTGCATTGCAGCTACCCAACTTGGATCACTTAGAGCTTCATCTACCTTCTTCGGTTCCATCTGAGATAACAGTGCGGTTGAGAACAAACTGTGGTTATCTCTATGTGTTAAGCTTCCTCTTGTTTGAACACCAGAACTGATAGGACCTATAACATTAGTTGTTGGATGGTCTCTATGCTCATTGATTTCTGGGGGAGGTCTTCATGAACCACTATTTCTTGAAGATTTTCCAGAGGAGGCTCTTCTTGATATTCATTGAAATCCTCATTGAAGGTGATGTTTGGAACTGGATCAACGGTTTGAATGGGATCAGAAGAATGCGGTTCTACAGCAACACCTTCGGTTTGATTTGGAGCGGCTGGAGAACCTGATGGAGCGGTTGAGTAGGTTGGTCATTTGCGGTTGCATGATTAGGGTAAGATGTGCCTGTCTCAAAACCACTGAAATCATCAGCAACATTTGGAGCCATATGTGGCTCAAGAAGATTATGTTCATCAAATGTAACATGGACTGACTCTACAATTTTTAAAGATGTCTATTGAAACAACGAAAAGCTTTGGAGTGTTTTGAATAAACAACAAAAATACCTTCATCGGCCTTAGCATCAAATTTACCTCGATGCTCTTTGCCATTGTATAAGATGTAGCACTTGCATCCAAATATCTTGAAGAAGGCAATGTTGGGTGATCTGCCTCTCCATAATTCATAAGGAGTCTTGTTGTGAACTTTGATGATTAGGGAGCGGTTTGGGTGAAAACATGCGGTATTGACGGCTTCGGCCCAGAAGTATTTTGGAAGCTTTGCTTCTGCAATCATGGTCTTCCCGCTTCAATCAAAGTCCTGTTCTTTCTTTCTACAACTCCATTCTGTTGTGGAACCCCAACGGCAGAGAAGTTATGATCAATTTCATGATCATCATAATATTGGGCAACACCAGTGTTTGTAAATTCGGTTCCATTATCTGAACGCACGGCAACAATGTCATCCAATTTCTGAGTTTGGAGCTGTCTAAAGAGAGCGGTTACGATGCCATAAGTATCATCTTTAGAGGCCATCATTTCCACCCATGTATATCTTGAATAATCATCAACCACCACAAGTGTATAACGGTTTCCTCCAATACTGGCGGTTGGGACAGGTCCAAATAAATCCATGTGCAGCAGTTGCAAACAGCGGTTCGTTGAAGGCGCGGTTTTACTAGGAAATGCTGTTTGGGCTGCTTTCCAAGCTGGCATGCTTTACACTTTTCATCATGATGGTCAGCCACTTTGGGTAGTCCTTTTACTAGACCATCCCTGTGCAGTTTTGCTAGATACTTGAAGTTCAAGTGGCTGAGCCGCTTATGCCATAACCAGCTGCTTTCACTATATTTTTGGCT
Source organism: Campanula takesimana (assembly GCA_026119855.1). NCBI lineage: Eukaryota > Viridiplantae > Streptophyta > Magnoliopsida > Asterales > Campanulaceae > Campanula > Campanula takesimana. The sequence goes on from JAOWBW010001298.1 coordinate 245,475, forward strand.
ACAAAACAGAGGTCAGCAATAGAAACAATATTGCTCAAATCTATCATATAAACATCACCTGTTCTGTTGCCAGTCAGTAGAGTGACTCTAGAGGAAGCATCTTTGATATAACAGCTAGTTGATGTGAAGATGCAGTTCATTCCTTTGTCACAAAACTGAGATATGGAGAGAAGGTTGTGCTTGAGTCCTTCTACTAGTGACACATTTTCAATAGTCACCTTTCCTCGTTTGATTGCTCCATATCCTACTGTTTCTCCTTTCTTGTTGTTACCAAACACTACTGGGGGACCTTTCATTTGGATGAAACTGCAGAGTAGTTCGGAATCTCCAGTCATGTGTCGTGAGCATCCACTATCCAAATACCAGAGATCCTTCTTCTTCTTAGCGGTTTCCAGCCATAAAACATGAAATCTGAAAAATAAACATGAAAGGTTTTGGTCCCCCTTATTCCTTGGGTCCTAGGGTTAGCAGCTTTTTGGGACCCACACCTGTTTGACCTTAGGATTTTTACGTCCCTTGGCATTGGGTGTGAATCTTAAAAGACAATGACCAGCACTATGACCAAAATCAGCGCAAATAGCACAATGAATAAATCCAGGTTTTGGTTGCAGTTTTACAAACCTTTCTGCTGACCTTCGGTTTCTCATGTTTTACTGAGTCAGCGGTTTTGGCTTTAACAAAGATTACCTTCTTGAGCTCAACCTTCCTCTTAGGTGCGGCTTTAGGAAAATGATAGGAATTTCCTTAAACCGACTAGGAGCGGTTTCATCACTCAATACTTCATTGGTTGCCTCAGCCGCTATGGATTTCTCTTTCCACTTTGAATCTCTCCCAGTCTGGTTTTTAGGGTACTCAAAGAAATAATTTTGCCTTTTAATTTCTTGTTTTGAGCCTTTTTACCAGCATGATTAACCTTAGGAATTTCTTTGGTTTGTTCAGTAGTTTCACACCACCTTCGGCACAGAGACAAGGACACCTACACACCATCATCGGTTTAAACCCCAATCCACTTTTATCCGAAGTAGGAATTTGTGAATTTAGGATTTGTTCCACGGTGACACCAGACTTAGTCCATACATCGGTCACTTTTTGAAGGTCATCCCTTTGTACGGTAAGATCATGGATTTGGGTGATAAGTACCACGGTTCTATCCTTCAGATAGCGGTTTTCATCCACAATAGTAGATATCCCAGCAATTTGGAGCTTGGGGTTTTCAATTTCCTCCTTGTGGGATTTACATACACGTTGGGATTCTTCAAGTTCCGCAGCCATTAGTTTATATGCCTTCTTAAGTACAGTGTGTTGTTGACATATAATATTTGCACGTTCTAGTACCTGATCATCATGACTTTGGTCTGCTTGAACCTCGGGAGTGTAGTTTGGTGTTGTAGGAGCTTTGCTTGATCTAGCCTCAGGAGTTTTAGGTGAAACTGACTTCATTTGTTGTTTTGGCAGTGGAAGGCTTTCGTCAATTTCAATTCTTTCTTCAAATCCCATGAGACAGAGATTAGCAGTTTCTTCATCATCACTTTCATCTGAGTCTGAACCCATCCATGTCAGCGGTTGATCTCTTTGGTCAGCTACCATTCCTCTTCTTTTCACGAATTTCTTGTTGAATGGTTTCTTTGCTGGCGCGGCTTCATACCTCGGTTTGGGACAACTTGAAGCAAAGTGACCTGCCTGTCTGCAGTTATAACAAACCAAGTCATCCCTTGTCTTGGGATCTGCAGTTTTGTTGAATCTGGTTGGAGAGGACAAACTTTGCTGGGCCTTTGGATGGAAATTGAGATCTATTTTTTTCCTAAACTTGGTGTATTTCTTCACATACAAAGCAAATTCTTCATCATGCATTTCATCAAAATCAACTTGAGTAGAACTTGAGGATTGTGATCCTACACTCTGAGCATAAGAACTTTGAGGAGGAGTGTAAGATTGATGAGACTGCTGATAAGATTGATAAGATTGAGGATATGATTGATGTGATTGAGGATAGGATTGGTGAGACTGTTGGTAATACTCAGAAGGTGCGGTTTGTGGATTATATCTAGGAGCATTTTGGTCAGGAGGAGCGGTTTGCAAGTGAAGGTGAGGAGCGGTTTGATGATGGTCTGGATTGTAGACAGGAGATGAGGTATTGTTGAAAGCAGCTAGAGAGAGGGTCTTAAATCTGCTTTCGGTTTCATGAACCTCTTCAAGCTTAAATTCAAAAACCTTCAGCATGGAATACAAGTGTCGAAGATCAAGAGCTTCCAAGTCCTTGTTGTCTTCAATGTTAGTAGTTTTGATCAGCCATTTGCTACCAAGAGCTTGCATGAATCTCATGTTCAAATCTGTATTAGAATAGACATGACCAAGAGAAAAACAAACATTAACAATATCAATAAACCTCTTATAGGATTGTCTAAGAGATTCCTTAGGATCTTTAACAAAATAGTCAAAGAGTCTTCTCTGTTGATAGAGGCGGTTCTTCTTGGTATCTGAATCTCCTTCCAGAAAGTCAACTATAGCATCCCAGGTAGCCTTTGCGGTTTTGCAGTGAAGCACCTTAGAATGAGTCCTCAGGTCAATAGCTGACACTAGCATGGACATAGATCTTCCATCAAAATCCACATTGATGCGGTCTGCATCAGTCCATTCACTTTCTAATTTCTTAACTTCAGCTTCTTCTCCTGCAGTTCCTGCACGAGGATTAGCTTTCATAGGAACATATGGTCCATCAGTAACCGCGGTCCACAGTCTACGATCACATGAAATCATGTGTTTCATCATCCTATCTTTCCAAAAGATAAAACTATCTTCATCCAGAATCGGTAAGTGATTCGAATTGGATTTTTGCATCATATGGGTGTTTGTGTTTGCCATTGGATCAGCACCCAAGCGGTTAAGCTTGTAAAAACAAGTTTGGTGGATATGCTCTGATACCACTTGTTGGTCCCAGAGGGCAACAAGGGTATAGAACCGCTAGAGGGGGGGGGGGTGAATAGCGGTCCAAAACTTTTTCTAAAATACCCTTAAAATCAACTGAGTACTTATCAGTTTGGCCAACTGCGGTTCAAAGCACAAGAACCGAACTGATAAAATGCACAGCGGAGTTTGCGGTTTGGCCAAATAGGTTAGTTAATGAGTTGGGAGGTTTGACTCGGGTTGAGAAAACACTATGATGCAACAGAATAGTTAAACTTAAAGTTTAATGGAAAACACACTTCATCTTTCAAGTCATTTCGTATATGGAAACAAGTTCAAGACCACAAACAAGAATGATAAATATCAAGACAGAAAATAAAGATCCAACACACAAATTGAAGAGGTTCGTTCTTAAATGAACTACGTCCTCTACCTAGATGGTTAGTCTAGGATTTTCTAATAGCTATAAGACTTGTATTAATTTAGAGGAGGTTTTACAAGATGAATCTAAACTCTAAACAATAAGTCTAACCTAAGCTATAATAACAACCGGTGTTTTCGAAGTATATAATCTATGTGATCATATAAATCGGGTGTGTGTGTGAAAAGAAATCAAATGCTCTAAGTATCTAAATGATGGTTGAGCAAATAGAATTCTTTCGGTGTAAAGGCTAAGTATGAATGGTTGTTAGGCTTGAAGCTTTGATGAAGAACTAGGTTTGCAATGGAGATGGTTTGAAGATATGAATATCTGGGTTTAAATCTTCAAAGCAAACTTGAATACTTGGGAATGAATCTCTTGAAGCTCAGCAACCTTCATTATTGAATAATGGAGGCTATTTATAGGCAGAGCACCCTTGTGACCGTTAGGTAAAGATTTGAATCAAATCTGAAGGGTACAGTGCTGTCGAAATCCCATTGGTTGAGCTGTCATTTTCGTCCTTGGTTTTGTCTTGTAGTCCTCGGTAGTTGTTGCACCACTACCTGACATTTGTCCTTTGTTGCAGAAAGGACTAACGGTAAACAATTCAAACTGATAGACAAACCGACATTCCTTGCAGAAACTCCAAGTTAACTTAGAGTTATTTTGACATGACATAACAACATCCCTTTACGGTCAAAAAGGGAATGTTTGTCTAAGGAATAAATGACATCTCTTTAATTCTTCAATAACTGCTCTGCGGTTTCACCAATCATAGGGGCGGTTTGAAGAATGATCTTGATGTGCGGTTTCATCAAACATGCAAACTGCAGTTTGATGAAAACTGAAGGGCTCCATGCTGGCGGTCTCAAGATGACGGCTTGAAGCACTAAACCGCTAATGATACAACCGAACTATACTCAGCCTAGAAAACTAAAAATCTAGAAATGGACTTATCTAAAAATTGAAGTAGAACTTCATTACATGCGGTCCTAAAGTCCATAAAAAGACACGTGGCATGGATCAATCAAATTAAGGTGGGTGTACTAACAAAGAGTCCTAACAGTCGCACTTTGCTGACACCTAGTGTCGTTGAATCTTTGATATGTGCAAAGGATTGGTTGTTCGGTTGCATTGGTAATTTGTTATATTTAATAGTACTAAATAAGTAAATTTTGTGTTAATATAGTCATTACTCATTAAGTGATCATTGATATTTTGATACAGGGAATAAAACTGAGGACAATGACTTGGAAGTCAATGTCCTTGATGATTCTTCTACTTTTACACCCACCTCTAGGTCCTCGTCTATCGCTTCTCATGCTTCTTCATCAAAAAGGAGTAAAGTACCAAGGTAATAGTTTTTCATCTAATTAATACGGAGTAATTCAATATGCAGGTTGTTGAAGGGTTTTACATTTTGGATTGCTCTATCTATTATGTGAATGTAGATGGCAAAATCAAACTGGGTTCGCTTCTATTGTTGAATAATACTCCATCCGTCCCAAAATGATGTTTCCACTTTTTTATCGTTACTTCGAATGAAGAGTTCTATTTCGTCATTCTAAATGTACTTGTTTTCATCTGTCAATCTAGTGTCCTTTCATAACCAGTTTCAGTTTTAGTTTTATTAAGAATGTAATGCTTATAAACTTTGATTGTTTGCTTTTAGGAATAATCTTGATGAGCAGCTGATATGATAGGAAAAAGCTCTAGTAGATGGATTTTTTCACTCTGATGTGGTTCAATAGATGGACTTTTGTTAATATCACAAACTTTTACATATTTCTGTGGTTGTTGAAAAATGAAGACCTGTAGCTAACTATTTGTTATTTAATTACTAGTTGCATTGCCCTACATCAGTTACTTTTTTGTATGAATGATGATCTAATTGATTAGTATTTTTATGGTAAAAGTGCATAAAACAGTGATACATAACTTTTCTGTGTCGATGTAATGTATTGTGGTGGTGGTGGTAGTTGGAGGTGGTGGAGGGGGGCCATGGTAAGGGTAGGGGTGGGGGTGGGGTGGGTGGGGAAAGGGTAAGGGTGAATGGGTAGGGTGGGGTGGGTGGGGCAAGTGTAGGGGTGACGGGGGTGGGCAGTTAATTTGTTGGGGAAATAATGGGTATAACCCGGGTGGTGTCCATTAAATAATGGATAAATTTGGATATTATCCATTTACACCCATTATTGTTAATGGGTATTATGGATATTATCCAAATTCACCCATTATCTTAATGGGCAAATATGGGTTTTATCCATTGTTATCCGGGATACCAATTTTGCCACCCCTAATCTCGGTGAATTTGGCATAGATTCGAAGCAAACACAATTGCAAGGATTTGTGCAACAACCCAATCAAGGTACGTATTCTCAAACTTCTTCTAATTTATTTTCATATGATCATTTAAACCATAGGAAACAAATGGCTAAATTTGTTTGTGCGCAATCCCTTCCCTTTAGTTTTCCCGATAACGAAGATTATGAACAATTAATTAAGCTTTCTCTTAATCCCTCCGCTATGAAAGTAGCTCGTACAACCCTCACTCGTGATATTAAAATTTTAGTAGGAGAAATGAAATATGCTTTATATCAAACATTTGATCATTTGTCATCTAAGGTTTCTATTTGTTCTGACATATGGAGCGATAGCAAAATAAGACATTTTTATATGGGTGTAACATGCCATTGGATTGATGATTCTTGGAGAATTCAAAAGAGATTAATTGCATATCGAATATTTGATGAGGCACACTCCGCGCATAATATAGCTCATATGTTACAAATAATTTTGCAAGAATATAATCTAGTTGAAAAGGTTTTTTCAATGTCTTTTGATAATGCTAGTGCTAATACCGCTAGTTTACCCAAATTAATTTTAGTTTGTAAACCATCACTAGGTGGTCGATTTTTTCATATTATATGTTTGTGTCCTATTTAAAACTTATGTGTCCAAGATGGTTTGCGTGCTTTGGATACTTTTATTACTTTAATTAAATAAGCGGTTCATACTATTATGAAAGTATCAAAAATTACAAGGCAATGGAGGCATTATTGCACAAGTCAAGGGAAAAAACAAAAAAAAATCCCAACGGATGTTCCAACTCGATGAAATTCTACCCTTCATGTATTACAAGAAACTTGGAATTGGAGAAATGAAATTTGCATGTTCTTGGGATCCATTAACTATGGTGTAAATTTATATACTCCACAACTCAACAATGGGAAGAATGAGAGAGTATGATGAATTTGTTGACGAAATTCGAGATTGCAACCACGGCGTTATCCGGTACGTATTACCCTACTTCTAATTTAGTTCTTGATCATTGTCTAGAAATTTCTAGTGTATTTTCCAAGTTTCAAAATGATATATTTCTTAAAGATGCGGTTTTAAGAATGCGAGAAAAGTGGGTTAAATATTTACTCGACATCCCCGATCTTTTTTTTTAATTTCTAAGTTATTAGATCCTAGAGTTAGAGAGGCGGGTTTAAAACATTTTTTGGAATGTTATTATTCAAACTTTTATTTATTAAATGATCCCAATTTTCCTAATGTTGGTCAAAAAGTTGCTAGTGTTAGACAAACATTTTTAGAAATTTTTGTGGAATACAAGTCAATATATGGTGATGCTACTCCAACTCCAAGTGCTACTACTCATATTCAACCTTCCTCTACCACCACCTCATCACAAGCACGACCATCATTTGTTAAAAACTACTATGGAACTAGTGGACGATCTCGTACTACCGGTGCTAATGGAGAATTTGATAAATATTTAACCGTTGATTTTGAAGATGAAGATGATTTTGATATTTTAAATTGGTGGGAAAGCAAAGCAAAAAAATTTACTATCATTGCTAGAATTGTAAGAGAAGTACTTGCTTGTCCCGCATCAACGGTTTCGGTGGAGCAAGCGTTTAGCATTGGTGGAAATATTGAGCATAATCGTCACAATTTATCATCCGATAGTTTCGAGGCTTGTAATTTGTTGAATGATTGGGTTAGAGCGGAAAAAAGAACGCAAGACGAGGCGCCAAAATATGTTTTAGACGAGTACTTTGATGAGACTAAATCAGAAAGCGATTAAGGTAAGTAAAATGTAATTTATTTAATTGTTATTGTATTTTCTTTTTATAGGTTAGAATTTAGATAAATATTTGTAATAAAAAGAGGTAAAGGCTCCTAATGTCCTCCCTTAATTATAAAAGGGCAAGGTTGGTTGTCCCCCCTCATTGTAAATTTGCATTTAATTAATAAAATTTAAAGGGTACCATCCCTTTTTTCTTTTATATACTATCATTTGTTTTATTGTTTTCTATGTTTGTATTGAACCAACAATTAGGATGAAAAAGCCAAGTAGCCAACAAGGTATTCAGATGATCAAGTTTAGATGATAACAAAAAAAAAAAAAAGACAAAAAAGGAACCGCGGAACCGGATTGTGAACCAGAACCGGATCCGGTGTAACCAAGGGCCGGTTAAGGTTAACCTAAAAGCCGAACCGAAACCGGCATTGGCCATCCCTACCCCTAGCCCGCCTAGCGCCTAATTTGGCCGATTTAACGAAAGTCGCGGGTGACCACCCTTGACTAAGCACGTAGGCGCTTGTCTTTTAGAACACTAGTTGAAACGAACAAGGGGTAGCATCAGCCTTGGAATCTCAACTTATGGTAAGTTTATTTTTATTCATTGTTGATTTATTCGAGTCTGGGTACTTTTGTTTGATTTTTGTAAGGGCAAATTACAATTTAGGGCCTAATGTCTACGAGGCGGTTGCAGTTTGGGGCCTGACATGCAAAATTTAGCGAAATAGGGCCTGACTTGACATTTTGTTAGCAAAATGGGGCTTTTTAACGGGTTTCATTAGAAAAGTCAGTTAAGTCACATGTGATTGACGATATGGATCGATAAGAAATGATAATTAGTTTTTAAGGGGTTAAATATAAATACTTAAACTTAAAGTCACAAAATATGAATTTTCAAGTTTTAAATTAAAATTTTGAAAAAAATAACTAATCCCTCAGTCCCAGAGTAAGAGTTCTACCCCTCATTTTCACGCTTATTAATAAATATTGGAAGTGATGTAAATATTGTGAGTGTAAAAGTAAAGTAGGAGAGAGAATGAGTGAGAGAGAATAGTAAATTGATTGGTGTTGTGAGTATAAAAGTAAAATAGGAGAGAGAATGAGTGGGGTGAATAGTAAAGATTCTTTGCCATTTTAGGAATAGGACTCTTACTCTGGGACATACCAAAATGGAAAGTAGGACTCTTACTCTGGGACGGAGGGAGTAATATATTATTTTTTTATTTTAATTATTTTTAAATATAAATAAATAAATTATTTTTGACAAAATATTTTTGACAATTTTTTCCCATATCTAAATAAAAATATTTATATAAAATTTAAAAAAAAAACAAACAAATTATGAATTTTCTTTGAAAAAATATTTTTTTTCCAGGTTTAGATCTTCGCTTCCAACCTCCCATTTTCGTCATATGTCTCGTCTCAAAACACCTTTGACCACCATCTCCATCAATTTAGATGGACAAAACTTATCAATTTTCTTTGAAAAAAAATATTCTTGAAGGGAAATGATTATTTATTTTAAAAAATTAAATAAAAAACTTAATATTTTATTTAAATATTTTAATTTAAAATTTGAAAACCTATATTTTGCGACTTTAAATTTAAGTATTTATATTTTACCCCTTAAGCACTAATTCTCATTTCAAATTGACCCATTTCGTCAATCACGTGCAAATCACATGAGACTTAACTAACTTTTCTAAAAAAAACCGTTAAAAAGCCCCATTCTACAACGAAAATGTCAAGTCAGGCCCTAAATCGCCAAATTTTAGAAGTCAGACCCTAAACTGCAACCGCCTCGTAGACATTAGGCCCTAAATTGTAATTTGCCCTTTTTGTAATTATTTTATGCATTTAACTTCGAAAAAATTGTTTTTAACATTAAATATTAGGTTATTGACATAGTGCCCTTGGTTTTTTGCATTTTATATTTCGTTTTTAGTACAAGTTGCATAGTCAAATATATGTTGTTTATTTTGTGCCGAATCACCACTCTTTTTTTTTTTTTTTCCATAAAGCTTCATCATGGGGTAACTTTGAAATGGTGATCTTTGGATTTACACTGGGGGGATGAAACCTGGTTTGATTATTGTGAGGATGAATGTTTTCCCATGGTTGAGCTTAAGATAATGATGCAAGAAGCTGGTGTTAAGTCTGATAAGTACACAATTTATCAAAAAATACATAGGATGGATAACAACTTTAGAATTGTTAGGAATGATATTGATGCTTGTGATATACGGATGTTCATTCCTAATACTAATAGGTTTGCTGACTTATATGTTGAATTAGACAAGGAGATATTATCAGATGGAAACAATGAGAGGTCTGTTAATTCCGTTCAGAGTGATTTAAAGGGAGGAGATGGTCATAATTCTGAGCATGAAACTCTCCATGATAACGAGTATGATAGTTCAGATGATGATGATATGAAGTGGATGATACTCAGAAAACCAGAAAGGGGAAATCCAATGCAAAAGATAAAGGAAAATTGGTTGATTGGTCATATGTGGAAAGGGAAAAATGTTTCTATTGACTACAATTCAGATGATGGGTTAAAATCTTATAAAAGTGATGACGAGGAGCAGATAAATAGAGATGTTGGAAGGGTTTTCAATCCTAAGATTGACATGGCAACGCCTGAGTTTGAATTGAATATGGAATTTTCAGACGATAAGGTATTGAAGGATGCAATTTGAAATCATGCAATTTCTGAGGGGAGACAAATTCACTTTGTTAAGCATGGTAAGAATAGGGTTAAGGCTAAGTGCAAGGATACATGTCATTGGTTGATGTATGACTCAACATGCCAAGGTGACACAAACCTAGTGATTAAGACTTTGAATACTTACCACAATTATACAGTACAATTTCAGTCTCATCATATGACTCCCAGTTGGCTAGCATCAGAACATGTGAATGATTGGAGGGCTAATCTAACACAACCTACAAAGGATTTCAAAAAGACCATTTTCACTAAGTACCAGAGGAACATACTAATCCATCAAGCATATAGAACCAAAAGAAAGGCATTTGAGATTATTGAAGGCAGTGTGCCTGGCCAATATGCTAAATTGTGGGACTATGCACAAGAGCTTAGGGTTAGAAACACTGAGAGTTCAGTCTTCATGTGTGTTGAAGGTGTGGAGGTGGATAAACCTATATTTCATATGTTTTATGTATGTCTGGGAGGGTTGAAGAAGGATTTTAAGCTGTGTAGAAAAGTCATTTTTGTGGATGGGTGCTTTTTAAAAGGAGAACATGGGGGCAGTTATTGTCAGCATACGGGATAGATCCAAACAACAATTGGTTTCCATTTGTTTATGCCATTGTTGAATCAGAAACAATGGAAACATGGAATTAGTTCATTAAGATAATGAAAGATGATTTGGAAATTATGGATGATAGTGAGTATGTTGTGATGTCTGACAAGAAAAATGGATCTATAGCTGCAGTGTGTACTTACATGCCTAATACAGAACATAGGTTTTGTGTTATGCACATGTTAGCCAACATGAGAACTGCAGGATTCAGAGGTTTAATATATAGGGACCAGTTGTGGAATGCAGCATGTGCAACAACTGAAACAAGGTTCACGTCAAGTATAGATGACATAGCTACCTATAACAAAGATTGCTTTAATTGGTTCTCTGATAAACCTCCTCAAGATTGGTCTAGATTAGGACTGGCAATTATGCGGGTTGGGTTGGGTTGAAACGAGTTAACGAGTTGAGACAGTCCAACCCATTACAACCTGTTTAAGAAATGGGCTTAATGGGTCGGGTCATTGGTGGGTCGACCCGTTAATTATTATTTTATTTTTTTTTATTTTTTTTGGGTGCTGCCCCCAGCCACCCCCTCCCCTCCTGTTTGTGTGTGCCTGTTTTTTTTTTTTTTTGGTGCTGGCCCCCAGCCACCCCCCTCCCCTCCCTCCTGTTTGTGTGTGCCCGTTTTTTTTTTTTTTTTTTTGGTGCTGCCCCCAGCCACCCCCCTCCCCTCCCCTTTGTGTGACTCAATTGCTACAACAAACACACTATATATAAGCTGATTCAAATTCACAAGCCTAAGTAGTAAAAGCAATTTTGAGCCTGTAAATCTTATAATTCTGTTTTTTTCTGCAGATTCTTGGGGATAAAGAAAAACGGACAAGGTATGATAGAGGGGAAGACATGGAGGAAGGCAAGAACTGAAGACGGAAACATAAAAAAGTACTTCAAATTAAATTAGGAGGACTTCGACAATATAAATGCTTAAGTCGAAAACATAACAGAATATAGCAAAGTGATGTTTTACACAATAAACCACAATCTAGTTTATCATTTTCCTTTTTCCTAGTTGATCTATTCTGCCATCATCGAGTCGGTGGGCGCCTCCAAAAATGGCTGCTGGTGCATCTTTCTTTTGCAAACTCCTGTAATATCATACAGATGACATGAAGTCATTACTCCCTCCGTCCCAAAATACTTGTAGTTCTAGGATTTTCACACAAATTAAGAAAAACAATTAAATGCTTTTACAAAAACAACTACCATCATAAATAAGTTCAACCCCTTAAACTACAAGTATTTTGGGACGGAGGGAGTAATAAACAAAAAAAAAGGATCATTACTACATATTTCAAGACAAGAACAAGCTTATAAAAGGATCAACAAATTCATCTTCATAAAGGGAAACACTGTGAACATCAATGAACAACAGTGGGTGTTCCAAATTAGGCATAAAGAGGTGACAAAAATTGAAAACTTCTGGCATATTTGGAAATGAAAATGAAAATGAAAATGAAAAAGAATATGAATATTCATCCCAGGGTAGTTGATTAAGTAAAGAGAATAAACTTGGGTTCAAACCCTTAAGAGATTTTGGGCCCAAAGCAAAATTGAAGGCATGTGCCCTCATCCTGTTTCATCTTTCCAAACTCATAAATGGCATAAATTATGTTAATTATATTTCAGATTAAAAATAGTTAAATCATATTCACAACACAGAAAGAAAATCAAGAACTAACTACCAGGAATTATACATCAAAAGTTAAATAAACAAACAATACCAGGAATTATACATCAATAGTCATCTTGTAAAGGGTTTGGCTGGATAAGAATTCTTAATCAAGCTGCTTTCAAAAAAGATGAATTCTTTGTGAAAAAATTGGGTATTTAAAGAGGAGCAGCCGTGGGGTAAAATTTGTTGAAATCCATGAATAAACATGATTAATCGAAAGAAAATTAGGGTATAGAAAGTTGAAATTAACTAACCTGGAACAAAATTAGGGTTTACAATGTTGAAAAAAAAGTTGAATCTCCAAAGTTGTCTCCGCCGACTCCACTAACGTCGCCACGGCGCCGCCTTCCACTGATGGAGATCGTCGACTCGTCATTGCACTTTGATGGAAATCGAACAAGTGAGGACGGGGGCTTCAGGCTTCTGAAGAGCGAAGAGGACGCGATCCTAGTTTGCGTTTTTCTTACTCGAAGCTAGCGGGTTGGAATGGGTTGGATGGGTCAACCTTTTTTAACCTGTTAATGTTAATGGGTTGGAGCGGGTGACCTATTTTAACCCAAACTTATTATTGGGTTGGGTTGGGTTGGGTAATTAATGGGTTGGGTTGGGTGGGTTCATGAGTAATGGGTTAGTTTTGCCAGGCCTAGTCTAGATCTCACTTTAAAACTATCACCAAATGTGATATCCTGTTGAATAACCTCGCCAAGAGTTTCAATAGCTTTATTCTTAAAGCTAGATATAAGCCCATACTAGCCTGTATTGAGACAATAAGAAATATGATAATGGCTAGGTTAGAAGAGAACAGACATACAACTAGAAATAAATGGCAAGGACTAAGGTTATATCCAAAAATTCACAAAGAGTTGGAGAAAAGGAAGAAGAAGGTCAGTGAGTGCATTGCTACATCTGCTGGAGCTAGAAAATTTTAAGTTACATGTATGAGTGGGAGTCAGTATTCTGTAAATTTGAGGCAAATGACTTGCACATGCAGGAAGTGGGATCTGTCAGGCATACCTTGCAATCATGCAATATCATGCATGTTTCTGAAAGAAGAAGAAGCTAAGAACTATGTAGACCCATGTTACAGAGTTGACACTTACTTGCAGGTGTACTCTTTTCTTATAAATCCTATGGATGATCCTGTTATGTGGCCAAGTACTGGATTACCACCAGTTTCGCCACCACCATATAAAAGGGTGCATCCTGGTAGGCCTAAGAAGGCTAGGAGGAGGAAAATCAGGGGTTACAATAAGGGGAGGGAGGTGAAGAAGGGGCACAAGGACTAGCTCAAGAGGCACAAGCACAAGAACAAGGTGGTCCAAAAGAATATATACCTGAGTAGGCTACTCAAAAGCTAAGTAATAAAGGGTACAATAAGGCAATGAGATGCAGCCTTCGTAAGGGTAGTGGCCACAACAAAAAGGGATGCCCAAAGAAAAAAGATATTGTGAGTAAGCTATACTTCTACCTACTATTTATTTTTTGTTTTATGCAATTTATTGTATACCTAACTGTGAATACCCCTTTCCGTAAATGCGGGCGACGCACGGGAAGTCTTTCTTTTATTTATCTTTTCTATAGGATTAGGATATTCAAGTTGGCATTTAACCTTATTAAAAGTCGCCACGTTGTTTTTATCGAGCTAAAACATTGAGAAAAGCTAACAGAGAGGGTTCGGGGGTTAAGTTACGATAAGAGAAGAATATCAAGTTATCACTCCTATCACCCGATAGATCGGACTTTCTATCATGATGAATGTGTTAGTAGTGTGCTAGTGATTGAGACCGGATCCGAAGATTGCCTACGCTCCTCTCATTTGAGAAGCTCAGGTCAGCGTAGTTCGCACATAATCGAAATAGAGAGAAGAAGCGGGATCATGCATAATGAAGGGGGAGGAGAAAAAAACATACAAGATGATCACTTCCTAGAATAATGATTATACCATTGATAAGATCGATATGTAGTCATCATATTCATCCTTGGAGAATTACTGATCATGGGAGTAATTATCTAAAGTTTAGGGTTTAGAAGTAGTTCCTAGATCTCATTGATCATCATCGGCTATGCATTATAACTAGGGATTAAAACATTAGATCTAGCATGTTCAATCTAACATAGTAATAAGAACATCATGAAACATGTATGAAATAACACATAAGCATGAAGATCGCTACCCTAGATACAGAGCATATTATGAATTCTAGTATGAACATGAAGAACACGTTATGAATCATATGAATATAGATGTATAAACATGATGAAACTAGCATAAATCAGATCTAAACTAAGAAAACACGTAGAATTATCACCAATCTTGACAAGAACGAAGTCGAATCTCTTACGCGGATCCACCGGACCTTCAGGATTGCTAGAAAGGTTTAGAGAGAGATTTATGCCGTCAGTTTTGGCTGTGGAACTCGGGGGGAGAGAATTGTTGTTAATTATGAACTGACATTACCTATTTATAGGAAAATCTCACCTGGAAGAAGTGGCCGCCCGGCTGGAAGAGTGGCCGCCCGGCTGGTCCAATTGGATTGGCTCGATTCCCGAGGATCTGATCAATCTGGACTCTTGAGAAATCCTAGATAACGTCTATCTTCGATCCCTCATCCGATCAGTCGAGAACATCTTCTTATCTGGGCTTTTCGAGAAATTCTGGATAAGTCCTGTGCAGCTCGTAAATACATGGGAGGTCCCTGTGAGTTCTAAAATGCCTAATAACCCATTTTCAGGTTGGGTACTAACAGTAGCCCCTCGGCGACATTTCTTGCAAGGCATGGAGGGTCGTCGATTAAGATAGGAACCGATCTGAAACATGAGTTCCAAATCGAGGGAAAGAATGAGAAAGAATGCGACCAGGTTGGTCGAGCGGCTGAACCTATGTCAGGCTACCTACGTATCCAAATGGAATCAAGCCGGTCGTAGTTCATGAACTGGGGAGAAGGAAACGAGTCATCGTATTTTGTTGAGGATAGATGTAAGCAATAAAGTCGAGGACTTTACTGGGGAAAGGAAGGAAGGCCGTACGGACGGTACGACAAGAAGTTTAATAATCGAGAACAGAATTAGGGATGAATTCTAACTTCCTATTGCAGCGCGCGTAATCGCATAATTTCTTCAGCGAACTACGGTACCAAGCGAGGAATGATCCTCAGGATTCGCAGAAATTTAGTAAACTACGGTGCCAAGCGAAGAATGATCCTCAGGATTCACAGAATTTTAATAAACTACGGTGCCAAGCGAGGAATGATCCTCAGGATTCACAGAGTTTTGATAAACTACGGTGCCAAGTGAGGAATGATCCTCAAGCTCGTAGAATTTTGATAAACTACGGTGCCAAGCGAGGAATGATCCTCAGGATTCGCAGAATTTTTGGAATTTATTGAAGTCTTCCGGACCCAATTGATTAATTTTAGAAATTTACTGAAGTCTTCCGGACCCAATTGATTAATTTTGGAAATTTACTGAATTCTTTCGGACCCAATTGATTAATTTTGGAAATTTACTGAAGTCTTCCGGACCCAATTGATTAATTTGGAAATTTACTGAAGTCTTCCGGACCCTATTGATTAATTTTGGAAATTTACTAAAGTCTTCCGGACCCTATTGATTAATTTTGGAAATTTACTGAAGTCTTCCGGACCCTATTGATTAATTTTTTGGTCAAATTCTAGTTAAATTTGGCTAAGGGTGCTAATCTCGGATTAAAAATAAGCCGAGAGGCTAAATTGCAAATTCTGTCGCCTAAGGGAATAACTGGCCACGTGGCCAGTCCTTCTGATTGGCTGGGATTAGTTGACGAGAATCATTGATGGGCGCGCGAGATGGAGGGCTGAGATCATGCCACGTCGCCTGGAGATACTGGCCGCGCGGCTAGTCCCTTCGCTGGACAGACCCTACAAACAGCCGCCGGCTGTTGCTGTCATCTTCACTTTCTTCCTTTTTTTGTCGAGTTTTGAGAGAGAAAAGATAGATTTTGAGATATTCTGATATTATCGAGATGGATCTTGAGTACATTTTTGGTGCGGGCCAACCGTATGAACAAGGTGGCGGTGCGGGACCACAATTTGAGTAAGGTGGTGGTGCGGGACCACAATTTGAGCAAGGTGAAGGCGCGGGGCAGCATCAACAACGGGCGAGGATGGCTTCTCGAAACTTCCGTCCCAATGAATGGCATTTCACGATGGGACAACACTTCGACTTGTACGTGGGTGCTAACAAGCATTGGTCCGGAGGGAGACTGATGGAGACGAAGGAGGTAACGATCTTGCTTTTTATTGCGTTTGGGTATTTTTATGTCTTTTATTTCATACTTGTTGTATTACTTTTAAGACTGTGTTAAATTAAATTAATCATTCGTGATTATTTAATTTTCTGGGATTGTTGATTATTTTAAGGACGGCAAACATATGCGCAAGTAGATAAAGCATGCATGTACACTTTAATTTATAGCACATAATTTATATCGCTAGTTGGGTAACGTACCTTTGCTGTGTTTACCTGCAGAGGATTAAATCTCACGGGTCCACTAGGGCAGTGGCCGAGATGTGGGGAGAGATTGCCGCCGGCTGGTGCGGTGAAGGAGAGGATCCGGGCTCTGGGCTTCGGTCCATTTTTTGATGCGGTACGGGCTGTAGAGGGGACCCAGAAGGTGATGGGTTTGGTTGAGGCGATGAGGGAGTATTGGTGGGACACCACCCATACGTTCCATTTTAGTTGGGGAGAGGTGACTGTTACTCCCACCGATTTTGCCGCTATTACGGGGCTCTTGTTTACGGACGTGGAGCTACCTTTCCATGAGTCCTTGTCTGCGGACCCGCACCGTCAGGTGGAGCTGATTGGGATACAGCTTGGCAATGGTGTGAATGGGAACGGCTTTGAGGCAGGTCACCTGAGGACCTTGGTGGATGAGGCTATCCAGGGCTTCATTAAGGGCATCCACGATACTGACTGTCTGGTGCGGGCCATCTTATGGTACAGTTTATCGCAGACCCTGTTCCTGAGTGCGGGGACTTTCTGTTGGTTTTCTCTGTTGGGTGCTCTAGCTGATTTGGAGCAGGCGAGTCAGATTTCTTGGGGTAGAGCTGGGCTGGCGGAGATGTACCGAGCCCTGGATATCTGATCGAGGTCCAGTACCTCGTCTTTCGACTGCTTTCAGTTCGCCTTCGAGGTATCTCTGACTCTTTTATTATTTCATGTCAGCCTTTTGTCAGAACTGTTTTGAACTTAAATACTGTTTTTCTCCACAGGTGTGGGTCTACGAGCTATTCCACATTGCTCCCTTTGGCACGCAGGGGGTTAAGGAAGTCCCGGTTATGAGGTTCTGGACAAAGAGTAACTGGTTGGAGGGGCGTGGTAAGGCCAGGAAGACTTCCGATCTGGGGATTTTTACTGTGAGATTGAGTGGTCCTTTGCATGAGGACTTCCACTTCTTCCCTTGGTCGGATCTAGTGCTGACAGGGGTCGGTCAGGCTCAGGATTTCACTGCCTCCCACTGCTTCTTGACAGGGTTGACTGGGGATGCCATATATCTTGGCGAGAGAGTCTGCAGGCCGCATAGCAGACAACCTATGTTGTGGGCCCCAAGTGAGCCTCCGAGGGACATGCTATATCCTGCTAGGCTGAGGAGGAGCGGTGACTACCGGGTCAGGACTCCAGCCCATTTGTACCAAAGTGGGGCTGATTATGAGTGGTTTGTGGAGCACGTGCTGCTGAGTCCGCAGGTTTTGGCGAGGAGGCAGGCTGGTGCCTATCCGGCTAGCTAGAGTAGGGGATCTAGATATGGTATGGACATACCGCTGTTCCCGGACAGTATTCGAATGCAGCGGGGTGGTGTCGAGGTGGACTTCGATTTGACTCCCACTGAGGCTGATGAGGTCACTGGGGCCCAGCTTCTTCCGCTTGGAGCTACGGTATCATACCCTTTGCTTTTTATTTCTGTCTTGCACGCACACACTTTAGACTTGTATCTGAACTGTGCTTTATTTGTCCCAGGTGACTCGGAAGGCTTATATCCACTCTGTCCGCTGGGGAAATATATTTGAGCGTTTGTTTCGGAGCTTAGCTGCTGCTTGTACCTGCCATCAAGAGGATGTGGTGGTGCCGCCGCGTAGAGAGAGGACACCTACGGAGGCTGCTTCTTCGTCTCATGCCCGCCGGAGGTCTGTCAGAGGTAGAGGCTCAGGAGTCGGTGGATCCCACTATGTGCAACAGCGGGGCCGTGATGATGATAGTGATGATGAGGAAGAAGATGTTGATATTGAGGATTCTGATTCGGACTAGGTGTAGTCCCTTTATTTCCTGCATTTGTTAGAGAGAGAGGAGAGGAACAGAGAAACATATTTATGTACAATATTTTATTTGCTTTTTGTATGTAATTAATTAGTATTTTCTTTACATGTTTTTACATTTAGTACAATGCATGAGCCTTAGGGGTAAGATGGCGATTACACACTATCAGGCAGTTTCACCCTCTTTATCGGACCTCTTTTGTGACTTGTGACCTTCAAAATGTCTGAGATGGGTCTATTCCGGCGTTTGTTGGGGACGGACTTGCAATCTGTTTGGACCGGCTTATGTGGCCGCGTGGCCAACCATGGGGAAGGACTGGCCGCATGGCTAATCCCTGGTCTGACACGATTTTCATCAGATTTTTCCTTGTACGATCAGGACTTGAACTCCCTACTCTATTTAATCAGCAGTCTCGCAGAGAGATGAGATAGACAACATTTTTTATTCCTTTTGCTCTAGATTTCGATCCTTCCACACCTTTCCGATGGATAGACACCCTAGGATTTCTGAGGAGAGACAATGCTACTTCATCAAGAGTTTGAAGATCTGGGTTGGGAAGCTTTCGAGGACAACTCATGCAAACTTTGATAGGAGATTCGGAATTAAGTGCCTTTGGTCCCGATGAGAAACTGATTCGTGCTGCTGCTAAATTCTGGGACAACGAGAATCATGTCTTTAACTTTTCTTATAATGAAATCACTCCAACGTATGAAGATTTTGCAGCTCTTTGTGGTGCAACAGTGACGGATAGGGTAGCCTGCCACATGACCAAGTGCCTCCGGAGCTTCGGGTCTCCTAACTGTTGATAGTTTCTGTTGAAGATGCTAGGGGTTTGCTGTTGGATGGTGGTGTCAACCTCTGTGGTCTTCCCATCAGGTTTATTAATAGCATGGTGGAATCTGACACGGCTCTAGATTGTCTAGTACTTTATCTGTTTGCCTCGGTATTGTTTCCACCTTACGTAGGAGTAGCTACTATGGGTTGTCTTGATATGGTAGACTAGGCTCGGGCCAATCACAGTATTGTTCCATGTTTACTGGGGGAGACCTTGCATGGTATTGGAGTGTTGGCTTCAGGAGCTCGAAAGATGACCAGAGGGAGTACCCGACTATTAACCTTGTGGTTGCAGGAAAGGTTGCGAGTTTTGGAGGAACCTGTCGGGCCAGTATCACCTTGGGTTTGCCAGAGTAGGCGCATAAAGCAGCGATTTGCAGGGATGGCTCGTTCTGCATGGGTGACATATATGGCCCAGATGAGTACGGCTCAGATCAAATGGATGGTACCTCATTGGGGGGTTATCATAGCACGGTGGGCTCAGAGCGGTCTCTGCATGATTTGGGTCCCTGCCTTTGATGAGACTACTTACTACTACGCAGTACGGGTGTGCCGTCAGTACGGGATGCCTCAGATTATACCCTTTTTATGGGATGAAACTTGTAGCAAGGTCACTGACAAGATACTTCCTATGAATAGCGGGGTTGCAGTTCTTTTGGAGCGATGTTGGTCTTATGATCTTATGCCCAGCACTCTCTGTATACAGCGACCACGTGACATACTTCTGTCTTGAGAATACTTGGACTGGTACCAGACGACCTTAGGGAATATGGGACAGACTCTGAGAAGACTGAGACGTAGGGTGGTGGTCCCTTATATCTCGAGCAGACGCTTGAGGGAGGACGAGAATATGCAACGAGAGGTGGAAACCGAGTTGGCTCAGCTAGCACCTACTGAGAGGAAAAGAAAGAGAGAAAGCCCAAGTAGGGTGACCCAGTTGAGGAAGACTTTATTTGCAGATCCTACTAGACAAGCTAGACGTGGACGAAGAGACAAGAAGCCAAAGGAATAAGAGGAAGAGGAGGAGTGACTCTGAGTATCCAACCACAGTCGTTGCAGACACATAGTTTAGATTTTAGTTTGTTTTAGTTTATTTAAATTTCAAAGCAGGTTATTTAGTTGCAGGTTCTTTCGAGCTTAGACTCATCAACTAAATGTTAACGTGTAGTGACTTATAGAAATAGAGATTTGCTTTAGTTATAAACAGATTGTTCGCTTTATTTGAAATTTTGTTCAAACCAGATTTGGATTTTTATTTATTTTTGAGACCGTACCTTTGAAGGCTGCCTACGTTCCCCTTTTACAAGTAGGTCTAAGGGGCTCAGGTCACCGTAGTTCATTTTTGATTGTAGAAAGGGAAGATAGAAAGGGGGAAGTAAAGAGAATGATAGTAATATATATATATATATATATATATATATATATATATATATATATATATTATTTTTTTTACAAGGGGGATGGCCGTTGTAGAAGACCGTTGATGTAGAGCAAGACTGCTGATGGAGAGAGACCGTAGTGGTCAGTTATAGTAGTGGCGGAGATTGTAAACCTTGATTGGGAGGAGGCCGTCGTTGTCCGTGTACACCCAATCTTCATTCTGTTTAGTTAAGCGACCCTTCTCGATGAGTATTCGGACCTCTTCTTTCAACTCTTGACAGTAGTCCGTACTATGCCCTTCATTCTGATGGTAGGAACATGTTCTGTTTGGTTCAAAAATCTGTAGTGTCAGAGTAAGACTGAATTCTTGCATCGGCTGTAGTTTACCAATTCTCTTCAGTGCTTTGAACATGAAACGGTAGATCCAAACTTGTGCAATATCGGAAAATGATGGGGGCTCCAATCTGTGACTCCAGCCTCCCTTACGTCGGTCCTAAGGATGGGGTATTTACTAAGTGGCTCTTTAGCTTAGTGAGAGCCAACTCACATTTCTGATTCAAACCTTCTTCTGAGAAATGCTGTAATTCTTTGAGGAGCGGGTCTCCTGCCATTGTGAGGCGGCTGATGTAGTGTAGCAGACCTATGAGTTTGATCCTTTCACTTTCTTGGCGAGGTGATGACATTGTTATTAACTTTCTGACTTTCTCGGAGTCGGCTTCGAATTTTTGTCCCAATCTGTACCCTAGAGCTTTTGTTTGAATAGTACCAAATCTGCATTTCGACGGATCTAGGAGAAGTTTTTGATTCCTCAGAATGTTGAACAGTTTTTGTAGGTTCTCGGTGTGTCGGCCGTAGGGTCTTTTGGAGTGCAACACCAGGTCGTCTAGGTAGACGTCTGTATCTGATGGTGACCCTCTTGGCATGTGGTAAGAGATACCAATACCTTTCCACTCTAGGAACCTGTTGGTGTGACAATAACTGCCCCATGGCATGTGAAAGAGTATTTTCTCGTCTGTTCGTACCGCGGCGGGTATTCGATTTTTACCGGTGAAACCTTCAAGGAACGATCGGACGTCTCTGTATTCGGTGGCTTCTAATAGTGCGTTTAAGTCAAACGGCGGGAATTTGTGTTTGGGTCTCAATTCATTAAGACTCATGATGTCTAAGTGAACCGTCGCCTTCTTTTTGTACTTCTCTGCGGAGATGATGTTGAGCAACCACTTTGGCCAAAATACCGATTTGATGAAGTCTCTATGTAGCAGTTCTTCTATTTCCGTCGCCATGCGAGGAGACCATTCGGGCTTGACTGGCAGCATCTCTTGCTTTACTGACCTCATGTCTGGTGTTGTCACTTGTGTCCATTCTGGCTTGTCGTCACAAGACCATGCAAAGATGTCTTCATATTCTTTGAGTAGCTTAATTAGTGCTCCTCGCTCTTCTCTTTGAAAGAATCTCCCAATCTGAGTCCACTTTAGCCTGTCTTGTCTTCCCAGATTCACACATGTTAACACCTCATCGGCAGCTTGGGCTCGTCTTTCCCTTTGATTCATAACCTGCTCTGAGATTTCTCGGATGTATTTTTTATTTAGTTCGCTTGTGTCTGCCTCTTTTAATGAATCGTTATTAACTATTTGTGTATCATTAGATTGATTAGTTAATTTATCATTTATAAGAGTGGTTATAGCAGGATACTCGGAAAGATCAAGACTTTCGATTAATGCACGAGGAAAGATAGTGTTTGCGATTATATTGTAGTCTTTTGACTTGAGGTCATTAGACTTGGACGGAGACACGAACTCATAAGTGAGAAAGGGGGACCTAACTGACTTAGGGGAAATTGACTCTCTAGGGGGTGAGCTGACCGGCGGCCCCAGATTCTCGATAGCAGTAGTCACAGGTCCGTATTCGATAACAGCCACAATATCATCTTCGAGGCTCAAGTGCTGGAACAAATCTTGGCCATCCCATGGCTCTGTTTCCTTAGCTTCGCCGACCAATGGTTCATCGAGTGACACGAATTCAGTATCGTAAGTCAGGTCCTTGTTTACTTTGATGTAGTACTCATTCTGGATGGTAGTAACTCTGCCAGCAGTCTTTCGAGGTTCCATATACCTTAGCTCTAGATTGGCCCGGTCGAACTTGACGTCTTTGAAGATTTCAAAACCCTTTTGCAGTTTTCCGTTGTGGTCGAACCATGGCTCTGCGAACTCGAAGTTTGAGTACTCTTCCCCATCTTTCACATAGTAACTATTAAGGGAAAGGCGGTAAGGTTTCATATCCAACTTCTTGTAAGGGAGTTGCTTCTTCTTGAGTACTTCTATATGCTTCTGCTCTGCTTTGTCATTAGAAGTAAGTACGTACCCTAGCCCAAACAGGCTTCTGTGGTCTACTTCCTCAGTCAAGTGTGTGGGACCTTGTAAGTGCTTGCCTAGCCCCAGCCCCGGTATGAAGCCCATGTTTCAAAGTATCTTGTAGACGGGTAGCACTTTATCAAAATTTCTGGTGAGATCTTATCACATATATGAGCTTGTGCCACTATTTCGAACCCACTGAAGAGTCTGCGGTCTTCCTCGTGTTGAATCTGTAACACAGGTACTCCTTTCGTGTCGGTGCCTTGAGCTGTTACTAGGTCGCTGTAGATAACTGTCACCTCATTCCCTGACTGGAATTTAACACACTAATGCAAGGAGGACGGAACGGTATTAGATTTGTGAAGACAAGGGCGTCCTAGCAGGATGGTGAAGGAGGATGGTATGTCGATCACTTAGAAATCCATAGACAGAGTTTATGTCCCCACGGAGATGGGTAGTGTAACAATTCCCAACACTGATCTGCATGTGGAGTCATAAGCTTTGATTGTCTGTTTGGAGGGCCTTAGAGTGGTTGGGTCTATACCCACCACATCCATCATTCGTGACGGTAGTACATTGATGGCGGATCTGTTGTCCACAAAGGCTCGAGGGATTTTTTTCCCACTGATTTTGACTGTGATGTGCAGAGGTTCATTATGATCAATGCCAAATGGAGGTTCATCTAGCTCTGAAAAGGTGATGATATTCTCGAAGTGAATGTTTCCGATCATTTATGTGACATTCTCGGGAGTGGTGTCCGATGGGACCATAGTAGCGGCCAAGTTCTTCTCAAGCATTTGACGGTAAGCTAGAGATGAGGTGAGTAAACAACACAAGGAGATGTGAGCTTAGGTTTGTTTAAGCTACGTGAGGATGGGATCCTCTTTCTTGGGGTCTAACGGTTCTGACTCCTTATTGAAGACCTTCTTTGTACCCTTGGGATCTGACTGATAGACCTGTCCGGACCTTGTGAGTAGGTTGATTTCGGCTCGCATGTCGTATGGAGACTGTGGTATTTTTGCGGATTCTGCGAAGATTTCGGCTATAGACAGTGGTGGAGATTTAAGTGGACCGGAGTCGCAATCTCCTAGAAGAGAAGCTTCTAGAGATAGTTCATCTAATGATAGCATATAACAAGAAGAATTACTATCATTAATAAACTTTAAAGTATAACCTATTTCATCATCGCTATAAAACTCGGAGTCTGCCACAATAGGTTCGGCTAGATCACCAATGTTTGTTGCTATACTATTTTCATCTAAAGAGAGCCTAGGGTCTTCGAGAGAACCCTTGCTGATCAATCTTTGAATTGACTTCTTTAATGCGGTGCACTCTTCAGAGGTGTGACGGGTAATCTGGTGGTAGTCACAGAACTTCTATGGATCATCGGAGAATGGTATGCAGTAGTTTACGGGCCTCTCAAGTAAGCCCCTTGCTAATAGTTGCTTGAACATGCCGGTCATGGTGATCCCTAGATTTCCAAAGGTGTCAGCCAAATCTGAGACATCCATCCATTTCTCTTCTTCAATCTTGGCTATAGTTTCCCTCGGATCGGTTAGCACTTGGTCATTGATCAACTTCTATAATGCACACTTTAGCTGTGAGCATTCATTGGTGGTATGTCCGGTGATATTGTAGAAGTTGCAGAATTTTGTCGGATCACTGTTTGGATAAGACTCGTAGCCTTTTAACGGTTTGAGCAGCCCCATTCTTGATAAACCACGGAACAAGGAGTTCATATCCAGCTGTAGTTGCTTGAAGGCTTCGACTATTTCTAAGATGTTAGTATCATCTCCAGTTATTTCCACCGTATTGACATTCATGGCGATGATCTTCCTTGGGTCTGAAATGACGTTGTCCCTGATAAGCTTCTGTACGATCTGCTTAATGGTGAAGCACTCGTTGTTGGTGTGTCTGGACGTTCTATGGTAATAGCAAAACTTGGACATGTCACATCCATGCTTGGGCCATTTGAATCTGCGTTCCAAGGTAGTTATCACTCAAATCTTGACTAGTCCTCAGAATAAAGCATTCATGTCTAGGCCCAGTTCAGCTAAGGCATCTACCATTTCTAGAATACCAATGTCACCTCCGATTAGTTCGACCATGTTGACGCCACCATTGTTAGGGAGCGGGTTTCCTATGGTGTTTGGACCTTTAGGCTTCTCAATCTTTCCATCGGCTATGAGGTTTTGGATGACTCGCTTGAGTTGTATGCAGTCATCGGTCGTGTGGCCAATGTGCTTGTGGTACTTGCAGAACTTGGTTGCATCAAGAATGGATTTCTTGTTAAATGGTTCAATGTTCTCTATCGGCTTGATTAAACCCTTCATTATCAACACTTCAAAGAATTTGCTAGTGGGCATACCGAAGTCGTTGAAGTGATCTTCTTTTCGGGGAAAGCTGCTTGTAACTGCTTGGACATCGAAGGCGGAGTTGTCTTGGACCATACTCACTTGACCGACCACCTCTTTAGCTTTAGGAACGGTATTTGGTGGAGTTTTGTAGTGGAATGAGGTATTTCCACTTTTAGCAGTTTCTTTAACAAAACTAGTAATGCCGGCTTCATGTCTGACCCCAGCATCGACCATTTCTCGCAGATCGGGAAAGTAACCATTACCAATCGCCACCCTAAGCTCGGGCAACATAATTTGATGAAGATTTGCTTTTGTTCCTTTGCTTTAGGAGGGTATTGTACTTCCGCTAGTTTGTGATTCCATCTCTTTTAGAAGTCATAAATAGGCTCTCCGGGCCTCTGCATTGTGTTCTCTAAATCAGTACGGTTGACGTGCCAATCCAGGTTTGACTGATGCTTCTCGCAGAAAGTAGTGGTGATTTGTTCCCACGTCTCTCGTTCGGAGGTATCCAAACTCAAGAACCAACGGAGAGCAATTCCGTCCAAAGTGGTGTGGAAGACTCGGGCTATTTGCTCATTGGTGCAGTCACGGGCGCTCATAGCTAGCACATAACTATCGAGATGAGTCTTGGGACAAGTAATACCATGGAATGTAGATACCTTCGGCATCTTGAAGTCTCTAGGTAGAGCACCCACATTGCTTGGGTCAATGGTTTTGACAATCGGAGCGGATTGCTTGGAGACCGTGTCGGATAGCTTGCGGATCTGTTCTTGCATGGCAATCACTAGAGGGTGATTGGAGAAGTCCGCGCTACCATAGGCTTGAGTACCAGGAGGAGCAGTGGAGACTGTGGGCACGGCGGCACCGATACTCAATGGTAGGGAAGGCAGTGGCAACTTGGTAGAGGACAAGTAACTACCCATCAATTCTGGTGACGGATCATATGGACCCTTGCTGGAGGTTGCTTTAGTACTGAAATCAGGAGGAGGGACTCTTTGATAGTTGGGCACCTTGAGAGGGATATCGTCATCATTGGCGGGATAAGTCATAGGCACTGTTTCGTCTTCGATCAGAATAGCCTCTCCATTATGGAAGCTAGTTGCCACACCTTTCTTCTTCATCTCAGTATGAAGATGATCTTTGAGTTCTTGATTGACCCTTTCTAGTGACTTGCTTCGATCTTCAAGATTAGAGATCTGTAGCATGAGGTTGGTGAAGAAAGCATGGAGCGGTGGCGGGATATCTGAGGGATTGATACTGGCGGTGATTTCTAGATCGGCAGAAGCGGAGACTGGCGGAGTGGAGACATTAGGAGTAGTAGGCTCTGATGATGGAGACATTGTTGATTCAGAGACTGAAGACTGAGCTTGCGGAAGGCTTGACCGTTGAAGGCGACCACTGGAATGGACCCAAACTTGCTTCTCTGTAGAGGTAGTGGACGAGAGGTTTAGGACGAGACAAGGCTCATGCAATGTATTTTGTTATTTACAAAACAATGTATTATTAGTACTAATGGTTGGAAGGGGTACCCCTTTTTGGGTTACTATCTACAAAATCTGGATCAGTGGAGGTCATCACTATGTCTATAGACCCCTCGTTTTTCACCTGTATTGCACCTCCCAAACGGACAATTTGGGCGAGGGTCCTATAGGGCAAGCGACTTCCACCGACCTAACGGATCCTAGCGACTAACCCTTGCTTAAAGGCATTTAACGTAACGTTTATGTTACTTTCGTTAAGTTTTTAACGAGTTGAGATCCTTGTACAAAGTATCACTCGGCTTACTATATGCACACCCTTGTAGGGAATTTCATTTTTTGTGCTTTTTTCTCTCGAAGGATCTCGACTCATTAAAGACTTAACGGATGAATGCATGAACGACACGTTAATTGTCTATAAAGAAGAGCTAGTCAAACCAACTGGTCAACTTTGGAGTGTCCTAGACTCTGTGAGTGCATGGTTTCGAAATGAACAAGGGATTAACCTCGACTGCTTCACAAGTGAAAACAATGAGTTAGATAGCCCGGGTGTCACGAAGATAGAGGCGACAGGATCACCAAAATCTGTGCACTCAGCGGAGTATCCAGTAGGGTGTGCAGTGTGACACGGACTTAGTGGTAGTGTCCGGACAACAACTAGTTATTTTTTAGGGAAAAAAACAGAGAGTTTTTTTTACATGTATGCAATGCAAAACAGTTAGAAAAGCAGTTAAGATGTTAACGCACTAAAGTACAAGGGAAGCAGATATGTACAAGAGATAAAGTACAGGGGGAAAAGAACAAGTAAGTATACAATCATGATATTGACGAAAGTTTGACCCTCTATGTTTGAAGACGTTCAAAGCTAGTCCCTCCCCAGCAGAGTTGCCACTGTGAATACCCCTTTCCGTAAATGCGGGCGATGCACGGGAAGTCTTTCTTTTATTTATCTTTTTTATGGTATTAGGATATTCAAGTTTGCATTTAACCTTATTAAGAGTCGCCACGTTGTTTTTATCGAGTTAAAACATTGAGAAAAGCTAACAGAGAGGGTTCGGGGGTCAAGTTACGACAAGAGAAGAATATCAAGTTATCACTCCTATCGCCCGATAGATCGGACTTTCTATCATGATGAATGTGTTAGTAGTGTGTTAGTGATTGGGACCGGATCTGAAGATTGCCTACATTCCTCTCATTTGAGAAGCTCATGTCAGCGTAGTTCACACATAATCGGAATAGAGAGAAAAAGCGGGATCATGCATAATAAAGGGGGAGGAGAAAGAAACATACAGGATGATCACATCCTAGAATAATGATTATACCATTGATAAGATCTATATGTAGTCATCATATTCATCCTTGGAGAATTACTGATCATGAGAGTAATTACCAAAAGATAAGGGATTAGAAGTAGTTCCTAGATCTCGTTGATCATCATCAGCTATGCATTATAAGTTGGGATTAAAACATTAGATCTAGCATGTTCAATCTAACATAGTAATAAGAACATCATGAAACATGTATGAAATAACACATAAGCATGAAGATCGCTACCCTAGATACAGAGCATATTATGAATTCTAGTAAGAACATGAATAACACGTTATGAATCATATGAATATAGATGTATAAACATGATGAAAATAGCATAAATCAGATCTAAACTAAGAAAACACGTAGAATTATCACCAATCTTGACAAGAACGAAGTCGAATCTCTTACGCGGATCCACCGGACCTTCAGGATTGCTAGAAAGGTTTAGAGAGAGATTTATGCCGTCAGTTTTGGCTGTGGAACTCGGGGGGAGAGAATTGTTGTTAATTATGAACTGACATTACCTATTTATAGGAAAATCTCACCTGGAAGAAGTGGCCGCCCGGCTGGAAGAGTGGCCGCCCGGCTGGTCCAATTGGATTGGCTCGATTCCCGAGGATCTGATCAATCTGGACTCTTGAGAAATCCTAGATAACGTCTATCTTCGATCCCTCATCCGATCAGTCGAGAACATCTTCTTATCTGGGCTTTTCGAGAAATTCTGGATAAGTCCTGTGCAGCTCGTAAATACATGAGAGGTCCCTGTGAGTTCTAAAATGCCTAATAACCCATTTTCAGGTTGGGTACTAACACTAGCCCCTCGGCGACATTTCTTGCAAGGCATGGAAAGAGGAACATGATGGACCATGGATGTACATCCATGGTCCATCATGTTCCTCTTTCCATTCAAACTAAAACAGTCACAACCAACCTACAACAACAAAAAGTAAAACACCCATGAGCACATCAACAACACCACCAACTCATTTTGCCTTCTCTTTAAACGTGCAATATCATGATTGATCAGGTTCCTCTTTCTTAGCAATCCAGGTATCGCTAACATAGACTTTCACACATTTTTGGGTCGTATCAAACAAAGTACCGACAATTATCAACCTGTAAATGATTTAAGAAGTAAAAGAAATCCGATTGGGTCTAAGAAATTTGAGTCTAACAAACTCAATTTGTCAAATATACTTTGAATTTCTTGGATATAGAATTAGGGCTCATATGAGAAGGTACTTACATTTCTGCTTGGGCATTGGAGGAATCTCCATCCCGGATTCCTGTCTGTCCACGAAGTAACCATGCACGCAATATTCCCACACCTACAGATCTTGTTCATGGTGATTCAACTCAACATCACTTGGTTGGATTAGGGACTATACGAGTTTTGTTTGGGGGAAGTGTTATATTCTTTTATTTATGCTAGGAGGGAAAGGGTAACAATTTCAACCTATTTAACAACATAATCCCTTGCGTGATTTAACAACAATGTGTTGGGTTTTTGTAAGTACCCCAATCTGAACTAAAACCAACTTAGAGGTATTCTTAGGACTATTCAGGGATAAAACTGATAGACTAGGACCTCATTAAGATAAACAAAAAATCTTAGGACTGTTCTGGAATTAAACTTAGAAAAATCGAGAAGCTCGCTAGGCTGAGCCGTACAGATAGTTTGGGTACTAGAAGGCCCCAGCCATACGGCTGGTTTGGGTGCCTTCAGTCCCTATAAATTAAGGCCCTTGCTGATAATTTCAGGGGGGGGAGAAAAATAGTTTTGTATGCAGAAACTCTGCTGAAATACGAGCAGAAACACAAACATTATTAGAATTGAGTGAAAGAGAGGAAGATAGACTAGAATCAAACATTGGTGAGGCCTCCTTCTCCCCCATCTCCTCTTCACTTCTATTTATTTACTTGTTCATGTTCTTATTTACTTAATGTCTTTATATTTCTTGTGATATTACTAATTGAAACCAAGCCTTAAAGTGATTCATGGTGCCCTCATGCCTTGTGTATGATTAAGGGTTACAAACCAAAGATGATCATGGCTTGTTATGATTAAATGCAATTTACTTTATGTCATTTACTTTCATATCGTTTATATTTATGTCATTTAATTTAATGTCTTTACTTTTGGCTTAGTGATCTATTGCACATATGGAGAGAGCCCTTGCATATTTATGATATTTATGTTTATGTTATGATGATCAAGTTTGGGTGGTAAAGTCTCAATCTTTACCGTCCAAACTTTGATTTAAGCCTTAATAATGTCCCTTTGGATGATAAAGACTCAATCTTTATCCATCCAAAGGTTGATTTTGGTTATCCCAAAGGTTTATTTTGGAAAAGTCACACTTTATCCAGTTTCTACAGAATTTTCTGTTTCTGCCTGAAACTGGACAGTTTTCTGATAAATCTGTAAATTCCCAGGACAACCATCACCAGCCGTACGGATGGTTTCTCCAGGGAATTATTTTTTCCAGTTTTAACCCCATTCTGTTATGATCTTTGCAAATAAACCCCTTTTGTTAAATTTTCTAACTGTTTTCTGTTAAAAGTCAGTTTCTCCCCTTTTAAGAATACACACACACACTTGGACGTTTTTGGTCAACAAACTTAAGGAGACTCGGTTTTCTGAGGCGGATTGGGTGAACCATCAAACGTTCTTCCCAAGACGTAACCTGACCTCCGAACTCATTTTCTCTAACCTTTTCCGTTAAATTGGGTTTAAAATTAATTTAACGTGGCGACTCCATTTTTTCTTGAACATAAAGTTCCGTGTTTGATTCCCGGGGGAAACTTTTCCCTTTTTCCCGCGGGTATCTTACAGTGGCGACTCCACTGGGGAATAACGTGTTTTCAAACTTCTCTTTAGAAGCTTTGGGGGTACTTTTGTGTGGGTCAAACTCCCGTCCCCGTTTGTTGACTTTGGGGGTACTTTTGTGTGGGTCAAACTGTTCTGGAAACACAATAAACTGGGGCTTGATGAATTGAAACTGGAAAATTGCAAAAAATAATGGGACTCCTCCACTAGCCGTACGACTGGTTTGCCTGGGCCTATAGAATGTTTCAAATTAACAATTTCTTGCAGGGCAAAAACATTCTGATGGTTCCTTTGCTTCTGCTTATCCAGGTTCTAAATTTCCATCATCTACTTGTGCACATATGCCTTCGTTTTCTTAACCGAAACTTGTTTTCCAAAGCTCGGTTATTCACATAATTTTGACATAAAATTTGGTTTCCAAAACCTTATTGTGCATAACCCTCTTCATGAAAAGTTTGGTTTTCCAAATCCTTTTTGTTGTGCACAATCTTTTTATACAAATTTATTTTCAAAGGGCCTAGCTCCTCTTGCAAAAAAAATTTGGTTTTCAAAACCTTTGATTGTGCACAACTTTTTCCATGTACAAAACTTGATTTTCAAGATTCTTACTTGTTCATATGCTTGTTTACTACTTGTGCAAATTACTTGTCTATTATTTGTCCATATCTTGTGCCTTACTTGTTCATACTTTTGCTCATGATGTTGAAACGAATCGAAAATTCCTATTTTGACTCAAAAGGGAACATAGAATGACTCACACTGTGCGCACTTGACCTTGTGCACGTCTCAAAAACCCTTAAAACCCGGGATGGATGCCACGATGCATCTTGATTGGTGCTCTTGTGCCCTTCTTGCGCGCACAGGTCCATTCTACCTCCCCAACCACACTTGTCCGTGACACATAAATACCATGACCATGGTTTGTTTTTGGTCTAGCTCACGTCATCACGTCCCTATTACGTGTCCAAACGTTAATTATGGCCAAGTTAACGCCCAAGTTCACGACTCCTTGTGAAAGCAAGTGTGACCAAGGTCATCTTTGACCCGGTCCTTGACTTATGCGTTAATTCCAACCATAATTAACCAAAGTCATGTATTAAGGATAGGGTGACACCGTGTCGTTAAGTCCTAATGCTTGGCTCATCCTAATCATCCTTAAGCTCAAAGTTAAGGTCTGAGATCCCTCATTAAAATGAGGTCATGCCGAAATTTCGTTAAAGTGTTAAGTCAATCTTGACCTTGACTGAGGCTTAATCATGATAAGGATGGCACACGCATTGGAACTTCACGACGCACTAGACCTTAGGAATGGTTCTTTTGGTCGGTGGAAACCACGTGCCCTATAGGACCCTCGCCCGGGAAAGTCCATCCTTGGGAGCATGCAATACATGTGAAAAACGAGGGGCTTATAGGCATAGTGATGACCTCCACTGATCCAGGGTCTAGAGTAGTTACGAAAAAGAAGAGAAATATTTTCCAACCATTTAGGAATAAAAATGCGTTTTAAGTAAACTTGAACGGATAACTAATTGCACCTTGCATGAATTTGCTCCGTTTTTTGCTTCTCGTCTTTGACACATTGCATTCTTTCGTTAACAAGCGTCTTTGCGTTAAGTCTTTGGACGGGTCCCCGTTATCCTCCAAGATCTCCGTTAAGCCCCTAGGATTAGTCCCCTAGGTCCCCCGTTAAGATTCCCGTTAAATCCCTAGGAATAGTCCCCCTAGGAAGTCAGTCAATTCCTTGGATGGATCCCCGTTATCCTCCAAGAAGTCAGCCAAGTCCCTGGATGGATCCCCGTTATCCTCCAAGAAGCCAGTCAAGTCCTTGGATGGATCCCCGTTATCCTCCAAGAAGTCAGTAAAGTCCTTGGATGGATCTCTGTTATCCTCCAAGAAGTCAGTCAAGTCCTTGGATGGATTCCTGTTATCCTCCAAGAAGCCAGTCGAATCCTTGGATGGATCCCTGTTATCCTCCAAGATTTCGTTAAGCCTTAGGATTAGTTTCTTAAGCTCTCATTAAATCTTTAGGAATAGTTCCCTAAGACTCCGTCAAGTCCTTGGAAGATCTCCAAGGTACCCGTCAATCTTTGGATGGTTTCCGAAGATGCCATTAAACCCTTAGGAGTAGTCGCCTAACCACCCATTGAGCCATTAGGATTAGTCACCTAAGCGTTCGTTACAACCTTGTAAATAGGTCCCCACTAGAATCTCGAATGGATTCGAGATCCCATCAAATCCCGTCCACCTTCCACTCCATAGGTCTAAGCATAACGGTCCTGTCCCATTAGTCGCATGAGCCTGAGCCTTTTACCCAAGCACTAGCCCAAGTTAATACCCAAGCCTATATGACCCCCCCTTCTCCTCCGTAGCTCGTAAGAAGTGGGTAAGAGTTCCGGGTCATCGTTTGATCAGTGCCGAGTCCGACAGTTCGTCAGCAGCTTTGCCCAGACTTCTCAGAATGACTAGCCTAGCTGGAAGTAGTAGTGAGGGTGATAATGCAGTGGATCCGAACGTTCTTACCCGAGAAGAATTGGTACAAGCTTTAGAGGTCGCCAAGGCCTGAGAAGAGAATGTCCATAAGCACCAAGAAGAAATGGAAAATAGGGTAGTGGAAGCCATGAGACAAACGGGGGTAGCCGTCATGTTTGAAAATGATGGGGCTTTTGTGGAAATTACCGATAAAGAGGAGGTCAAAAATGTGCAACCTCAAAGCTACAACCGAGTTCCTCCTCCCCAAGCTTACCCTAATATGGTGACCTCACGTCCTACATTCCAAGCCACCATCCACCAAAATGTGATTGTCACCCAAGCTCCCTTTGCCCCGCCAAACGGTTTTCCCTCATATCCGCCTGGATTCTTTCCTCACGGCCCGACCCTGGCAAGCCGAGCACCTTTAGCGCTGGCCACCATTGGTTTTCCACCTCCAGCTTTGCCGATCACATCCCAAGGAGCACCATACCCATTCTACCATCCAACGGAACAAGCCCATTGTAAGGATCCCTGTGGGAAAAAACCATTTGGAAAAGGTTTCCCCTCTCGAGAATGCCACACACGGTACTTTATGTTCAAACAAAACGGAGTCGCCACGTTAATTTAATTTTAAACCCAAATTTAACAGAAAATGTTAGAGAAAATGAGTTCGGAGGTCACGTTACACCTTGGGAAGAACTTAATCGAGGTTTACCCAAGGTGCCTCGAAAAACCGAGTCTCCCTATGTTTGTTGACCAAAAATGTGCAAGTGTGTGTGTGTGTATTTTGAAAACAGGAGAAATCGACTTGTTTTTAGAAGATGATTTTGGAAATAAAATGTAGCCATGTTAATGCCCTTTTTTTTTTTGATACTTTAAAGAGAAAAAATATAATGTTCATCCAAGTAAAATAAGATATTCTTGGGGACAGACTTTAATTAATCATGGAAATGATTAATAAAGTCAAGAGGGACGACTAATACCTTTACTTGGATGAGACCACAACTTGGGTGAATAAAGATGATCAACTTTATCATCCAAGCAAGGTAATCATTACAAGATTAAAATAAATAAAAGCTTTTCTTGGACAAATCATTACTTTGATGAATAAAGAGTGTGGCTTTATCATCCAAGTAAGATAAACAAGAAAAGATTTGAAATAAAGACTTTTAAATGGAAATAAACATTAAAGATTAAGACTTTAAATGTAACAAATCCCATCTCCATTTAGTTCATCATTTTAATGTACTATTGAAGTGCAAGATGAAGCTTTTGAGATCATGTGGGTATTTGGATCCAAATTATATAAAGATTACATGAATAAATAAAGACTTGTAGAATAAAGACTTGTAAATGTAAATGACTTGAATATAAGATGACATAAATATAAATAACATATATGTGCAAGGCTCTCACCAAGATGTGCAATGGATCACCAAGCCAAAATTAAAGACATAAATGTGAATGACATAAATGTAAATGACATAAATATAAATGACATAAATATAGATGACATAAATATAAATGACATAAATATAAATGACATAAATGTAACAAATACTCCTCTCCACTTAGTTCATCATTTTAATACACCATAAAGTGTAAGATGAAACCATTGGGATCATGAGAGTACTTGGATCCAATCATTCACATATATAAAGACTACATTTCTATAATCAAGAAAATGAACAAAGCTAAAATTCCAACAAGAAAAAGATGAAGATGACAATAAAGTAAAGATTCAACCTTTAAGCAAGATTTGGGTAAATCATTAATTGATTGACTCAAGTTTGCCTTTTTTCCTTCTTTACTTAGAGATCTTGGACTCTAAGATTTCACTTAACATGGATTGATCACCATTTTTCACAAACAAATTTACTTCCTTTTGGAGAGAAGAAAATTTTAGAGAGTAACTTTAGGGGAGAATTGCTCATCAAATGAGAGAGGATGAAACCTCTATTTAAAGGATGGATTGGGGGCTTGGTGGTAACTTAAAAGTTACATTTTGGCCCTTCAACTATTGGCTTGTTACTTACTTAGGGAATAAGTAAAATGAAGATATTTTTTTTTTTATCAAAAAATGGGTTGAAATTGGGTCAATTTTGTGCACAAAATGGGGCATTTTCGGATGTAAAATGGGCTGAGAATTAATTCTTCTAGAAGGGGGGGTGTGTGGTGGCACAAGGCAGGTAAAGGACGAATGGGAGCGTGACACGTGGGGCTGTGCTGGGTGAGGGAGACAAGGCTGGAGGACAGACCAATCAGAGAGAGACGTGTGGGGGGGCTGTCTGGCGAGTGGGGTGCACGCAGGGGACGTGGAGCGTGGAGGCTAGCGGGTGTTCGAACCATGGCGAAAACGCGTGTTCCAGGTGCGCTTTCCGGAAACTCGCGTGCACCTTTAAGAAGCACACCTACCAGGTGCGACCGCTCCATTCCGTGGGCGAATTTCCGGAAATTCCCACAAAGTCCTTTTGGGATTTGTGGGGAATAAAAACAAGATCCTAGACTTTTGGAAATTACCAGAAGGTCCCTCCCTTTCTGAAATATTTTAATTAATGTCTAAAATTCCCTTTGAACATTATAATGACCCAATTAAGTCTCAAATTACCCCTTAATTCCACAATTTGATTATTTGAGGATAGTAATCCGGATCGGGGTACTTACAGAGCCCCTCAGCAACGGTGCTTAAGGAGGAAGCAGGATTGTCGATAAAGAAAGAATCCTGATCCGGTGAACTACCCAGATTGGAGAGAAGGTGACCGAGGTGGTCAAGTGGCTGGACCCTTATCTTTAAAGGATTCCTACGTATCCCTATCCGAGGGAATTAAGCTGGTCATAGTTCTGGGGCAAGAGACTTTAAGGCTACTCAAACCTATGGACGACCGTTGAGGTCAAGCAAGAAACTTGGCGTCTCAAACCTAGGGGTGACTGTTCAAGGTCGGGTGAGGAACTTGGCGTCTCAAACCTAAGGGCTAGGTGGATATATGTCATCCTCTCCTAGGGTGTAGGGGAATATCTGTCATTCTCTCCTAAAAGAACGGGCTTGACACTTATCGGGTTAGAGGCGGGACATGGTCAACTTGGCTCTATGGAGAGGGTTGACTTAAGGAACGGGCAAGACTTTCGGCTGGTCAGAAGCAGGACATGGTCAACTTGGCTCTATGGAGAGGGTTGACTTAAGGAACGGGCATGACTCTCGGCTGGTCAGAGGCGGGACTTGGTCAACTTGGCTCTATGGAGAGGGTTGACTTAAGCAACGGGCATAACTCTCGGCTGGTCAGAGGCGAGACATGTCAACTTGGCTCTATGGAGAGGGTTGATTTAAGGAACGGGCATGACTCTCAACTGGTCAGAGGCGGGACTTGGTCAACTTGGCTCTATGGAAAGGATTGACTAAAAGGAACGGTTTTACATTATTTTAGACTGCCGGGACAAAGGTTTTCTTACGTCCGAATAAGGACTTCCGGGACAATGGCTTTAACCTAAAAATGACCATTTTGGGTCAAGGCTTGGGTCAACTCCATCTTTGAGGAATTTGGCGGGAAAACTAGTCTTACGTCCGACTAAGGACTGCCGAGATTTGGTCAACTTGGCTCTACGGGGAGGGTTGACTAAAAAGATGGTCTTACATCATTTTGGACTGCCGGGACAATGGTTTTCTTAACCTAAAATGATCACTCTGGGGGACAAAGGTTTTCTTAACCTAAAATGACCACTCTGGGGGACGAAGGTTTTCTTAACCTAAAATGACCACTCTGGGGGACAAAGGTTTTCTTAACCTAAAATGACCACTCTGGGGGATAAAGGTTTTCTTAACCTAAAATGACCACTCTGGGGGAAGAATGTCGCGACCCGAAAATCCGTCTCTATTTTCTTAGTAGAAAATATTTATTTATGTATTTATTTATTTATGTGTGCATTTTGTGTTTTATAATATTTCATGCCCAGCTTTTTAATTGATCAATTGTGCTAAGTGTGAAGTTAGGGGCTTTAGTTGAAAGAAGGTTATAAGGGTTTATGTGTTCAAAGTGGTTCTAGAGGGGCTTAAGTGTATATTTTTTTTAATATCCTATCTACCCCTCCCTTCTCCCTCACTCTCTCATGCACACACACACACACACTCATTTCTCTCCCTCTCTCTTCCATTGTTGAAAGGTAAGAAAGCTCCATCTCATTTTCCTTCTTTTGGTCTTCTTTTATTCATCATTTCTTATTACTCCTTTTATATAAAATGTTTAGATCGTCGCTAGGATCGTTTATAGCCAAGAAAATCCAAATTCTATTTCCTTTCATAAATTTCCAAGTAAGTTGCTTTCCCCCTTTTTATGCTAAAAATGTTCATACTAAGCTTATATGATGCTATGTTTACTATATATTGCTTCTTGAGTTGATTTGGAGTGGATTGACATTTTATTCAATTTTGTGAGAATTTGATGTTTGAATTATTCTTTGATTTGGGTTGTCTAGATGTGATTATATGAGTCCTTTTAGGCTTATGAGTTGTTTTAGTACCTTAGTATACTAGTTAGAAGTGTTAGAGTTTGGTTGATTGTGAATGGGTAAGAAATTTTAGAAGAACCCAGTTCTTCTTGCCGATTTCTGGCAAAACAGAGGCGTGGGCGACCGCCCAAAATGGGGCGTGCGGCCGCACACCTTGCTGGAAGGTTTTTGTCTTGGTTGTAGGAATATTGGGCGACCGCACAACCATTTATGGGCGGCCGCACAGTGGTTCTGAAAGTTTATACTTGTTCTTTTGTGTGATTTAAGAATGTGCTCTGGTCTAGGTTTTGTGCTCGATCCTTGTTGACCTTATTGAACATCTTGGTACACTCTAGTGTTGGAATTGGGTCCCTTGTGATAAAAAATGTGATGGAATTTGATTAAGTGTTAATTGGGAGTTTGGAACATCTTCTTGATGCATTTGTGGTTTGACTTATCTTTATGATGACTATTTGGCATGGTTCCCAACTTTGGAATCATTGGTTGTTTATCGAGCTAGTACTTTATTACTTAGCCTTTATTTGAAAGTCCAGCTGGTACTTGTGTGTTCTTTAGGCAATGGATAATATTATAATGGCACACGAGCCAAGTCCAGTATAGTATCGTCCATTGGTTCCTCTTTTCCCCTTCCAGATGGTCTTGGTTGGGATGAGCTAGCTCCCTTTGGTGAGTATTCTAGCTAGTCGTTTGGGTTATGACTTTGTGTCATATTCCCCTTGTTACTTTATCGTTGTTACATGGTTCCGGTACCGGGTTATTATCTTCAGCTGTTTATGCTTCTATGAAGATGGGTTGATTGGTCGATCGATTGAAGCTGCGCAGGGTTTTATTATTATATCCGTTTGGTGGAAACCTTGGCTCAATATCCTTTGTTACTTGTTTATTTTCGCTGCTATCTGTTAACTGCTAATTGCTACGTAATATGTGAGTTTTATTATTGTTATTGCATCATAGCATGTCATGTAGTTGCATAAGTGGCTAATTGAGACTTATCTCACCCCCTTTCTTTTTATCTTGGTTTTTTCCTTAACCCCCCAGGAGGAAAGTAATAGGACTCGCTGATCATGAGGAGGACATCGAGAGGGTTCGTGGCTTTTGGGCAGGTTGTTGTTCGGTTTGCATTACTTAAATGTATAACCTTTGGGATAGTATTACCAAACTATGACGTCATTAAGAAGTTGTAATATTTTGTATTTTGGTGTAAGCTTGTGGAGCTTATACTAGTGGTTTAGTAATGTTGTTAAGATTTGGATTTCTAAAACCATGTAGTATCATCTTTTGGTATCAAAGGGAATTTTTATCTTCTGTATTTTGGTGTTTTATTGTTTTAAGTTGACGTCCAGCTTACGAGCTCCCGGCCCGCGAGGTCGGGGTCGCGACAGTTGGTATCAGAGCTATGGTTTAGCTCTAAGTTTAAGTATAGGTGGACTAGAATGACCTAGGAGGGTAGTTGTGTTCGGAGTGGGTAACGATTGGTGTTTTATGCAGGTACTTGTTCAAAATGGCTAGAAGAAGGGCTGGTGAAGGTCACATTGGGGCTTCGAATCATGAAGAGGTACGGGAAGAAAATCGTGCGATGTTTCAGGGTATGTTCGAAGCGGCTATGAAAGCCATTCATGATCAAGGGCCGAGAGAGGAACAAGCACCACCTCCACGGTATGGGTTGGAGCAGTTCTTGAAATTGAAACCGATAGAGTATGATGGAGAGCCTGATGTGAAAAAGGCTGAAATGTGGATAAAAGAAATGGAAAATATCTATGTTGTCTTTGGTTGTACGGGTGAAGACAGAGTTCGGTTTGCGGCATATAAGCTAGTGGGAGCTGCTGAACATTGGTGGAAGGCAATTAAGGCGAGTTGGGATGAGACTCACGTACCGTATACCTGGGAGCTGTTTGTAAGGAAATTCAAGGAACACTTTATTCCTGTAGTTGATCATAACAAGAAGGAGATCGAGTTCCTAAACTTGGAGCAGAACTTGTTGACGGTAGCACAGTATTCGGCTAAGTTCATAGAATTAGCTAGGTATTGTGGCTATCTTGTATCAACAGAAGAGCAAAAGGCGATGAGGTTCATTAGAGGTTTGAGGACAGCTATCAGAACTTAGCTAATAGCTCAGAGGATTCAAACTTTTCAGGATGCTGTAGACCGTGCCTACTTGGTAGAGCAAGACATTGGAGAGCACAAGAGGAAAACAGAGGTAGTTAACACGGGTAAGCAAGGAGGTCAGAACAGATCACAACCACAACAACGTTTGGATAACCGAGGAAATTCAGGAGGACAGTCTCAGTTCAGAGGACAACCAATCCTAAGGAATCCTGGCACTACTCCGGAAAACCAAGGGAATCAGAATAGAAGACTTTGTTCTTATTGTCAGAGGGAAGGACATTCTGAGGATCGATGTTGGAAGAAGCAGGGGAAGTGTATTAATTGCGGTCAGTTGGGGCACTTCATGAAAGATTGTCCTAGATCCAAATATCAGCCATCGGGGACAGGAGTTGGTACTTCACAGGGCCAGATGAGAGATGCAACAGGGAAGCCTAAGGTTCAAGGAAGAGTTTTTTCTATAAACCAGCAGCAGGCTACTGATGATCCTTCAGTGATAGGAGGTATTATTTCTGTGTCTAGTGTGAGCGCCCGTGCATTAGTAGATCCAAAGTCATATATATCTGTGCACTTTGCTTTTTTTGCTAAATGCTTTATCTGAGTCCTTACCTTATGTGTTAGAGGTGTCAACTCCTATGGGAGAGTGTCTGGTGACTGATAAAGTGTTTCGTGCTTGTGATGTGCTTATTTGTGGTCATGTTTTGTGTGCGGATTTGGTAGTTCTTCCGATACAAGACTTTGACATCATTTTGGGTATGGATTGGCTGAGCAAATATCATGCTTCAGTTGATTGTCGTAAGAAGGTCGTTACTTTTTCTATTCCTAATGTGCCTAAGTTTGTTTTTGAGGCTATTCCTTTGGGTAAAAATATTCGTATAATTTCTTATGTGAAAGCGAGGAAGTTGTTGCATCGTGGTTGTGAGGGTTATTTGGCGAGTGTGCTAGATACCAAGAAAGAATCACCTGGGTTAGAGAGTGTTCGGGTAGTTAGAGAATTTCCTGATGTTTTCTCTTCAGAGTACAGTATGCCTCCCGATCGAGAGATAGAGTTCTGTATAGATCTATTACCAGGTACAACTCCAATCTCGAAAGTACCTTATAGAATGGCTCCAGCAGAGTTGAAAGAACTGAAGGTTCAGTTACAGGAGTTGCTTGATAGAGGATTTATTCGACCTAGTGTTTCACCGTGGGGAGCACCGGTTTTGTTTGTAAGGAAGAAAGACAGTTCGTTGAGGTTGTGCATTGATTACAGAAAGTTGAATCAGGTAACGGTGAAGAACAAATATCCTCTACCGCATATTGATGATTTATTCGATCAACTTCAAGGGTCAGTGGTATTTTTTAAACTTGATTTGAGGAGTGGGTACCATCAATTGAAAATTCGATCGGAGGATATTCCGAAGACTGCTTTTCGCACCCGATATGGTCACTATGAGTTCTTAGTTATGCCGTTTGGGTTGACTAATGCACCAGCCGTGTTTATGGACTTGATGAACAGAATTTTCCATCCTTATCTTGATACGTTCGTAGTGATCTTTATTGATGATATACTTGTCTATTCTAAATCTCGAGAGGAGCATGATCAACATCTGAGGACAGTTTTATCAGTACTCGCAAAAGAACAGCTATTCGCGAAGTTTAGTAAGTGTGAATTTTGGCTCGAAAAAGTTTCATTTCTGGGTCATGTTATTTCTAAAGATGGGATTTCTGTGGATCCTTCGAAGATAGAAGCTAATGTTGATTGGAAGCGACCAGAAACAGTGACTGAGTTCAGGAGTTTTCTGGGGTTAGCAGGGTATTACAGGAGGTTTATAGAAGGGTTTTCACGGATTGCTACACCGATGACTCAGTTGACCTGAAAGAATGTTCCGTTTGAGTGGACCAAAAAATGTAACAACAGTTTTGAAGAACTGAAGAAGAGGTTGACTACTGCACCGATATTAGCATTGCCTAATGGGAACGATGACCTAGTGATTTATGGTGATGCATCGAAGGAAGGCTTAGGTTGTGTTTTAATGCAAAATGGGAAAGTTATCGCGTATGCTTCGAGGAATTTGAGTCCGAGTGAACAGAATTATCCTACTCACGACATGGAATTGGCAGCTATTGTATTTTCTCTTCATAAGTGGAAGCATTACCTTTACGGGGCAAAATTTGAGATTTTCATGGATCACAAGAGTTTGAAGTATCTTTTCTCACAGAAGGAACTAAATAACCAACAACGCAGATGGATGGAACTTTTGAAGGACTATGATTGTAAAATATCTTATCATCCGGGGAAGGCGAATGTTGTAGCTGATGCAATTAGTAGAAAATCTTATGTGGCTTCGATGATGGTTCGAGAGTGGAAAATGCTTGAGGATGTTCGAGACTGGTGCCCTCGTGAATCGAGACATGGGGATATTTTTGCGAACATTAGGGTATCTCTAACCCTAATTCAGAGAATAAAGGAAGCTCAGAAAGAAGATCCAGAGTTAGTGAAAATAATGGGTAAAATGAAAGAGAAGAACTTCGAGGATTTTTCTATTAGCTCGAATGGAGTGTTAACCTTTTGTGGACGTTTGTGTGTGCCCGGTGTTGGTGGTATAAAGAGGCAAGTTTTAGATGAGGGTCATAAATCGAGATATACTATTTATCCCGGTAGTACGAAGATGTACCAAAATCTGAAGCAACACTTCTGGTGGAACAACATGAAGAGGGAAATAGTTGAGTATGTATTGAAGTGTTTAACTTGTTAGCAGGTCAAAGCTGAGCATCAGAGACCCGCAGGACTACTTCAGCCATTAGAGATTCCGGAGTGGAAATGGGAACATGTGACTATGGACTTTGTTACGGGACTACCTCGTACCCGTAGGAGATATGACAGTGTTTGGGTAATCGTGGATAGACTGACCAAGTCTGCTCATTTCTTACCAATTGATATTAGATACTCGATGGAAAAGCTTGCGATCCTTTATATTAATGAGATTGTGAAATTACATGGGGTTCCGGTTAGCATTGTATCAGATCGTGATCCGCGGTTTACTTCTAGATTCTGGAAAGCGTTACAGGCAGCCTTGGGTACAGATTTGAGATTCAGTACAGCTTTTCACCCTCAGACTGACGGTCAATCCGAGAGGACTATTCCGATTTTAGAAGATATGTTACGAGCTTGTTCGGTAGACTTTTCTGATTCTTAGGATATGTATTTACCTTTAGTGGAATTTTCCTATAATAACAGTTATCAGGCTAGCATCGAGATGGCTCCTTATGAGGCTTTGTATGGGAGAAAGTGTAGATCACCTATCTGTTGGGATGAGATCGGGGAAGCGAAGGTATGGGGTATTGATTTGATTCAGGATTTAGTTGAGAAAGTCAGAGTTATTCGGGATCGATTGAAGACAGCCCAGAGTAGACAAAAGAGCTATGCTGATCACCGAAGACAGGATCTTAATATTCAGACCGGGGACTTTATATTCTTAAAGGTATCTCCGAAGGTGGGTATTCGAAGGTTTGGGAAGAAGGGTAAATTGGCTCCGAGGTTTATAGGACCGTTTGAGATTTTGGGAAAAGTGGGACTTCTTGCTTATCAACTTGCGTTACCATCTTCTCTAGATCGGTTGCATAACGTCTTCCATGTTTCTATGCTTCGAAAGTATTTGCACGATTCATCTCACGTGTTACCGAGGGTACCTGAGGATATAGAGCTTGAAATGTCATACGAGGAACGACCGGTTCAGATTCTTGATACCAAAGTTCAAAAGTTGAGGAATAAGAGCATAGCGTTGGTTAGAGTGCTATGGAGGAATCACAATGTCGAAGAATCAACGTGGGAGCTTCGAGAAGAGATGGAACGGAAATATCCGTGGCTTTTTTATTCGGGTAAGTATTTCTAAAATTCGGGACGAATTTTCTTTTAAGGTGGAGTGAATGTCGCGACCCGAAGACCCGTCTTTATTTTCTTAGTAGTAAACATTTATTTATGTATTTATTTATTTATGTGTGCATTTTGTGTTTTATAATATTTCATGCCTAGCTTTTTAATTGATCAATTGTGCTAAGTGTGAAGTTAGGGGCTTTAGTTGAAAGAAGGTTATAAGGGTTTATGTGTTCAAAGTGGTTCTAGAGGGGCTTAAGTGT
This sequence comes from Campanula takesimana, assembly GCA_026119855.1. Lineage (NCBI taxonomy): Eukaryota > Viridiplantae > Streptophyta > Magnoliopsida > Asterales > Campanulaceae > Campanula > Campanula takesimana. The sequence goes on from JAOWBW010001298.1 coordinate 289,914, forward strand.
ATATTTTTTTAAATATCCTATCTACTCCCTCCCTTCTCCCTCACTCTCTCCTACACACACACACACACACTCATTTCTTTCCCTCTCTCTTCCATTGTTGAAAGGTAAGAAAGCTCCATCTCATTTTCCTTCTTTTGGTCTTCTTTTATTCATCATTTCTTATTACTCCTTTTATATAAAATGTTTAGATCGTCGCTAGGATCATTTATAGCCAAGAAAATCCAAATTCCATTTCCTTTCATAAATTTCCAAGTAAGTTACTTTCCCCCTTTTTAGGCTAAAATGTTCATACTAAGCTTATATGATGCTATGTTTACTATATATTGCTTCTTGGGTTGATTTGGAGTGGATTGACATTTTATTCATTTTTGTGAGAATTTGATGTTTGAATCATTCTTTGATTTGGGTTGTCTAGATGTGATTATATGAGTCCTTTTAGGCTTATGAGTTGTTTTAGTACCATAGTATACTAGTTAGAAGTGTTAGATTTTGGTTGATTGTGAATGGGTAAGAAATTTTAGAAGAACCCAGTTCTTCTTGCCGATTTCCGGCAGAACAGAGGCGTGGGCGACCGCCCAAAATGGGGCGTGCAGCCGCACACCTTGCTGGAAGGTTTTTGTCTTGGTTGTAGGAATATTGGGCGACCGCACAACCATTTATGGGCGGCCGCACAGTGGTTCTGAAAGTTTATACTTGTTCTTTTTGTGTGATTTATGAATGTGCTTTGGTCTAGGTTTTGTGCTCGATCCTTGTTGACCTTATTGAACATCTTGGTACACTCTAGTGTTGGAATTGGGTCCCTTGTGATAAAAAATGTGATGGAATTTGATTAAGTGTTAATTGGGAGTTTGGAACATCTTCTTGATGCATTTGTGGTTTGACTTATATTTATGATGACTATTTGGCACGGTTCCCTACTTTGGAATCATTGGTTGTTTATCGAGCTAGTATTTTATTACTTAGCCTTTATTTGAAAGTCCAGCTGGTACTTGTGTGTTCTTTAGGCAATGGATAATATTATAATGGCACACGAGCCAAGTCCAGTATAGTATCGTCCATTGGTTCCTCTTTTCCCCTTCCAGATGGCCTTGGTTGGGATGAGCTAGCTCCCTTTGGTGAGTATTCTATCTAGTCGTTTGGGTTATGACTTTGTGTCATATTCCCCTTGTTACTTTATCGTTGTTACATGGTTCCGGTACCAGGTTATTATCTTCAGCTGTTTATGCTTCTATGAAGATGGGTTGATTGGTCGATCGATTGAAGCTGCGCAGGGTTTTCTTATTATATCCGTTTGGTGGAAACCTTGGCTCAATATCCTTTGTTACTTGTTTATTTCCGCTGCTATCTGTTAACTGCTAATTGCTACGTGCTATGTGAGTTTTATTATTGTTATTGCATCATAGCATGTCATGTAGTTGCATAAGTGGCTTATTGAGATTTATCTCACCCCTTTTCTTTTTATCTTGGTTTTTTCCTTAACCCACCCCCCAGGAAGAAAGTAATAGGACTCGCTGATCACGAGGAGGACGTCGAGAGGGTTCGTGGCTTTTGGGTAGGTTGTTGTTCGGTTTGCATTACTTAAATGTATAACCTTTGGGATAGTATTACCAAACTATGACGTCATTAAGAAGTTGTAATATTTTGTATTTTGGTGTAAGCTTGTGGAGCTTATACTAGTGGTTTAGTAATGTTGTTAAGATTTGGATTTCTAAAACCGTGTAGTATCATCTTTTGGTATCAAAGGGAATTTTTATCTTCTGTATTTTGGTGTTTTATTGTTTTAAGTCGACGTCCAGCTCGCGAGCTCCCGGCCCGCGAGGTCGGGGTCGCGACAAAGAAGGTTTTCTTAACCTAAAATGACCACTCTGGGGGACTAAGGGTTGGCTTGGTCAACACTACTCTACGGGATGGTTGACTCATCTTCTTGACACCGGGGAGAGCCTAGGGGCGACCTTTAAGACACATTAAGGACGCAAAAGTCCAAGACTTTGGGAAAATCATTTTGAGAGGAGATCAAAAGCATTTTTCTTGAAACATTATTTTTGATAAATGATGCCAAATAGACAAATTTGGAAATGATTATTTCTAAAGGAAAATCTTTTAACGAAGCACTTTAGTCAAATTTTTGATTTTAACTTAACCGCGAGGTTTGTTATGCATAAAGTCCTTTGGATTTTGTCCATTCGTTGAGAAGTAACTGATGGTAGGAAATCTGCTTGTCACTGTTGTGAGGATAGCCCCATGTCTTTGTTGTCGTTGATGTCGGGTAGCCCCATGTCCTTGTTGTCGTCAATGTGGAAGTAGCCCCAATATTATCTTTTGATATTTGAAGAGATGTTAGGAACCCATCCCTTTTTCATGATGCACCCTTTCTTTTGCCTAGGCCGCCCTTTCGGGTTTTCAACCTAGAGGGCATCTTTTGCGTTTTTTATGGCACACCCTAATTTTTGCCTAGGCCTCCCTTACGAGTTTTCAACCTAGTGCGCTACTTTTTTGGTGCTTTTTTCTTTTTTCCTTTTTTTTTATGAGTTATCCAGCCGACTCGATAGAACAAGGACTTTAAAGTATTTTTCTTGGAGGAAACATGCAAGGGCATCTTATTTGGGAGAGCGTCCCTTTATGCTGGTGAGCTCTTTGAGCAATGTATCATGAAATGGGAGGAAGCCCTTGCTTGACAGAATACAAGTGTTTAGCTCTTTCCTAAGATGTAGAGAAGAAGACTTCTCGAGACATTTAAAATTTGCCTTAGTTAACATCATCAAAATGGTTGCTTGAATGGACCATGTTTATTATTAAGTCAAGATTATAACAAGCAATTAGCCTTAGCATGTATAAATGTTGTGATCAATTGAGATTAAGATTCGATCAATGGCAAGATCGGAAGAAGAAGGTGTGTCTAGGAAATCGGTCATTGATGGGACCGAGGGAAGAGAACTTAGTCATTTTGAGAGGACCACAGTTTGATGGTTTTGTTTCATGTTTTGACCGGACCCGAAGGTTGCCTACGTTCCCCTCAGTTTGAGGAGCTCAGGTCGCCGTAGTTCGGCGGTGGATCGTCTTTTGTCGAAGTTGGTGTCCTTTTGAAGGATGTTGTTGCTTTGCTCATGTAGATCGTTTTGCTTTGCGGTGAACTCCTCGGAATATTCTTTGAGGTGGACTTTTACAGTGAACTTGGTGAGCTTTTGAGGCAGACTCCCTTTTCGCATATATTCATTTCCTTTCCTTCTTTTTGTTATTCATTTCTTTTCTCTCTTCTCATCTTTTTTTTTTTTGAAAGAGAGAGATAGAGGGGAAACACTAGCCCCAACTTGATATCTTTGACATTGGCTCATTTGTAGCCCCTTGGTGGAATGTCCGTCACTTCTCACTTTGGCTTTTGAGGATCCGGGAAGTCCTTTGCTTGGTTGCTCACGCGAGATCACGATTGAATCTTGGTGGTTGAGCAACAACATCCTTGCCTTTTCGTTGTCTCGGGATGCCTTTGATGTGCATCAAGAATTTCTATGTATCGGAAAGGTGTATCGGGTTGTGTATCGGGAAATGTGTATCGGGGATGTGTATAGAGGAAGGTTTGCCATTAATGGTTTCTTCATGCCAATTGATCACAACATTTATTCACATCAAGATTAATTGTTTGCATTTAGCATTTTTCATTTGTGTTAGGTCCATTCGTCCTTAATGAGTCGTCATTGACTAGTATGCTTAGAAGTCAGTTCATCATTTTAGGGACGTAGGAATCAGTTGATAATAACAAGTAAGGCAATCTCAAGAGTAAATGTATATTGCAAATAATGTCTTAAGTCTAGAGAGAAGAGAAGGAAAATGAATCTTTTAGTTAGATAACGTTATACATATATGTCCAAGTGCGGACCTTTGTGAAAATAAAAAGACACAGTCCGGGATGGACTTTGGTGAGAATCTATATCCTACGAGGCTGGAAGACACTTTTTTTTTCTTTTTTAGGGATGGGCTCCCATGAAGCACGATGATCCATTTTCTTCCTCAATTGTTGGAGGGGTTGTCGGTGGCATATTCCATGTCGTCGGGAAAGATGTCGTGAGGTCTCCATTTGGCTTGGCATTGTAATTGCCGGATTCGTCTACTCATGATTTGGGAGTTTGCTTTGGCCATCCCCTCCGCCTTTGGGCCTCCGAAGCACGGGCCTTTCCTTGTAGACAGTATTCCAACCTTTTGATCTTGTTGTTCATGTGCATGGTTGTCTCGGACGCCAATTCAGATGTGGGGTCCTTGGTCAATGTTTTTAATGGACAGAACCGTGAAGGACTTTAGCATATTAAACCTCAAGGTGAAATTATAACCGGGATTTGAGAAGAATGCTTCATTAGCAGGTTGACCTTTTTAGGAAAAAACTTGATCTTTTATTTTAAGAAAAATTGATCTCCATTTTTTTTGAAAGATTCACATGCATTTTTTTTACAAACTTTCGACAAGGCAATAATAACAATCTTATTAAGAAAACTGGCAATGGATACAGAATGGTCTCCACATGGCATCAACCGGGGAGTCAAGACTCCATCTAAACTTAACAGACATCTTAACTGACTTTTTTTAGGGGCTTATCACACATCCTAGCAATGGACTCTGACTTTTCCTAAGGGGAGATTGATGGAAGGGGTTTCGAAACTCCGTCCTCTACTATGGCAACCGCAGCACCATTTATTTCCCAACCCGGGGCATTTAGCCCTTCAGACATTTTCTGTTCCGCTGATTCTTTCCAAACGCCTTCCGTCACTCTGGCTTTGCTGATTTTAGGAACCACCCCTTGGACACTGATTTTGTCAACTCTTCCAAAACAGGCTTTCCCATTTCTGGATTAACAACTTCATCAATCAGGGACTCATTTTCCTTAGGGCAGACACCACTCCATTTTTCCTTCACATCAATCCCTAGGGTTCTGAACTCGAGGGAGGTCACGGGATTGGATTCCACGAATTCAAGCATGTTGATACTCGGGTCATTGGCTGTATCGGGGGCGTGGGGGCGTTCAACCTTTCCCTGCTCAATCAAATCTAGAATAATACATATCACAACAGAACACTCTTCGGTATTGTGCCCATAGAAATTGTGGAAAGCACACCTTTTGTTAACATCGAGGTACCTCTCGGGGTTTTTGGGTTGGAAGTTGACAAGAGGCTTTGCGAGGCCTTGTTTAACCAATCCCTCAAATACCTTGCTTATGGGCATTCCGAAATCCTCAAACCTTATGAAGCGGGGTTTGGGTTGGTGTTTGGATCTTCCTTTACCTTTGACCGAAGTGTGGTGGTGATGAGAATTACCGCCGTTCGAGACGAGGCGTTCCTTATCTTCCATTTGCTTTCTCTTTCCCAACAATTTACCCGACTGAGGTACAACATGAGGATTCTGTGGTGGCGCGTGGGTGTGGGCATACTCATAACCTCGATTGCTTACAGGAATATACATCGGAGGCATGCAAAGAGCTTGTGGTCCAAAAGGTCTTGGATTATAGAGCTGATATGGGTCATCATGGAATCCAATGGTTGATCGAGTACCCACATATGGTGACTGATTTCTTGGGATTTGATTGGCGATCTCAAACCGAAAAGGAGTATAATTCAGAAGATATCGTGGGAGTGATGGTTGAGGCATGACCGGTGTAAATGGTGAGGCATGGGTGTTTTGAGTGTATTGTATTTGGGGATTCATGGGAGGTAACCCATAGGGAATATCAGATCCGGGGGAGGCGGAGTGTAGGGAGCTTGAGTGGGAGGTAAACTTTGAGTGATGGAATGTTAAGGCAGAGAATGAGAGGACTCGGTATTTTCGCCCAGTTGAGGGGGTGGAATTTGGTCTCAATTCGGAGGTTGGGTGACTTCGAACTCTTCCTCGTGGTCAGGAACTTCAATGAAGGAACCATTAGTCTGAAACAAAACCTTAACACCCTTCTGTCTTATTGACTAGACAAACTGATCTCGTGCTTTTTCGTGGTGTTTCCTGGTAATCTCTTCCCGATCCCTGGAGGCTTTTAACGCTTGGAGCAACTCTTCCTTGGTTGGACTGTCCTGATTATCTGCGGCATCACTCTCCCAACTACTTTCCTCTGAGCTGGTCATCCCGAGGTACCGGAGTGGAGAAGTTGTAGCGACTGAGGAACTATCAGACTCAATGTTGAATAGGCGGTGACATGGTGCTCATTTCCACTTCATTCTTTCTACAGCGGAAAAAGAAGTAGTTTAGACTCGGGTAAAAAATTGGATGAGTGTTTGAGCCAAAGACGCACGTGTATCTATTTTGGGATATTTGACCGGGCCGAAGTTGCCTACGTTCCCCTCACCACGAGGCAGGGGGGGGGGGTCCCACGCGATGAGAGGCTCAGGTCACCTTAGTTCGAACGGGTTTGGAATTCTAAAGATGAATATGACTGACTTCTTGGGGGATAACGGGGATCCATCCAAGGACTTGACTGACTTCCTAGGGGACTATTCCTAGGGATTTAATGGGGATCTTCATGGGGACCTAGGGGACAACACCTAGGGTTTCAACGGCAATCTTAACGGGGACCTAGGGGACAACGCCTAGGGTTTCAACGGGGACCTATGGGATAACGCCTAGGGTTTCAACGGGAATCTTAACGGGGACCTAGGGGACAACGCCTAGGGTTTCAACGGGAATCTTAACGGGGACCTAGGGGACAATGCCTAGGGATTTAATGGGAATTTTGGAGGATAACGGGGATCCATCCAAAGATTGACGGGTGCTCGAAGATCTTCCAAGGACTTGACGGGTTCCTTAGGGGACAACGCCTAGGTATTTAACGGGAATTTTGGGGGATAACAGGGATCCATCCAAAGATTGACGGGTGCCTCAGAGATCTTCCAAGGACTTAACGGGTTCCTAGGGGACAACACCTAGGGATTTAACGAGAATTTTGGAGGATAATGGGGATCCATCCAAAGATTTAGCGAAGTGACGCTTGTTAGCGAAAGAATGCAATGTGTCAAAGACGAGAAGCAAAAACGGAGCAAATTCATGCAAGGTACAATTAATTATCTGTTCAAGTATACTTAAAACGCATTTTTTAATTCCTAAATGGTTGGAAAAGATTTCTCTTCTTTTTCGCAACTACTCTAAACCCTGGATCAGTGGAGACCATCACTACGTCTATAAACCCCTCGCTTTTCACCTGTATTGCACACTCCCAAGGACGGACTATCCCGGGCGAGGGTCCTATAGGGCACGCGACTTCCACCGACCAAAAGAATCAAACCTAGGATCTAGTGCGTCACAAATTTTCAATGCGTGGGCCATCCTTATCATAGTGAAACCCCAGTTAAGGTCAAGATTGACTTAACGCTTCAATAAAATTCCGGCATGACCTCATTTTAATGAGGGATCTCGGACCTTAGCCTTGGGCTTAAAGATGATTAGGATGGGCCAAGCATTAGATCTTAATGACGCGGTGTCAACCTATCCCTAATACATGACTTCAGTTAATTATGGTTGGAATTAACGCATAAGTCAAGGATCGGGTCAAAAATGACCTTGGTCACACTTGCTTTCACAAGGAGTCATGACTCGGGCGTTAACTTGGCCATAATTAATGTTTGGACACGTATTAGGGACGTGATGACGTGAGCTAGACTAAAAATCAACCATGGTCATGGTATTTGTGTGTCATGGACAATGTGTGGTTGACTCAGCTCGGAAGGGGAGGTGGAATGAACCCTTGCATGCGAGAAGGGAACAAGAGCGCCAATCAAGATGGAACGTGGCATCCATCCCGGGTTTTAAGGGTTTTTGAAACGTGCACAAGGTCGAATGCGCGTTGTGTGAAGTCTTCCATGTTTTCTTTTGAGTTAAAATAGGAATTTTCAATGCGTTTTAATATCATGAGCATTAACAAGAGTATATACAAGATATGGACAAACAATTTAAACAAGTAATTTGCACAAGTAGTCAAACAAATATATGAACTAGTAAAAATATTTGAAAATCAAATTTTGTACATGGGAAAGGTTGTGCACAACCGAAGGTTTTGAAAATCAAAACTTTTACAAGAGGAGCAAGTCCCTTCGAAAATCAATTTGTACAAAAGATTGTGCATCAACAAAAAAAAGGGTTTGGAAGACCGAACTTTCACAAAATGGGGTTATGCACAATGAAGCCTTGAAAACAAAAAATTTTATGTCCAAAAATTTATGCATAACCAAGCTTTGAAAATCCATTTTTGGCTAAGAAAATGAAGGTAAATGTGCACAAGTAGAGGCTGTAAATTGGAACCTGGACAAGAAGAAGCAAGGGGACCATCAGAATGTTTCTGCCTTGCACAAAATTGTTAACTTGAAAAATTTTGTGGGCCTGTAAGGATCCCGCCCCACGCGCGGAAACGCGATGGGTTTTGGGGCGAAAATGCCGAACACGGTTATCTCACAAAACATAACGGAGTCACCATTTTTGTTAATTATTTAACCCAACAAAAGAAAAGGTTAGAGATTCTATTAGTTCGGAGGTCAGGTTACGCCTTGGGAAGAGTTTTACGTCACCCAAGTCGCCTCGGATGAGTCCGAGTCTCCCTAATGTTGGTTAACAAAAGTGCATGTGTGTGTGTGTATTTTAACGGAAAAGAGTCTGTTTTAACTTTTATTCAAAATTTAACTGAAAAGGGGGTCCTTTATTAAGAAAACAGGGATCAGAGGACAAAATGGACATTTTTCCCTCTGAGCCTAGAGTAGCCGTACGGCTAGAGTATGCTCTTCCTGGAATTTTTACAGTTTGTCCAAGAACAGTCCAGTTCCAGGCAGAAACAGAGCATTCTGCTGAAACTGGACTAAAATGTTCTGATTTCCAGTTTATGATTAACAACAAAACTTAGAAAAGATCATTCCTATGCCCTTAGATCATCAAAAGAGCCCCCAAAAACCAAGACTTGGGTGTGATCAAAGGCAATCATTGGAGAAATTTATGAAAAGTTGATGAACATGGCTTTTGAACCAAAATGACCATTTGATGACTAAAGATGGAAACTTTATCATCAAGATGGCATTTTTACACATTATTAACCTTTTAGGGACCAAATTATTGCATAAAGATTCAATCTTTATGACCCAAAATGGGATTTCAAGGCTAAATCAAGAGGGGAAGTGATAAACACCAAGGTTTTATCATCCCACATGATTATCATGGCCAAATCAAAACGAAATTAACATAAAGATTTGAGCTTACACCAAAAGAGTGGATCCTTAAGCCAAAGGCAACCTTGGGGCAACATTATTTGTCATAAAGATTTTATCTTTGTGACCACAAGGGGGTTTGAATCTAGATCAAATTTTGGATGATAAAGATTGAAACTTTATCATCCAAATGATCATCCTTGCTTCCAATGAACAACATAATCAACCAAAACATGTTCCTCCTCCATTAAAATAGATTAACAAACAAGAAATATCAACAAACCATGATCATCTTTAGGTTATAACCACTTTCACACAAAGTGTGAAGGGCACCTTGAATCATTCATGGTTTGGACCATATGAATACATAATAGTGATATATATATAGCTTGGAATGCCAAGGATTGTAATACATATATATATATATATATATATATATATATATATATATATATATTGCTTGATATGGACAAGACTTGCAAGAATATAAATTGCTTGAGATGGACAAGACTTGCAAGAAATGTAAGAGATAAGCAAATAAACATAAACAAACAAGGAGATGAAATGGAGAGCAGGATGGGGGAGAAGGTGGCTTTACCTATGTTTGGTTAGGCCAATCTTCCTCTCTCTTTTCACTCTAAACACTCTTCTGGGGTGATTTTAACAGAGTAACACTAGCAATAATCGTTTCTCCCCCTTGGAATGATCAGCAAGGGGTTCAATTTATAGGGGCTGATAGTGCCCAAAGTAGCCGTACGGCTCATGTTGGCGACCTTCTGGATTTTTCAATCTTTTAATTCTAGAACAGTCCCTGTGTCCATATTTTATCTTAGTGAGGTCTTGGCCTATCAGTTTATCCCTGAATGGTGCCTAGAATTCTACTAAGTTGGTCAAATTCAGATTGGGGTACTTACAGAGCCCCTCGGCAACGTCGCTTTTGAAGAAAGCGGGGTTGTCGATAAACGCATCCCAATCTGATGGGAGGACGGCAAAGGCCGATTTGATTCCAATGGCTGGATCTAGAGGTATAGGATTCCTACGTATCCCTTTTGTAGGGAATCAAGCCTAATGTAGTTCGAAAGAGGGGTGAGAGATTTTGAGGCTACTCAAACCTATAGACGACCGTCGAGGTCGGGTGGGGAACTCGGGCATGACACTCATTCGGTCAGAGGTAAAGGTTCGGGCGTGACACTCATTCGGTCAGAGGCAAAGGTTCGAGCGTGACACTCATCTGGTCAGAGGCAAGGTTCGGGCATGACACTCATTCGGTCAGAGGCAAAGACTTGGGCATGACACTCATTCGGTCAGAGGCAAGGACTCGGGCATGACACTCATTCGGTCAGAGGCAAGGATTCGGGCATGATACTCATTCGGTCAGAGGCAAAGACTCGGGCATGACACTCATTTGGTCAGAGGCAAGGACTCGGGCATGACACTCATTTGGTCAGAGGCAGGGACGCGAGCATGACGCTCATTCGGTCAGAGGCAAGGTTCGGGCGTGACACTCATTCGGTCAGAGGCAGGGACGCGGGCATGACACTCATTCGGTCAGAGGCAAGGACTCGGGCATGACACTCATTCGGTCAGAGGCAAGGATTTGGGCATGACACTCATTCGGTCAGCCAAAGTCAACATGGGCTTACGTCAAGGACCGCCCTTCTCATTCTAAGTTTTTTTCTCAAGATGGGCCATACGGGTGACCTAGATTTCGCTTCATATGGGGCCACTCGGGGAGACCTAATTCTTATTTCAAAACGGTCGTTCGGGGGACCTAACTCTTATCTCAAGACGGTCGCTCGGGGGACCTAATTTTCATCTCACAATGGTCGTTCGGGGGACCTAATACTTATCTCACAACGGTCGCTCGGGGGACCTAATTTTCGTTTCACAACGGTCGCTCGGGGGACCTAATACTTATTTCAAAACGATCGCTCGGGGGACCTAATTTTCGTCTCACAACGGTCTCTTGGGGGACCTAATACTTATCTCACAACGGTCGCTCGGGGGACCTAATACTTTTCTCAAGACGGTCGCTCGGGGGACCTAATTTTCATTTCACAACGGTCGCTCGGGGGACCTAATACTTATCTCAAGACGGCCGCTCGGGGGACCTAATTCTCATCTTTGTTGGGCTTACGTCAGGGATGGCCAATTTTCTTGGACATTCAATTTGACTCTCAATGATTCAAAGTCGGGGCTTGACTCTCTTTTGGTCAGCCGAAGGGATTTTCTCGACACTCACTTGGTCGAAGTCGGGATTTGACTCTCTTTTGGTCAATCAAATTATTTTTAACTTTGCTTACGTCAGGGACGACCAATTTTCTTGGACATTCAATTTGACTCTCAATGAGTCAAAGTCGGGGCTTGACTCTCTTTTGGTCAATCAAATAATTTTTAACTGGGCTTACGTCAGGGACGGCCAATTTTCTTGGACAACAAATTTTTAACTCGGGAACCTAATTAATTTTCTAGGTTCAAAGCAAATTGCATGAGCCCCAAAAGGGCATTTTTTGGGTATCCTCCTAGGGGAACTTCTGATCACATGGGCCAGTGGCAAGACTGTAATTTCAGGGACAACCCAAACCATCCATACCGATGGAGAAGGCGTCTCCTTCTTTTTAAACAGAACAGCCATACGTATGGTCTCTTCCTCCTCTCAAAACACAGACGAAATCAGAGAGAGGGAGGGGCGGTTTTTTCATTTTTTTTCTTCACCAAATCTGTCTGAATTTCTTCCGAAATTCATCCATGGATGCTCGGGCGCGACGGGGCTACCCTAGGGGAAGAGATAGGAGGCTTGACATGGTCCGAAACTTTCGGGGTTACAATATTGACCTCGCAAACTTGGAAGCGGGCTTCTACAAATCTCCCACCGTGCATTTGTGCCATGACCGGGTGGTAAGTGTCCTTAAACCCTCTTTTATTCATCTTATGTCAAATTTGAACAATTCCATGCATTTCCTAGTCATAGGGTTCATGTTTATGCAATTTGGGCATTTTGTGCTTCTTGGTGCATTTTGTTAAATTAGTATCATTATGATGGAATTGGGATTGTTAAGATGGTGGGAATGTGTTCGTTTTATCGATGGGTCATGCCTAGCTATACTTTCCGAAGTCAAAGTATGTTACCCGTAATTTGTGCATAAAGGACTTGTACCTTAGGTGCGACTAGCCATTTTGACATATTCAAGTGCATGCTAGCATTTCCCAGGATAAGTTGTTGCATGTTTGTGGAGATTCGGGACACTAAGTCTCAAAATGGGGACGGATTTTGTTCTTTGGGACAGGAGAAAAACCTTTCAAACAACACCTCACACATTCTTTTCATAAGAAACACACCCTTATATGCCCAACGCAGTTTAAAAGGGGACAACATATTTTTTCACAAAAGACACCCTCAAACTCCCAACGCAATTTGAAAAGGGTAAAATCACATTTTTTTTTTACAAAACACACCCTCAATTGCCCAACGCGATTCGAAAAGGGTAAAATCACATTTTTTTTTTCACAAGACACACCCTCAAATGCCCAACGCAATTTGAAAAGGGTAAAATCACATTATTTTTTTTTCACAAGACACACCCGCAAATGCCCAACGCAATTTGAAAAGGGTAAAATCACATTCTTTCACAAGACACACCCTTAAATGCCCAACGCAATTTGAAAAGGGTAAAATCACATTTATTTGCATGATTCATTCATCATATCCATTTATCATACGCATTGGTATCTTGAAACTGTGTTATTCATACCTTTGTTATGTTTACCTGTAGGGCGGTGATCCCAAATCTCGAGGATCTCCCGACATGTGTTGTTCCTTGTGGGAGGCCATGCCCGAGGCAGTCGGCGATGGGCCTGGTCCGAGAGAGTGGGTAGAGCGCACCGGCTTGGTGCCATTCATCCAAGCCGTAGGCTAGCTGGTTAGCACTAACAGGAGCCTAGGACTCATCTCTGCTTGGGCGAGCACTGGTGGGATACCATCCACACTTTTCATTTGAGCTGGGGGGAGGTGACCGTGACTCCCGCAGACTTTTCCGCCATTACCGGGCTCTCCTTCGGTGGCCGACCAGTTATTTGGGCCGACCGGCTCTCGGCCGTGGATATTGAGGCACTCATTGGCTTTTTGGGCCCTACCAAGGGCTTGGGGATCCTGGTGCAGGATGTTGACCGGGCCATTCGGGCCAGAATTTCGGAGTACCTGGCGGGTTTGGTGACGGCGGAGCAGCTCGGGCGAGCTTACGTGTGGCTCCTTCTCAGCAACACCATATTTGCCAATGCCGACTGTCACGACCCGAAAACTAGGCTCTATTTTATTAGTAATAAATAATCATTATTTATTTAATTGCTTATTTATTGGTTTAAATTATTATTTATTTAAATATTTATGTGTGCACTTTATGTGTTATAATATTTATGCCTAGCATTTTATTTGAGTCATTCGGGTTAGTGCAATATTGTTGGGTCTTAATAGTTAGTAGGGAGTGTAAGTATTTGTGTGTAGTGTAGTGGAGGGGCCTGAGTGTAAGTTTTGGGAAATAATTCCCATACTCCCTCTCTTCTCCCTCACCTCTCCCTCACTTTCCAGCCATTTCTCTCTCTCTCTAGCTCATTGGGTAAGTTTTTCTTCCTCTCACTTCTCTCTTCATTTCCATCATCTTCCTCTCATTATTTCTCATTTCTTAAAACATGAAACGTGTTTAGATCGTCGCTAGGATCGCGTAGAGTCAAAAAGATTTGAAATCCATCAACTTTGAGAATTTGCAAGTAAGTTACTTTTCCCCCATTTTGCTAAAAATGTTCATTCCATGCTTAGTTGATACTATGATTACCATTTCTTGCTTCTTGGGTTGATTTTGAGATGATTTGCATTTTATCCCATTTTGTGAAGTTTTGGTGTTGAATCATCCCTTGGATTGAGTAGATTAAATGATGTTTTATGAGTTGTTTTAGGTATATAGGGTGTTTGGGTATCTTAGTATACCTATTAGAAGCATTTGGGTTTGATTTATGTTGTTGGGTGGAAAATTCGGGAGAAACCCAGTTGGTTTTGGCCGTTTTCCGGCGACCTGGGTGCGTGGGCGACCGCCCATGATGGGTTTGGGCGACCGCCCATGAGATCAGTTAATCCAGAGAATCTGAGCAAAGTGAGTAGGCGACCGCCCACTTTTGGGTTGGGCGACCGCCCAGGAAGTCAGTGGGTTTTGGGCTTGGGGTTGGGTTTTGGGCGACCGCCCAGACTGGCTATGGGCGACCGCCCATACCAGCTGTTCTGAGCCTCTTTGTTATTGAATTGTTTTAAGGTCCAAGCCCGATCTAGGCTCGAAGTATCACCCTAGTTGACTTAAGTTAATGTTGTGGAACACTTTATTGTTCGAGAATGATCCCCTTGTGATCGATTGTGATATGGAATTTGATTAAGTATCATTTTGGGAATGTGGTCATCTTTGATGCACGGTTTGTATTGGTTTACCTTGTGGTGATTTAATTGGAATGATTCCCTACTTTGGAATCCTTTGTTGTTTATCGTGCTAGTATTTTATTACTTAGCAGTTATTTGAAAGTCCAGCTGGTATTTGTGGTTGTGTCGGGCGATGTGAGATATTGTGATGGCACCGGCCAAGTCCATTATGGTGTCGACCATTGTTTTTGCCCTTATTTTCCTCTTCCAGATTGGCCTTGGTTGAGACGTTTGGAGCATGACTTTGTGGCATGGCTTCCGCCCTTTGTGGCACATTATTTTGTTATTGGTTCCGGTACCGGGGTTTTCTCTTCGAGCTTTCATGCTGCTATGAAGATGTTGATTGTTGATCATTGAAGCTGCGCAGCGATCCTTTATTTGGATGATCCGGTTTGGAAAACCTTGGCTATGTATCCACTTATGAGTGTTTATTTCAGCTTTATGTGTTGCATGATGAGCTGGTCGTTATTTCCAACCGGTATGGGACGGTTGGCGATAGGGAGCCTCTCATTTGTTGTTATATGCTTATTTATATGGTTGATTATTGGATGTTACTGTTTGACAGCATGTCACTTATTATTTCCGCTACTATCTATCATGTTAATTGCTATTGGTCATTGCATATTAGCATGTCATGTAGTTGCATTAGTAACTTACTGAGATTTTATCTCACCCCGTTTATTTCCATCTTTGTTTTTCCTTAACCCCCCCCCCCCAGGAGGAAAAGGATTAGGATTCGCGGATCGAGGAGGACGTCGAGAGGATTGAGATTTTGGGGCAGGTTGTTATGGATCGGTTTACATTATGTAAATGTATAACCTTTTGGGGATAGTTTTACCATTATTGACGTCATTAAGAATTGTAATATTTTGTATCTTGGGTGTGAGCTTGTGGAGCTTACACTAGTTGTTTTATTGTGTTGTTAAACTTGAATTTTCCAAACCTTGTATTAAAAATCTTTTGGGTCAAAATGGAATTTTTAACTTCTATGTTTTAGAGTTTTGGTTTTAAGTCGACGTCCAGCTCGCGGTCTCGGGCCCGCGGGGTTCGGGGTCGCGACACCGACACCACATGCATGTTCCCCCTACTTGGATCATTATCCATTCCGGAGACCGTCCGGAGTATTGCTTGGGGAGAGGCTGGGTTGGCTGAGCTGTACATGGAGCTCGATAAATTCAGCCGGAAAGCGAGCAAATCCTTGGCTTGCTTTCAGTTCGCCTTGGAGGTACATTCATTTCCTTCCCCCATTTTTCTGTTTTCTCCTTCTCATTCACCTTTTCGATTTTCGGCGCCTTAATGATTTTTGGCCTTTTCCTTTCAGGCTTGGTACTACGAGATCTTTGGTGGCTATCCATGGGAGCTGACCGTTGATCCCGCCATCACATTCCTGGCCATGGTCTATTGGGCTCGAGAGGCCCGAAAGAAGAGGGGATCCAAGGGATGGGTCTCCGTCCGTCATGCCGGTGTCAGGGCAGTGCTAAGGGGAGCTATGCCGGCTGAGCTTAACCTCTTTCCTTGGTCAAGGTATGAGGGGCTAGGCATTGACCTGTCTGATGCTCTGCGGGTAACCCGGGAGAGGTAACCCGGGAGAGGAGACTGCTCGTAGGGTTCCAGGGAGAGGCCTTTTACTTGGGAGAGAGGGTGCTCTGGCAGCACGGGCTCGGGCTCATGCAGAGGGCTCCTGTCGACCCTCCTGACACCATGTTTGTAGCAGACCGAAGGGACGACCCCTACCTCATGGGGGCGAATGCATCCCATTTTATCACCGATGAGCCATACGGACGTTTCGTGGCCCGGAGGCTAAGATCACCGCAGATAGTGGCTTCTGGGGTGGTTCCTCCGATGTGGCAGGACTTCTCATACATATACTCAGATAGCCGGGTCCACATGGTGGCCACATCCGTGGCGGGAGAGGGGGCCCCACCTGAGGATGCTCCTGAGGGCGTGGTATGTTCCCATTCATTTCCTTTACACATACTTATCACATACCCCTATTCCTTTTCACTGAGCAGTTTCACTTTCATGTGCAGGTCGCTGCGCGAGCTTTGCTGGAGAGGCCTTCCTTCATAAAACGGGCCAAAAGGTGGTTGAAGAGGTTTGTTGGGCACTCCTCCAAGGGGCCTCGGACTGAATCGCGATTCACGCCGGGCAGAAATTCGGTGAGTGGTGGGGAGAGGTCTTTCCGACGGGCCTCAAGCGTAGAGCTTCCCCCATCCTTTGTCCGTCGCCATACCTTAGGTGGAGCTGATTTGGAGGTCTTTCGGGATTCACTCCGTGACCTCGCTTTCACGAGCTCGCCCCGGATCCTTTTGCTCATTTGGCCTTGGAGCGTGTGGAGCCCCAGCCAATCAGACACCCCGGTCCTCCTTCCCAGGTTCCTCCTTCCTTCTTTCCGGGCCAATCCTTTTCGGGTGAAGACTCGAGCTTCGGGGAGTCCATCTTCTTATTCGACCCCAACATGTACCCATCTCGCCCCTTGGAGAGGGTTCACTCACCTCCGGAGGATCCTTACCCAGATTCTGATTAGGATGCACCAACCTGAACAATTTTTCTTTTGATTTGTTTTATTCAAAAACATTGTATGAAAATTTGTTATCTTTGGTTGTTTAAAACATTGTCCCTTTTATTTGTAAGTTCACCATTTATGCATAGCTTGGGCCTCGAGAGGGCTTTGTGGTCATTTCTGGACCGTCGGGATTCCCGAAACGTGTTTGGACTCAATTATTTGGACCTTGACACGTATCTGACAGGTTTTTGAACAAGTGAAAATGAGTTTCACTCGTGGGAAAATCAACCGGCAGAGGATGTTGACATGAAGAATTTAAGGGAAACAAAGCATTAGCGCGTTGACCCTTTTGACCACAATTTTGAGATTTGAACAGACTCTTTTCGGGGGGTAGTATTGTGGATCGGGCCTAGACTTACCCCAAACATGACTCCTCACGAATCCTCTCGTTATGCCACGGTGGCTCGCTAGCCCCATTTCATCATCGGCTGAAAATGGATCCCTAAGCCCCTGTCTCCTTTTCTCCACAGATCGTTTTCTTTCTCGCGTACCTCCTCAAGTCCCAGTCCTTTTGAGAGACAATCCTTACGAGGGTGACTCGACCCTCCAGTTACCAACGGTCTGACCTTTTCTTTCCTAGGAGTGATCCGATTGACTCGTGACACGGACTCGAGCAACCTAGACGCATGGAAAACAGACATAGGCATTTTGCGGGAGTGAGTCCCTTTTGTACGGAAGGAAGCCTATGGACAGCAATTTAGTGTTTGGCTCTTTCCTGTGATGTATAAGAGAAGACTTATCGAGACATTTGAATCTCCATTAGCTAGCATTATTAGAGTGATTGCTTTGAACGGGTCGTGTTCATTAAGTCAATACCGTCACAAGCAATTAACTTTAACGAGAATTCATGTTGTGACCAACCGAGATTAAGACCTAACCAATGGAAAAGTCGGGACGTGTTTGGGTATCGGTTTTCGTCTGGGGGAATTGTTCATCAATGAGACCAAAGGAGAGGCATGTGGCTATTCTGGGAAGGCCATGGCTTAGTAATCCTCTTTCTTGTTATGACCGGACCCGAAAGGTTGCCTACGTTCCCCTCATTTTGAGGAGCTCAGGTCGTCGTAGTTCGGCCTTGGACTGTCTTTTCTACGGATTGGCACATCCTTACCAGGGTATTGTTGCCTCGTCGATGAAGACCTTTCCACTTTGTGGTGAATTTTCTTGGAGCGTTCCCCCTGGGGCGATCCTTCTTTCGGTGTGGCCCCCCTTTCTCCTTTTTTTTTTTTTATGTGAGCCCTTTTGGGGTGGACCCTTTGGTGGACTTCGTCCTCGTATTCACTTCTCTTTTTTTTATATCATCTCGGGGTGCCTTTCGTGGATGGTCCTTGGGGTGAAACCTCGTCATCTTGGTCTTTTCTCGCCACGGCTGGGGCATTCTGTGGTCCTTTGGAATTTCATCGGGGTATAGTGTATGAAGGGGAGGAACCTTGCCATTGGTGTTATCTTTATGCCAATTTATCACCTCATCCATTATCGTTAAAATTAGTTGCTTATTTTTTGCATTTACTATCTGTACTTGGCCCGTTCATTCTTGATGAATCGTTATTGACTATCATGCATTAAGGAGTCAATTCATCATCTTGGGGATGTAGCAATTATTTATTAGTGCTAACCAAAGTGATTTCAAGAGTTAAAACATTTTTCAAATAATGTCTCAAGTCTAGGACGAATAGAAGATAAATAGCTTACTTCATTAACGAGGAGCAACTCGATTTTTTACAGACTCAAGGGACTGACTCGACTATTAAGTGACTAAACCATGACTAGTCAAACTTACCACGCAGGGTTTTTAGGGAAAGTAACAATAAAACATTGTCCACAACGGACTTTTGAAAGACTCTCTAGAACCTACGAGACCGGACCACTCCTAACCATCATCCTTCCTTCCTTCTTCCTTTTCCGATTTCACACCTACTCATTGCCTTGCTTTGTGATGATCCCTTCATCAACGAGCTCCTGGATCTTGTCTTTTAAAGCATCACAAGCCCCGGTAGAATGTCCCACCCCTTGGTGGTAGTGGCAGAAGAGAGTGTCGTCGAGCCGTTGACCTGGGTGCTCAGTTAAGATCACGCTAGGGTCGAGCAACTGGATCTTCCCTTATTTGAGCAATAGGTCCAACAACTGGGCTCTTGGAATCCCTAGTTCCTGAAAACGGCGGTATGGGGCAAACCTTTGACTACGAGCTGATTTAGGGACTGCCGCCTTGAGTCTATAATTCTTCGGCGACAGTTTTCTGCTTAGGTGTTGTGGTGAATCTTCTGGATGATTCAAGGTTGTCCGAGGATCGGTATGGGTGTTCGGAGTGCTGGACGCTTGCCCAACAGGGATATTCTGGGGGCTTCCTCTGAGGTATGCTCGGATGTCAAGGATCGCATCCACCGTTGCATTTATGCATGTCCCTACTCTCCTCATGTCCTCTTGGTGGCTGTAACTGAGCGAATTTATCTCATTTCTCACGCTTTGCCTTTCTTGGTGCCAATCGTTTTCCCTGTCTTTCAGGAGTTCTCGGAGGCAAGGGTGTACCATTTGAACCCACATCCTTTCGGTTTCCTTTTCAAGGTCAGGGATTCGCCTCTCTTCCATTTTAGCGACGGCCCCTAGTAGACGACTTTGGTCGTGTTCCATCCGCCTCACTACTTCCTGTATAGCGTTCACGGCTCCTTCGATGACTCCAATTCGAGCATCCATTTCCTATGTTTACAAAGGACCAACAAGCCATGAGGGCACTTGACAGGATCTCGAGAAGTCATGCTTTAGGGTAAGAGAGACCCGACACACACAAATCTTTGACTCAATGAGAGGATGGTGTTTGACTCGAAGTTTAGGGGATGGACCTAAGCCATGCATTCTGATGAATTCATTTCTTTCTTTTATTTTTCTTAAAAAAACAAAGGATGTTTATTCACACGTACAAGGGTTAGAACACAGTTTAAAAACATACATTGACCTTTAACGCAAAATCATGCTCTATTCGGGACAAGTCCCTGACCCTAGTTGGTTGGAAAAGACTTCTCTTCTTTTTTGCAACTATTCTAAGTCCTGGATCAATGGAGGTCATCACTACATCTATAGACCCCTCGTTTTTCACCTGTACTGCACACTCCCAAGGACGGACTATCCCGGGCGAGGGTCCTATAGGGCAAGCGGCTTCCACCGACCGAAAGAAATGATCCTAAGTTCTAGTGCGTCGCAAGGTTCCCGATGTGCGGGTCATCCTAATCATGATTAAGCCCCAGTCCGGATCGAGACTGTTCCGAAGGATGCACCGATATTCTGACATGACCCCATTTTGAATGAGGTGTATTAATCCTCGGCCATGAGCTTAAGGATGATTAACATGACCCATTTATTAGGGCTTAACGACACGGTGTTACCCTATCTTTAGCACATGACCTTTGTTAATTGTGGTTTAACACACGAGTTAGAGGCGGGTTAGGACACGCTTGTATTACATCAAGGAGTTATAACCCGGGCATTAACTTGGCCACAATTGACTTTGGACACATGTTTAAAGACAATGGCAACGTGAACTAGACCAAAAACCAATCAAAGTCACGGTATTTGTGTGTCACGAACATGTGTGGTTGACTTGGCTCGGAAGGGGAGGTGGAATGGACCCGTGCGCGCTCGAAGGGAACAAGAGCGCCAATCGAGCTGCATCTGGCATCCATCCCGGGTTTAAAGGGTATTAGGAACGTGCAAGGTCAAGTGCGAGTTGTGTGAAGTCAATTCTATATTCCCCTTTTTTGAGTCAAAATATAGATTTTTATTTTGTTTTTCAACATGATGAGCATGGCATAAGCAAGATATGAACAAGTATGAACAAGCATGGAGTAAGCAATTTATACACAATAAGTCAAAGAATACAAACAAAGACTAAAACTTGTATATGTACCAAGTCGTGCACAACCAAGGATTTTGAATCAAACATTTTGCAAAAGAACAATTTTCTCATTGAAACCATTTGTACAAAGCAAGTTGTGCACAATAAGAAGAGTCAAGAATTTTTTACAAAAAAGGGGGTTATGCACAATGAGATTTTGGAAACCATTTTTATTCACAAAATATCATGCATAACCAAGTTTTGGCCAAAATAATAATGGTAATGTTCACAAGTAAGGCTGTAAATTTGGAACATGGACAAGCAGAAGCAGAAGGTAATTCAGAATGTTGCTGCCCTACACAAAATTGTTAATTTGCAACATTCTTGCCCTTTTACCAAACTAGCCGTACGGCTAGAGCCATGGGGTTGAGATTTTTCTCAGTTTCTGCAACTTCTGATCATCATACTCCAGTTTATTGCATTTCCAGAACATATGCACTCAAAACAGTTCAAACAGAAACAGCAAACACACAAAAATATGCACAAAGTCAACTAACGGAAACGGGAGTTTG
The DNA here is from genome assembly GCA_026119855.1 of Campanula takesimana. Taxonomy (NCBI): domain Eukaryota; kingdom Viridiplantae; phylum Streptophyta; class Magnoliopsida; order Asterales; family Campanulaceae; genus Campanula; species Campanula takesimana. The sequence goes on from JAOWBW010001298.1 coordinate 311,482, forward strand.
ACCCACACAAAAGTGCCTTCAAAGCTTCTAAAGAGAAGTTTGTAAGCACTTTATCTCCCCAGCGGAGTTGCCACTGTAAGGATCCCGCCCCGCGCGCGGAAACGTGATGGGTTTTGGGGCGAAAAAGCCGAACACGGTTATCTCACAAAACATAACGGAGTCGCCACTTTTGTTAATTATTTAACCCAACAAAAGAAAAGGTTAGAGATTCTATTAGTTCGGAGGTCAGGTTACACCTTGGGATGAGTTTTACGTCACCCAAGTCGCCTCGGATGAGTCCGAGTCTCCCTAATGTTGGTTAACAAAAGTGCATGTGTGTGTGTGTATTTTAACGGAAAAGAGTCTGTTTTAACTTTTATTCAAAATTTAACTGAAAAGGGGGTCCTTTATTAAGAAAACAGGGATCAGAGGACAAAATGGACATTTTTCCCTCTGAGCCCAGAGTAGCCGTACGGCTAGAGTATGCTCTTCCTGGAATTTTTACAGTTTGTCCAAGAACAGTCCAGTTCCAGGCAGAAACAGAGCATTCTGCTGAAACTGGACTAAACTGTTCTGATTTCCAGTTTATGATTAACAACAAAACTTAGAAAAGATCATTCCTATGCCCTTAGATCATCAAAAGATCCCCCAAAAACCAAGACTTGGGTGTGATCAAAGGCAATCATTGGAGAAATTTATGAAAAGTTGATGAACATGGCTTTTGAACCAAAATGACCATTTGATGACTAAAGATGGAAACTTTATCATCAAGATGGCATTTTTACACATTATTAACCTTTTAGGGACCAAATTATTGCATAAAGATTCAATCTTTATGACCCAAAATGGGATTTCAAGGCTAAATCAAGAGGGGAAGTGATAAACACCAAGGTTTTATCATCCCACATGATTATCATGGCCAAATCAAAACGAAATTAACATAAAGATTTGAGCTTACACCACAAGAGTGGATCCTTAAGCCAAAGGCAACCTTGGGGCAACATTATTTGTCAATAAGATTTGATCTTTGTGACCACAAAGGGGGTTTGAAGCTAGATCAAATTTTGGATGATAAAGATTGAAACTTTATCATCCAAATGATCATCCTTGCTTCCAATGAACAACATAATCAACCAAAACATGTTCCTCCTCCATTAAAATAGATTAACAAACAAGAAATATCAACAAACCATGATCATCTATAGGTTATAACCACTTTCACACAAAGTGTGAAGGGCACCTTGAATCATTCATGGTTTGGACCATATGTATACATAATAGTGATATATATATATCTTGGAATGCCAAGGCTTGTAATACATATATATATATATTGCTTGATATGGACAAGACTTGCAAGAAATATAAATTGCTTGAGATGGACAAGACTTGCAAGAAATGTAAGAGATAAGCAAATAAACATAAACAAACAAGGAGATGAAATGGAGAGAAGGATGGGGGAGAAGGTGGTTTTACCTATGTTTGGTTAGGCCAATCTTCCTCTCTCTTTTCACTCTAAACACTCTTATGGAGTGATTTTAACAGAGTAACACTAGCAATAATCATTTCTCCCCCTGGAATGATCAGTAAGGGGTTCAATTTATAGGGGTTGATAGTGCCCAAAGTAGCCGTACGGCTCATGTTGGCGACCTTCTGGTTTTTTCAATCTTTTAATTCTAGAACAGTCCCTGTGTCCATATTTTGTCTTAGTGAGGTCTTGGCCTATCAGTTTATCCCTGAATGGTGCCTAGAATTTCTCTAAGTTGGTCAAATTCAGATAGGGGTACTTACAGGGCCCGGTAAAACCAGCCGTACGGCTAGGGCTGGAGTTCCATTATTTTTTGTAAATTTTCAGCTTCTGATCATCAAACCCCAGTTTATTGCATTTCCAGAACAGTTTCACTCCCAGAAATTAAAACAGAAACATAAAATACACACAAAATATGCATAAAGTCAACAAATGGGGACGGGAGATTGACCCACACAAAAGTGTCCTCAAAGCTTCTAAAAAGAAGTTTTGTTGGGTATGCCCACATATATCTCAGTTTCAATGTAATAGGATTGATTAGATTTGATTGATCCATCACCTAAGTTTTATTTCATGGACTTTAGACCCACATGTAAGAAGTATTTATACTTCATTTTTTAGGTTGTCCATTGTAATAGAATAGGCTTAGAAATAGGGCAAGAAGATCAAGATTCAAGAAAATCACTGTGTGAATTCAAGCGATGCGCCATGCGCCTTCAAGCCACGCGCCATGCGCCTCCAAGCCACGCGCCATGCGCCCCCTTGGTGCGCGCGCATGAGTATGCACCTAGCATTAACTCATGAGCCCCATTGGCTCATGCGCCTCTCTAGCTCACGCGCCTCAACGTAGTGTGTTTAACACTCAGTGATTTAATGAAGATTCAAAGACTTGAAGAGAATTCAAACTACGCCAATGATTCAAACGATGGTTAAATAACACGTGTGCGCTCAAATTGAGGACACCTGTCCACAACGGTCACAATTGTGTTATGTGTCTAACGGCTATAAAAGGAAACATGCTCCACTCAATGAGCGACAGCACATTTGTCCTTTGCTCAGAATCATCATGAATTTCCAACGGCTAGTTTTTGGGATTTCACTATAAATACCCCATAACTTCAACATTTTGAAGTTGCTGAGTTTTGCTAAAAATTTCTAGAATTTCTCTCTCAAGCATTTGTTGAAGATTTGAAGATTGCCTTTGAAATTTCCAGAATTCTCAAGAACACCTTCATACCTTCATCCTTAGCCCAGATCTTCAAGCCAAAACACTTTAGCCAAAACACCTTCATACCTTCATACCGATCGAACCTCTCCAAATAGCTCTTGTTCATATCTTGCTATTTCCTTACAAGTTCATATCATATCTAATTACTTGCTTGTTTATTCATTGTAGATTGATTGATTGAACTGTGTTGTGTTTGTTCTATCATTTGCCTTAGTTCCTTTTTTTTACCCACTTTGAGCAAAAATTCTTAGAGTGTGTGTGCGCCCCCTTTATCACCTTTGCGCCTATTTACTTAACTTACTTCCGCTGTGCATTTCACTCACTCACTTAGGCGCATATCATTACGCTTATTTGATAAAGTGCGCATTTGCAATTGAGTTTTTCAAGGGTATAAAAAGAATTTTAAAACAGCTATTTACCCCCCCCCCCTCTAGCTATTTTGCATACCCTTGTTGCCCTTTGGGACCAACAAGTGGTATCAGAGCAAACACCTTTATAAAACACTTTTGTTTTTCAATCTTAACAACTTGGGTGCCGATTCTAAATGGAAAACTCAAAACCTATGGCAACTGCAAACTACACTCACGTTCCGGTCTTTGATGAAGATCATTTTGACGTGTGGAAATTCAGCATCTTAACTCATCTCAACTCAATCGATGAAAGACTACATGACACCGTGGTTTATGGACCTTACATCCCTATGAAAGCAAATCCAAATCCGCGCACCAATGCTGTTCAACCAACCGTCAAGAAACCAAGGGAAGAATGGACTGAGGAAGAAACAAGAAGAGTTGCAAATGATGGCAAAGCTAGAAACATTCTCCTAAGCACTCTAAGCACGGCTATGGAACAACAAGTCATGCATTGTGCTACTGCTAATGAGCTATGGGATGCTATTGAAGAGCATATAGAAGGAGATACTGTTTGTAAGGAGAACAAGAAATATGAAGTGCAAAAGAGATTCAACAATTTCTCTCAACTCCCCGGTGAAACCTTAAGACAAACTTATGAATGCTACTGTGAAATTATAAATCTATGTATTTCACTTGGCATGAAGTTTTCTAACAAGGATTTGAATGTCAATTTTCTCCAAGCTTTTGGATCAAGATACCTACATAAATCCAGCGCCCTTGAAGACGCCGGAACTTTAGATGTATGGACTTTAAGGAACCTTTATGCAAATCTCAAAGTTTATGAGCTCAAACTCCAACGAATCAGTGAAACTGAAGGAAAGTCAAAATCCATAGCAATGGTGGCGCATAGAGAAGAAGCGCATGCGCCTGCGCCGGTTTAAGAAGAGAAAAGTTCCGATCTCAAAATTTCTACCTCTGAGCTACTAGACATGGATGATGAAGACTTCGCTTTATTTGTGAAGAAATTTCAAAACTTCAGAAAATTCTCAAGACCCGGCTCAACCAGCAAATTTCAAGGATCTACCAGCAAGGCTCCTCCAAAATTCACGAGGAGCAATGATTCAAAAAGAAAAGAAGACCTTGTTTGTTTTAATTGCAGGAAACCAGGACACTTTGCTTCAAGCTGCCCAATTCCAAAATTTGAATATATGCTGAAGAAAAGCAGCCATACTCCCAAGTTCACTCCCAAATTCACTCATCACAAGGGAATGGTTGCTGAAGAAGAATCACCAGCAAATGAGCAGAACACTTGGATCGAAACAGACTCAGATGAGAGCGATGAAGATTCTGATGATGGACTCATTTGCTTGGTGGCAAATGATGATGAAGTTAATACTTATGATTCTGATGATGACTTCTCCAAGGATGTTCCTGATATGAATGCCTTGAATAAACCTATCAAGAAATCTGCAGGTTTTCAAGAAGAGAAAAGGAAGAAAGGACCAACCATCAGTGAGCTCGTTGAACAAGGATTTCTCACTCCGTCTCAAAGCGATGGTGGATTGTTATTCTCACGATGTGATCTAAGTGCAAGGAACAAGTTGAGAAAAGGAGATTACATCATACCTCAAGTTGAACCAACTGCTCCAATCTCCAAAATCAATGATGATGAAGTGATTGTTGAACAAGAAAAATTGTTCAAAAAGGCTGAAAAGGTAATCACTAGATTTGATAGTATGAAGGAAGCTTTAGCGCTATCATGTGATGAAATTTCCCAGCTTAAGACCGAGAAATCTCTACTTAAATCTGAACTCACCCTCCTTAAGGAGCAGATAAAGAGCATGACTCCTCTTACTGTTAAAAACACCTTTCTAACAGAACATAACTAATATGAGATATATGTACGACATAGACCATGACATAAATCTCATACAGCGGGTCATGTCCAGTACCTTGTTCCAAACAAGTACCCATAAATCTAACATGATCATCCCATGATCATTTAGCCTTTATACTAGTGCTTAACAAGCACTAGGGACGGAGATTATTATAAGTAAACATGAACAACAATAATAATCAAAACATCTCTTTATTGATATGAAATAAATGATAACAATTACAACGTTTATTAAACGTGCCTAGGGCACCACTACCAACAATCTCCCACTTGCCCTAGGCCCAATCTCCCGTGTATCTAATACCCATGGACCTAACATGACCATCATGTTTAGATTGTGGAAGTCCCTTTGTTAGCGGGTCCGCAACATTGTCATCAGTAGGTACTCTGCATATATTTACGTCTCCCCTATCAACGATTTCTCGAATGATATGAAAACGCCTAAGTATGTGTTTGGATTTCTGATGTGCTCTTGGTTCCTTTGCTTGAGCAATAGCACCATTATTTTCGCAATAAAGGTCTATTGGATTAGCAATACTAGGAACCACTTCAAGTTCAGTTATGAACTTCTTAATCCAAACAGCTTCCTTTGCAGCATCCGATGCAGCAATATACTCAGCTTCTGTTGTAGAATCAGCGGTTGTACTTTGCTTGGAACTCTTCCAGCTTACAGCTCCACCATTTAACATAAACACAAAACCCGATTGCGATCGGCTATCATCTTTGTCGGTTTGGAAGCTTGCATCCGTGTAAGCATTTACAACGAGATCATCTTCCATTCCTCCATAGACCAAAAACGAGTCTTTAGTTCTTCTCAAGTACTTAAGAATCGCTTTTACAGCTATCCAGTGATTTTCGCCAGGGTCGGATTGGTATCTACTTGTCATGCTCAAAGCATAAGATACATCCGGCCTAGTACAAATCATGGCATACATGATGGACCCAATTGCCGAAGCATATGGAACATCATTCATTTTCTCACGCTCATCTTTTGTCTTAGGACATTGAGTCTTGCTTAGAGAAACTCCATGTAACACGGGCAAGGTACCTCTCTTAGAATTTTCCATACGGAATCTTCTAATGACCTTGTCAATGTATGTACTTTGGCTTAAACCAAGTAGCCTCCTTGATCTATCTCTATAGATCTTAATGCCAAGTATATATGCGGCTTCACCCATATCTTTCATTGCGAAGCACTTTCCTAACCAAGTCTTCACAGACTGAAGTGTAGGAATGTCGTTTCCAATGAGCAATATGTCATCCACGTATAAAATAAGGAATAGCACTATGCTCCCACTAATCTTCTTGTATACACAAGGCTCATCTTCGTTCTTGATGAAACCAAACTCTTTGACCGATTCATCAAAATGGAGATTCCAACTCCTTGAAGCTTGCTTCAACCCATAGATGGATCTTTGCAATTTGCATACCTTAGAATCTTGTTCAAAACCTTCTGGTTGTGTCATATACACATCCTCTTGGAGTTTTCCATTCAGGAAAGCGGTTTTGACGTCCATCTGCCATATCTCATAGTCATGATATGCGGCAATGGCAAGCAAAATTCTTATAGACTTGATCATTGCTACGGGTGAAAAGGTCTCGTCATAGTTAATACCATGAACTTGCCTATAACCCTTCGCTACAAGCCTAGCTTTGTAAGTATGCACCTTCCCATCCATGCCAGTCTTCTTCTTGAAGACCCATTTGCATCCTATGGTTTTTACACCTTCGGGCGCATCAATCAAATTCCAAACTTGATTGTTTTGCATGGATTGCAATTCGGATTCCATGGCTCCAAGCCATTTGTCCGAATCAGGAGAAGACATCGCCTCTTGGTAGGTTGACGGTTCATCATTCTCAATGATTTCTACCTCATTACTATCCGTTACGAGAAATCCATATCTCTCGGGCTCGGATCGTAACCTACTAGATCTGCGAGATGCTTGTGTATTTTGAACAGGTTCCACAACTCCTTGTGGTTCTTGTTCTTGGTCCACTATTGGTTCAATGTTATTTTCTGGGTCTCGAATTTCTTCAAGATTTATTTTACTCCCACTGATTTCTTTGGAGAGAAACGCTTTCTCTAGAAAGACACCAGTTCGGGCAACAAACACTTTGTTGTCCTCTCAGTTGTAAAAGTAATATCCTTTAGTTTCCTTAGGATATCCTACGAAAATACATTTATCAGATTTGTGTGCTAGTTTGTCAGAGATAAGTCTCTTGACATAAACTTCGCAACCCCAAATCCTCATGAAAGATAAACTAGGTTTCTTTCCACTCCACATCTCATATGGAGTCTTCGGAACCGATTTAGTTGGAACTTGATTTAGTGTGAAAGCAGCGGTTTCTAGGGCATAACCCCAAAAGGTTATTGGAAGATCAACTTGACTCATCATTGATCGAACCATGTCTAACAAAATCCGATTCCTCCTCTCGGACACACCATTCCATTGTGGTGTTCCAGGTGGAGTCAATTGTGAAACTATTCCACAATTCTTTAGATGATCATCAAATTCTTGACTCAAGTATTCACCACCACGATCTGATCGAAGTGCCTTAATACTTTTGCCAAGTTGTTTTTCTACTTCATTTTGAAATATTCTAAATATCTCAAACGCTTCACTTTTATGTTTCATTAGGTAAACATACCCAAATCTACTATAATCATCAGTGAAGGTTATGAAGTATTGAATCCTCCCCTAGCATTGCTACTTAATGGTCCGCATACATCGGAATGTATCAACCCCAATAAGTCGCTTGCCCTTTCACCCAACTTGGTAAAAGGTGTCTTAGTCATTTTTCCAAGAAGACACGACTCACAAGTGTCATATGACTCTAAGTCACATGAACCCAAAAGTCCGTCCCCATGGAGTTTTGAGATACGCTTCTCATTAATATGACCAAGACGGCAATGCCACAAATAAGTATGATTTACATCATTAGGTTTAGATTTCTTATTTACATGATAGACATTATTTTCATTCTTGACATCCAAGATATAAAGGCCATTAAATGAATTAGCAATACCATAAAGCACATCATTTAAATAAATAGAAAATTTCTTATTCTCAATAAGAAACTTAAAACCTTCATTATCCAAACAAGAAATTGAAATAATATTTCTGCTTAAATCCGGAACATAATAACAATTGTTCAAAACAAGAATTAATCCGGAAGGTAAAGTGACTTCATAAGTCCCTACGGCTAATGCAGCAACTCTTGCTCCATTTCCCACACGTAGATCTACTTCACCTTCTTTAAGCAGTCCCCTATTCTTTAATCCCTGCACATTTAGACAAATGTGAGAACCACATCCGGTATCCAATACCCAGGAATCAGTGGTAGAAAGGAGAATATCTATCATATAGATACCTGAAGTCGACGCAGCCTTGCTACTCTTCTTCTTCTTTTGCTCTTCCAAGAAAGCCTTGCAATTACGTTTCCAATGACCAATTTCTTGACTATGGAAACAGATTGCATCCTTTTGTGAATCAGGTTTTGCCTCAGAAGCCTTGGCAACCTTTGCCTTGTTTATCTTGGGTTTGACAACTTTTGCCTTACCATTTCCTTTGGCACTAGCCTTCTTCCCATCATGAACCAAGAGCACGGGAGAACCTTTCTCCATAATTTTCATCTCTGCAGTTTTGAGCATCCCATGCAACTCAAAGAGATTCTTATCCATTCCATGCATGTTATAATTCATCACAAACTGATTATAATTTTTAGGCAATGAATTAAGAATGAGATCCGTGGCTAGCTCCAATGGGATTGTATAGCCAAGTTTCTCAAGGTGCTCTACATAACCTTTCATTTTAAGAAAGTGAGGACTCACTTGTTGCCCTTCATTCATTTTACTAGTAGTGAATGCAACAATGGTCTTGTACCTCTCTTGCCTAGCTTGCTCTTGAAACATGGTTCTCAACTCCACGCCTATCTCATAGGCTTCCAAATGTTCCAAACTTTGTTGGAGTTTTGAACACATAGCAGCAAGCATGAGACAACTTACATCTCTAGAATCATTATGATGTTTCTTGTAATTGTCTCTTTCTACCCTAGGGGCAGTAGGCGGTGGTTCAGCAGGGAGAGGCCCATCGAGAATGTACAACTTATCTTCTTGCCTAAGAACAATTCTTATGCTTCGGATCCAATCCATAAAGTTTGTACCATTCTCTTCGAGCTTATCCTTCTCAAGGATCGATCGCAACGACATTGATTGAGTGTTATTAGTCATTATCTACAAATATGCAAAAATTTCCAAAATTTAATAAGTACCGATTTTCATTAAAGAGATAAATAATGTATTTTAAACAAAATACTCCCACTAAATTATACAACCTTCTTTATACATCCAATGTATAGTATAATTTAAATGGGTTGAGATCCCGCTTTAATCTAATTTTGAGTACGCTTTGGCGCACCGCTCAAAATTAAATCAATTAGGTAGACAACTCTTGTCAATCATATCTCATATGACTCTCAATTCCTTTCATGAGATTCTTTAAGAAATCCAATTTCAAAAAGCATGTTAAATCTCATCTTTGCCTTAAGCCAAAAACTGTTTTGACGCTTAATTAAGTCCAACCATTTTAAACGCATAGGAAACTCTTATTCACTCATCTTGCTCAAACATGAATAAAATCAATGCACCTCGCTTTGGCGAGCCCACATAAAGTTACTCATGTATAAACAAGTGTTTTAATCATGGCATGGCAAAAGGACTTAAAACTTTCTTTGAAGGTTCATAACATATAGCATATAACACATTTATGAGCACATAATATAAACATGTTACACATCAAGTTTAGCCACTAAATTAATCCCATTAATTTAAGCATAATATTTATGTGTCATTAGTTTCTCTATAATTATGAGGATGAGACTATTTCAACTTTGGTTATTATCTCCAAATCAAGACAACAAGAAGTGCGGTCGAACTAAGCCATTAGGCAACCACAATCCCGCACTAATTCAAGAAACCAAGAAAGTAGTCCATGTGGCCGAAACTAAGCAATAGATGGTCTCGATGAACGTAGGCCAATTGCATTCACAATTCCACATGGATCTCCAATCATTGAATCAAGAACTTTGTTTCTCAATTTTAGCAATTATGAACTCTTCATAATTCTAACTTCGTTTTATCTTTGAAACTTCGATTGCTATCAATTTTGGGAAACACAATCTCGATGAATGCAGATTAGCCATCCAAAACTTGAACCAATCTAGGAATCACAAGACTAAAACAAATAGGAAATTCAAACCCCAAAATCCACACACAAACCAACTACCCAAAACCCATTCCAGATCAGCAAGTCTGAAGTGGTCTTGTTACTGGTTTTGTTGAATTTATCGAAAAATTCCAGAATCAGATTTTGAACAAAATCAGAATATTCCATATTGGCCTAGCGAGCGTGCGCCTGGTCCAGGGCGAGCGGGCGCCTGCAACGCGCGCGCGCCTGGTCCAGCGCGGGCGAGCGCTTGTATGGTCAGAATGGCATAGAATTTTCAAGTTCGAAAATTTTGTCTCAAAATTATTTTTCCCCGATTATTAAAACTTTGATCCAATCAAAATTCAATAATCGAAATAATTCAGAATCCACCATAATTTTTTATTGCGATTGAATCGTGCGATTAAAGTTGGAAAAACAATAAACCACATAAAATCACAAAACACATAAACATCATATAATCCAATATTCATATCATGCTTGGCACATAAACAATTTATATACACACAACATGATTCAAGTATTGAATTAATCAACATGAACGGGGCTCTGATACCACTGTTGGGTTTCCATGTAACATGCGCAGCGGAATATAGCAATTAAAATTTTAAGAAACCCAAAGCCATGGATCCGTTCATATGATTAAATCAAATACAACAAGATGAATAGATGAATAACTAACCCTTGATGGCTATGAATTTTCTCTTTGGTCTTGGTGGAGATATTGAAGCTTTATCACGAACAAATCACGAACTTTGTAAGATGATAAAATTCACCCTCTAGCGGTATCCACACTTTGAACGAATATCAAAGGAGCTTCTTTGATCTTGGTTGCTAGACCGATATTATGAAACACACTTTCACAATATAATAAAGAACTATATGGAATTTATTTGTGAATTATTTTGTTCCTCAATCAAAGATATCTTAGAACAAAATAATATCTCTCTCAAACTCTTTGAGACTCACGAAAGCACTTATGATTATGGTCTGGCCGAATTGGGGTTTTTATACACAATTAAGACCTATTCCAAATAGGTAACTTGTGTCAAAAACCATTCCTAATCGAATTAAGAATTTTCCAATCGGGAGCACCAGGCGCCCGCCTGGTACCACCCAGGCGCCCGTCTGTTTGGGCAGAAACTCCAGTCCCTTTCCGGCTTGAACAGGCGCCCGCCTGGTGCAACCCAAGCGCCCGCTTGGTTGACCAGGAGGCCCAGATCTTTCCAGAAATTCCTTGGAAGTCCACCGACCTTAAATGCCAATATAGTCCTCTTATTTAAGATTCGTTCTATTGTGTGTGACCCTCTAGGATTATACTAAGTTGGAAATGGGCTCAAACATGATCCCATAAGATATGATTAGGTTCTAGCAAACCGTCATACCTACCCAAATAGTATAACTAGATACAAGTTCGCATTCCTTTAGAATATGTCACAATCCCTTTGTCCACGATGTCATTGAACACAAGTCATGGTCAAACAGTCAACTTGTTTTGTTCAATACTTTCTCGATTCCGAATATGTTGATAATCCAAATGACATTGATCCAATCAATTCATTTGAGTCCGGCCGAACATTTCATCAACATCATTCCTACGAGAGGCCCAAGCTTGACATCTCTCCGTGGAGGGACAAATCCATTTAGCTTATTATTCTTCCCAACGGGAATCCGATCATGCCAATCATACCCTTTATAACTACCGTGTTAAGGTAGCGTTTGAATATGTCAAACACAATGTTCATCAAGTGGAAGACTATAATAACTTCATGTCTAAGGATTCAAATGACATAACTAATATGAGATATATGTACGACATAGACCATGACATAAATCTCATACATCGGGTCATGTCCAGTACCTTGTTCCAAACAAGTACCCATAAATCTAACATGATCATCCCATGATCATTTAGCCTTTATACTAGTGCTTAACAAGTACTAGGGACGGAGATTATTATAAGTAAACATGAACAACAATAATAATCAAAACATCTCTTTATTGATATGAAATAAATGATAACAATTACAACATTTATTAAACGTGCCTAGGGCACCACTACCAACAGGGTGTTCAAGACACATGACTGGAGATGAATCCTTATTAGAAGATGTCCATGAAGAAAGAGGTCCCTCAGTAACGTTTGGTGATAATAACAAAGGTCAAGTTGTTGCATATGGAAAGCTCAAGAAAGACAAAGTGTGCATTGAAAGAGTCTCTCTCGTCGAAGGGCTCAAGCACAATTTATTATCCATATCTCAATTCTGTGACAAAGGATTAGAATGCCATTTCACCTCAACTCAATGTCTTATCAAGAATGGTAAAACTGGAGCTACATTACTCACGGGATATCGTAAGACAAATATTTACATTATTGATTTCCATAGTATGAACTCTAGTACTAATCTTTGTTTTGTAGCTAAAAGTGTGAGCGAAAATAGTTGGTTGTGGCACAAGCGCTTAAGTCACTTGAACTTCAAATATCTATCTAAACTCAGCAGGAATAACCTAGTTAAAGGACTTCCCAAGGTTGCTGATCATCATGACAAGAAGTGCACCGCATGTCAACTTGGCAAACAACCGAAGAAATCTTTCTCCAGCAAGACCAATCCTTCAACTTCTAGATGTTTACAACTGCTCCACATTGATCTATTTGGACCAGTCACCACTGCAAGTATTCGCAAGAACAAGTATACTCTAGTTGTGGTGGATGATTATTCAAGATACACATGGGTGGAAATGATGATCTCAAAAGACGATTGTTACGACATTTTGACCACTTTATTCAGACTGCTCCAAACCCAAAAAGAAGATGACATTGTTAGTGTTCGATCCGACAATGGAACAGAATTCAAGAACAACGGTGTTGCTCGATATTGCGACGATCATGGGATAGATCGCAACTTCTCAACTGCTGGAGTTCCTCAACAAAATGGGGTTGTGGAAAGAAAGAATAGAACGTTGATTGAAGCGGCAAAGACGATGATAGCTGAAGCGAAATTGCCTAAGTACTTTTGGGAAGAAGCTATCAACACAGCATGTTTTACTCAAAATCATTCCCTCATCAACAAACTTCACAACAAGACTCCATATGAACTTTGGCGTGGTAGAACTCCAAACTTTGCATTCTTCAAGATCTTTGGTTGCAAATGTTATATCCTCTACAACGGAAACGAACATAGAGGTAAATTCGATGCCAAAGCCGACGAATGTATTTTTGTTGGGTATGCCAAACATTCTAAAGCTTTTCACGTTTTTAATAGAACTACATTAGTGATAGTTGAATCTGTACATGTTACATTTGATGAACATTCTCTCCTTGAGCCACATTTGGCTCCAAATGTTGCTGATGATTCTGTTGAGCTTAATGATACAGGTGCTTCTATTTATGTTGCGCCTACTCAAAATCAGAATCTATCAACTCAAGGAAATCCATCCACATCAGTTGCGCCTAACTCCTCTTATGGCGCGCCAAATGGATCATCAGCTGCGCCTCACTCACATGTTCCGCCTCTTGATTCCTCTCATGCGCCTATATCTACAGCTGCATCTGGTGTAAACCCAAGTTTCAACTCTACACCAATTCAACCCCCAAATTTTGATGATTTAGAATCTGGTGAAGATGTACCAATTGAAGACCTTCAAGTTACTACGACTCAACCTAGCTTACCTCCTGAAATTCGTGAAGTTAAAGGTCACCCAATCAATAATATCATTGGTGATCTAAACTTGGTGTTCGTACAAGGAGAGCTACAAACTTTGATGCTTACACTGCATTCATCTCTCAAATTGAACCGAAAAAGGGTGATGAAGCGCTCCAAGATCCTAATTGGGTTGTTGCTATGCAAGAAGAACTTAATCAATTTGAACGATGTAAGGTTTGGACTCTTGTTCCAAGACCAAATGATCAAGGAGTGATTGGTACGAAATGGGTGTTCAGAAACAAGATGGATGAGAATGGAACCATCACAAGAAATAAAGCAAGATTGGTTGCACAAGGCTATAGGCAAGAAGAAGGAATTGATTACGATGAAACTTTCGCGCCCGTAGCAAGACTTGAAGCTATCAGATTATTTCTACCTTACGCAGCTCACAAGAACTTCAAGTTATATCAAATGGATGTGAAGAGCACGTTTCTTAATGGTGAACTCCAAGAACAAGTCTATGTTGCTCAACCACCTGGGTTTGAAGATTCACAATTTCCAAATCATGTGTACAAACTCCAGAAAGCTTTGTATGGGCTCAAGCAAGCACCAAGAGCATGGTATGATACACTATCCAAGTTTCTCATTGAAAAAGGCTTCACTCACGGTAAAATCGATACAACTCTTTTCATTGCCAAACATAATGGTCATAAATTACTTGTTCAAATTTATGTTGATGATATTATAGTTGGTTCTACTAATGAATTGTTGTGCAAGCGCTTTGAAAAACTAATGAAGAGCAAGTTTGAAATGAGCATGATGGGAGAGCTCACATTCTTCCTCGGGCTTCAAATCAAGCAAATGAGTGAAGGCATATTTATAAATCAAGCCAAATACACAAAGGACTTAATCAAGAAGTTTAGACTTGAAAATGCCAAAGCATACGACACTCCAATGGCTACCGGCAATAAACTCGACAAAGACTTAAAAGGTAAACGTGTTGATCAAACGCTCTATCGAGGTATGATTGGCTCACTCCTTTATCTTACTGCTAGTAGGCCCGATATTATGTTTAGTGTTTGTGTTTGTGCTCGTTATCAATCTGACCCTAGAGAAGCACACTTAATTGCTGTGAAACGTATTATAAGATATCTCTCCGGCACTGTTAACCTTGGACTTTGGTACACCAAAGATTCGAATTTTAAACTTGTAGGTTATTCAGATGCGGACTATGCAATGTGCAAAATTTATAGGAAAAGCACGAGTGGCACTTGTCATTTCCTCGGATATCGACTTATGTCATGGGCGAGTAAGAAACAAGCTTCAGTATCTGTCTCAACAACCGAAGCCGAATATATCACTGCGGGAAGTTGTTGCTGTCAAATACTATGGATGAAGCAGAAATTGGTGGACTATGATATCATCGAAGTAAATTGTCCCATCTACTGTGACAATACATCAACAATTGCCGTTTCTGAAAATCCTGTCATGCACTCAAAAACCATTCACATCGACATCAAGTATCACTTCCTCAAAGACCACGTGGAGAAAGGAAATATTCATTTGGAATACGTGGGAACCGACTATCAAATCGCCGATATTTTAACGAAAGCACTCGACGCTAAACGGTTCATATTTTTGAGAGGTGAAATGGGTATGCTTGAACTCAACTAAAATTCAATACAGTTTTGTCAATACTAATAATTGTATGTTTTGTTGAGTTATATGAGTATACTAGGTATTAAAAAGGATAGATCAATTTCAAAGTTTCAAGGAAACTCTATGCGCGCCTAACTCACATTCTCATGCGCGTCTGACATTCTATGCGCCCCAAAATCTGTGCGCACCTCACACCCCTGCGCGCCCCTCATTCTGCGCGCCCAACATCAATGCGAGCCTCTCTCTCATTGCGTGCCTAGATGAGTACTGCGCCTATCATACTCTGCGCGCCCCCAAGCAATCTAGCGCGCCATAAATGCAAATTCACGTGCACATTTATTGCAAACGGGTATTCAATGCTTCAAATTTATTATTTCAATGATTGAGCGCATTAAAGTTTCACAAGTACCAGGTACGTTTATTTTATTCATTTATTATAGGAATTTCTGTCTTTTGACATTCTATAATTGTTCAAGGGTACTTGTGCAATTAAATTTTTCCCTCGTTTTACGTTTTTCGAAAAATTTTATTTTCTGGGGATTTATTTCTTGCACCCCAAACTTACACCAAAACAGATATTTTTGGGTTTGTGCAAAAATTAGTCAAAATTGCTCATACACTTATAGGGAAAGTGGAGCAGTTTTTCTTATACCCAAAATGTCACTTCATGACATCTTTGTGTCATTCAGCATTTAATGCCTTTCAACTCACCAATATCCCTCATAAATGCTTCGTACCTTTTTCTGTCATGATGAGCCGTATTCTTTTTCCCTCATAAATGCACATCTCTTCAACTTCCCATCTTTTTAAATTCTAACCCTATCCTTTCCTATTCCTTTTTCATCATCACTTACTCCCTTCCCTCACTCTATCCTACCAACTCTCTCTCTTTCTCTCTTCTTCCTCCTCTTCCCGTCTCTCTCTCTCTATATATATATATATATATTTCTTTTATTTGTTCTTATACATTTCATATATGGGTCCTAAGAAAGCATCTAAAGCATCACAAGACGAATGGTATGATCTCTTGAACCTTAAACTCTTTAATTTTCGCAATTTTTTTTCTCGTTTTCTGGGTTTTCGTGTTCCTAAAAACCGATTTCAACTTTTCTTGATTAATCTCTCTTTGGTGATCCGTTTTCGAAATCGTTTGTTGGGTTATGTCTATTTTGTGATTTCAAATCTTTATATCTATCTCTTTCAACGATCAATTCGGTATTTGTTGCGAATCTGAGAAATTTCATTTTTAAACTTTTCAAATTTTCGGATATTTGAATCCATTTTCTAGACTTGTTGTTGATTTTTACTTGTTTTGGTTTACATTTTTGTGATCCTTGTGTTCATGCGGTCGTTTTGATATATTGTATGCTTGATTTGGTGAAGTTTCACGAATTGTGTGTTCTTGGTGTTCTTGATGTTCTTCAAGCACTCAAGCATGTTCTTCGTGTTCTTCGTTATTTTTGCATGACTTGGGTCTCAAAATTTTCAAAACTTGTTTTTCAAAATTCTCATATTTTGATTCTTAAAACTTGCATATGCATGTTTGATATGTGTTTGTGTATTTTCGTGTGTTTTTATACTTGGTATAAATTGTACATAGATATGCGCCTAAGTGTTGATTTATGCGCCTAGTTGGTTATGCGCCCTATGACCTTATGCGCCTTCCTTGATTCATGCGCCTAATAATTGTATGCGCCCTATGCAAATACAAATGTTATGCGCCTCAATCAACTTATGCGCCTAACGCCATTATGCGCCTAAACATTTTATGCGCCTAAATTTTACTTAGTCAAAATTTTATGTTTAATTCTTACTTAGTATATTTCATAGAACCATGATATGCGCCTCGTAGTTGTATGCGCCTACAACATATATGCGCCTAATAATAGTATGCGCATGCTATTTTATGCGCCTATATATTGTCCTGCGCCTACTCTACTGAGCACATCATTATGATTCTATGCGCCTACACTACTAACTTCACTCAAATGTTTACTTTTCAGGACCCTGCAAATTTCAGACCTGGTGAGACAGTTGATCTTGCTAAGCTCTCACTTGATCCAATGGGAGTTGAAATCCTTTCAACCCTTCACATCTCCGGACTCACTCCTTTATTCACGCTGGATCAACCATTATATTCTCCGCTCCTCGTTGATGAATTCTTCTCAACCGTTGCTCTAGTTGAGACTCCTGCTGATGGATATGTGCCCTACAGGATATGCGCCACCGTTCAGAATGTGGCTATAACTATCTCTACGGGCACAATCAAGAACATCGTGAGTTTCAGCACTACTGGCCCTCAGGGTGTTTCTGGTCAACCAAACTCTTACTCAGTTGCAGATCAGAATGCTGTAGCGCGTACCTATCTCCAAATTCCTACTCTTCTAAACAACATCAAAAACGTTGAGATAAGAGATGGTGGAGATCTGCTCGCTCATATAGCGCATCTTGTTGATACTTCGATCGTGTTCAAGACCGGGAATGTGAATAGATTCACTGTGGAGCAGTGGGAATATACTGCTGCCATCATGGGAAAGACTAGATTAAATTGGCCTCAGATTTTGTTCAAAACTTGTCTGACCAGATTGATAAATACAACAAAAACAAGGCTGATGGGAGAACCAAATTCAAAACTCACTGCAGAATCCTTACTAAAATTTTCCTAACTTATCCTGAGTTAGTCAAGTTTTTTAGTGAGAACCCTGTGTACAAATCTGATGACGTTCCAATTTTTGGAAAAGCCAACTTGGATCTTAAAAAGCGCAGGAAGAAACCTGTGAAGCGCACAACGGGAATTCGGATCAAATCTATTGAAGGGTTAGTTGATGAAGATACTTTATCAGATGATGCGCCAGTTCCTAAAGGCGCACCAACAAAGAAGAGCGCAGATTCCGAAGGCGCCAGTCAACGCGCAGAAACCGTGGCAGGTGCAGAAAAGAGCAAGGGCAAAAGGATTGTTGATGACCCTCCTAGAGCTGCTATCAAGCGCACTAGATTTGAATCTGATGAGGATAGAGATCTAAGGATTACGCAGGAAGCTAGCAGACTTGAGGCTCAAAGGAAACGAGATGAAGATTTTTGAGCCAAGAAAGCAGCTGAGTTAGAAAAGAAGGAACGCAAGAAAGGCGCTGGTTCAAGCGCAGATGCTGAGAAAGGCACAGTCGATCCCGCGCCTACTCAACTCGCGCCACCTCAACGCGCCCCCGTTCCCCGTGTGTCTCCAGTTCCATCTACAACTGCTGCGCCCCCTCTAGTTCCTACAATTCCTATATCTCTCACTCATCAAAAATTCAGGCAAGATCTCAGAAAAGAATTATTTGGAGATGATTCAAGTGAGGGGGAGCAAGATATTCCATCATCTCTTTCCCCTTCTCATGCGCCCCTATCCTCCCCTGTGCCTCCTCCATCTGCTCCTTCAGATTTGAGTGAGGTACTTTCTATTCTTAAATCTTTGCAGCAGGGGCAGGCTAAGTTAGAACAAGGTCAGACTCAGATTGCGTCTCAATTTAAGCTCCTCACTTCCATGCTGACTGATCAATCTGAAGAGATCGCTGCCATTAAGGGGGAGATGACTTTAATCAAGGACAAACTTTCTGCTCCTACTCCTCTGGCGCAGACTCAGGTACAAGCTCAACCTGATCAGGCGCACACCTCATCTGCTGCGCCTACCTTCATACCTCAGTCTGCTGCATCTCAGTCCAACATGAATGTTCTAGTCTCAAAGTTGGATGTTTTGAAAGAAATGATTGTCACTCACTTCACTGCTGCTCACTCCAGTTCTGATAGACGCGCAGATCACATTTCCTCTGACATTATCACTGCTCAAAATGCTATTGAAGCACATCTTCAAATTTTAGAAGAAAATGTTTCTCAGCAGCATCAAATTACTCAGCGCTCTATGGATGAGTATCAAAACATCAATGTTGATCACTTGCACTACATCAGAGACGGTGTCACTGAAACTCATACTCTTGTCACTGACACTCATGCTAATGTCAGCCGCGCCTATCCACTTTCCAAGCAAATCAAGCGCTCCGTTTCAGAAATAGAAGAAGGATTGAAGGATGAAGACACGCCTCCTCCCAACCCTAAGTTTTTGATTTGTTTGTAAGTTGTTAGAACTTTTTTTGTGATTAGAAACTTTTACTATTGATTTAGTGCTTACATGTTTTAGCACCTTTTGTTTTTGTTCTGTTAAATACTTGTACTCTGTAATTCTTACACCTTGAGTATTAATGAGAACAAAACATCACTTTTGTTTCAAAACTTGTTCACTCAAACTTCTTGTTTGTAGAACATTGAATGTTGTTTAAAATCATATGCATCATATTTGAACTGCTTCATATTTTATGCATTGAGTTTAAACTTTGTTTAAACACATCTCAAAACTAAAACTCATATCATTTTGAATGTGTTATAAACTGCTGTTTCTATCTTTCCATTTGTAATGTTTTATCCTTATTTGAATAGATTAGAAATGTATATCTTGGACTAGTGTGTGCATTAACTTGAGACATGATTTACCAATATCATTTATTTGGACATGTTTTTATCAAGTATAATGCTTGTCCTTGATATAGTAGGTAATGGCATCAATCAAGTAGGGGGAGATTGTTGGGTATGCCCACATATCTCTCAGTTTCAATGTAATATGATTGATTAGATTTGATTGATCCATCACCTAAGTTTTATTTCATGAACTTTAGACCCACATGTAAGAAGTATTTATACTTCATTTTTTAGGTTGTCCATTGTAATAGAATAGGCTTAGAAATAGGGCAAGAAGATCAAGATTCAAGAAAATCACTGTGTGAATTCAAGCGATGCGCCATACGCCTTCAAGCCATGCGCCATGCGCCTCCAAGCCACGCGCCATGCGCCCCCTTGGTGCGCGCGCATTAGTATGCACCTAGCATTAACTCATGCGCCCCATTGGCTCATACGCCTCTCTAGCTCACGCTCCTCAACGTAGTGTGTTTAAGACTCGGTGATTTAATGAAGATTCAAAGACTTGAAGAGAATTCAAACTACGCCAATGATTCAAACGATGGTTAAATAACACGTGTGCGCCCAAATTGAGGACACCTGTCCACAACGGTCACAATTGTGTTATGTGTCTAACGACTATAAAAGGACACATGCTTCACTCAATGAGCGACAGCACATTTGTCATTTGCTCAGAATCATCATGAATTTCCAACGGCTAGTTTTTGGGATTTCACTATAAATACCCCATAACTTCAACATTTTGAAGTTGCTGAGTTTTACTAAAAATTTCAAGAATTTCTCTCTCAAGCATTTGTTGAAGATTTGAAGATTGCCTTTGAAATTTCCAGAATTCTCAAGAACACCTTCATACCTTCATCCTTAGCCCAGATCTTCAAGCCAAAACACTTTAGTCTTCTTGTGCTCTCAATCTCAAAGATCTAAAGAGCCTTGATACTAAATCACACACGCACCTCTTTGAGTTTGATCACTTAGATCTTTCTTTTAGAGATACAGTGGTTTTGTCTAGGATTTGTTTGTTCATAGAAATAGATCTTGAGTTAGTGTATAAGCTCAACAAGTTGTAATTTGTAACACTCGCTCATAATAAGATCTTCATTAGAAAATCCAAGACTAACCATCTTGGTAGAGGACGTAGATCATTTTACCGATCGAACCTCTCCAAATAGCTCTTGTTCATATCTTGCTATTTCCTTACAAGTTCATATCATATCTAATTACTTGCTTGTTTATTAATTGTAGATTGATTGATTGAACTGTGTTGTGTTTGTTCTATCATTTGCCTTAGTTCCTTTTTTTACCCACTTTGAGCCAAAATTCTTAGAGTGTGTGTGCGCCCCCTTTATCACCTTTGCGCCTATTTACTTAACTTACTTCCGCTGTGCATTTCACTCACTCACTTAGGCGCATATCATTACGCTTATTTGATAAAGTGCGCATTTGCAATTGAGTTTTTCAAGGGTACGAAAAGAATTTTAAAACAGCTATTCACCCCCCCCCCTCTAGCTATTTTTCAAACCCTTGTTACCCTTTGGGACCAACAAGTTTGCAAACACTTTATTCCCCAGCACAGTCACCACTGCAAGGATCCCCGCGGGAAAAAACCATTTGGAAAAGGTTTTCCCCTCTCGAGAATGCCAAACACGGCACTTTATGTTCAAACAAAACGGAGTCGCCACGTTAATTTAATTTTAAACCCAAATTTAACGGAAAAGGTTAGAGAAAATGAGTTCAGAGGTCACGTTACACCTTGGGATGAACTTAATCAAGGTTCACCAAAGGTGCCTCAGAAAACCGAGTCTCCCTAAGTTTGTTGACCAAAAATGTGCAAGTGTGTGTGTGTGTGTTTTGAAAACGGGAGAAACCGACTTATTTTTAGAAGGTGATTTTGGAAATAAAATGTAGGCATGTTAATGCCTCTTTTTTTTTTTTTGATACTTTAAAGAGACAAAATATAATGTTCATCCAAGTAAAATAAGATATTCTTGGGGACGGACTTTAATTAATCATGGAAAGGATTAATAAAGTCAAGAGAGACGACTAATACCTTTACTTGGATGAGACCACAACTTGGGTGAATAAAGATGGTCAACTTTATCATCCAAGCAAGGTAATCATTACAAGATTAAAATAAATAATAGCTTTTCTTGGACAAATCATTACTTGGATGAATAAAGAGTGTGGCTTTATCATCCAAGTAAGATAAACAAGAAAATATTTGAAATAAAGACTTTTAAATGGAAATAAACATTAAAGGTTAAGACTTTAAATGTAACAAATCCCATCTCCATTTAGTTCATCATTTTAATGCACTATTGAAGTGCAAGATGAAGCTTTTAAGATCATGTGGGTATTTGGATCCAAGTTATATAAAGATTACATGAATAAATAAAGACTTGTAGAATAAAGACTTGTAAATGTAAATGACTTGAATATAAGATGAAAATATAAATAACATAAATGTATAAGGCTCTCTCCAAGATGTGCAATGGATCACCAAGCCAAAATTAAAGACATAAATGTAAATGACATAAATATAAATGACATAAATGTAGATTACATAAATATAAATGACATAAATGTAACAAATACTCCTCTCCACTTAGTTCATCATTTTAATATACGATAAAATGTAAGATGAAACCATTGGGATCATGAGAGTACTTGGATCCAATCATTCACATATATAAAGACTACATTTTTATAATCAAAAAAATGAACAAAGCTAAAATTCCAACAAGAAAAAGATGAAGATGACAATAAAGTAAAGATTCAACCTTTAAGCAAGATTGGGGTAAATCATTAATTGATTGACACAAGTTTGCCTTTTTTTTACCTTCTTTACTTAGTGATTTTGGACTCTAATATTTCACTTAACATGGATTGATCACCATTTTTCACAAACAAATTTACTTCCTTTTGGAGAGAAGAAAATTTTAGAGAGTAACTTTAGGGGAGAATTTCTCATCAAATGTGAAAGGATGAGCCCTCTATTTAAAGGATGGATTGGGGGCTTGGTTGTAACTTAAAAGTTACATTTTGGCCCTTCAACTATTGGCTTGTTACTTACTTAGGGGCTAAGCAAAATGAAGATATTTTTTATCACAAAATGGGTTGAAATTGGGTCAATTTTGTGCATAAAATGGGGCATTTTCGGATGTAAAATGGGCTGAGAATTAATTCTTCTAGAAGGGGGGTGTGTGGTGACACAAGGCAGGTGAAGGAAGAATGGGAGCGTGACACGTGGGGCTGTGATGGGTAAGGGAGACAAGGCTGGAGGACAGATCAATCAGAGAGAGACGCGTGGGGGGGCTGTCTGGCGAGTGGGGTGCACGCAGGGGACATGGCGCGTGGAGGCTAGCGGGTGTTCGAACCATGGCGAAAACGCGTGTACCAGGCGCGCTTTCTGGAAACTCGCGTGCGCTTTTAAGAAGCGCACCTACCAGGTGCGACCGCTCCATTCCTTGGGCAAATTTCCGAAAATTCCCACAAAGTCCTTTTGGGCTTTGTGGGGAATAAAACCGAGGTCGTAGCCTTCTGGAAATTACTATAAGGTCCCTCCCTTTCTGAAATATTTTAATTAATGCCTAAAATGGCCTTTGAACATTATAATGACCCAATTAAGTCCCAAATTACCCCTTAATTCCATAATTTAATTATTTGAGGATAGTAATCCGGATCGGGGTACTTACACCCATGAGGCCATCCCACCATATGTCCCTACGAGCATCCCTTTCTGAAATATTTTAATTAATACCTAAAATGGCCTTTGAACATTATAATGACTCAATTAAGTCCCAAATTACCCCTTAATTCCATAATTTGATTATTTGAGGATAGTAATCCGGATCGGTGTACTTACACCCATGAGGCCATCCCACCATATGTCCCTACGAGCAATCCGGGACATGGGTATGTCTACACCCACATGCCATCTCAAAACTTCCCTTCTGTGATCCCTTCCACCACTGTGTCTCCAACCGCAGTTCCGATGACAAGCCAAACCATGGGGTCAATCAACTCCAGCCCACATATGGACCCCCAAATGGGATGGTTGATAGAGAAACTGAAACAGATGGAGGAAAAGTTCAAAGGGATGAATGGGAAGAGATCCTCTTTGGGAATTACCGGCCGCGATAAAATCATTCCCCTACCTCACAAGTTCAAAATAACAAAAATAGACAAGTTTGATGGAACCGCTTGCCCCCAAACCCATGTCAATGGCTATACCTTGGCGATGAGACCAAGGGGGTGTACTGTGTAACGAATGGCGGATCATTTCCAACTTTCTTTGAGAGGAAACACACTCAAATGGTTTTTTTTAACTTGAAAGATGAATCCCGAGCAACATGGGATCAGATCAAAGAAGCATTCCTCACTAAGTATCGGTCTAACTTGGAATGGGAAACTGACCGCACGAATCTGCAAAGCACCAGGCAAAAGGGCGATGAACCGATTAGCGAGTTCTATAAGAGGTGGAACTATAAGCTTGGGGAGATTTCCAATCTTCCTACCGAGGATGAGCAATTGGACATCTTCCAATTATGTCTAAAACCTCAGCTACAGGCTTTGATCAGTCACCACTTCTATCCCAACCTCTGAGCTATGGTCACCGCTGGATCCAAGTTCGAAAAGGCGCTCAATGAGCAATCTTCTGCCCAAAGTAGTGGGAACTCCCACAGATACCGCCTCCAACCACCAACAAAAGGAAGGAAACCTTGGGAACGGTTAACAGCATCTAAGGGGAAGGCCCAAAACAAGACTCTCAAAGGACAGGAAACTCGGATAAGCGTTGGTTTGTAAGATTTGAGGAGTTCGGAATGCCCATAAACAAAGTGTTTGTGGGATTGGTTAAGCAAGGCCTTGCGAAGCCTCTCGTTAACTTCTATGGACATAACACCGACGATTGAACCACCATAAAACGCATCATCTTGGAGTTAATTGAGAATAACCCGAGTGTCAACATGCTTGAATTCGTAGAATCTAATCCCGTGACCTCCCTCGAGTTTAAAACCCTGATGATCGATGAAGAACGGAGTGATATCTGCCCCAAGGAAAAGGAGCCCAGGATTGACGAAGTCGTCAATCCCAAAGTAGGAGAGCCTGTTTTGGAAAAGTTGACAAAATCAGTATCTAAGATGGAGGTTCCTAAAATCAGCAAAACCAAAATAATGGAAGGCGTTTGGAAAGAGTCAGTGGCACAGAAAATGTCTGAAGGGCTAAATGCCCTGGGTTAGGAAATAAATGGTGCTGTGGTTGCCATAGCAGAGGGTGAAGTTTCGAAACCCCTTCCATCAACCTCCCCTTAGGAAAGGCCGGTCTCCCACTAGGACAAGTCAGAGTCTATTGTTAGGATGTATGATAAGCCCTTAAGAAAAGTCAGTTAAGATATCTGTTAGGTTTAGTTAGAGTCTTGACTCCCCGGTTGATGCCATGTGGTGACCATTCCGAGTCCATTGTCAGTTTTCTCAATAAGATTATTGCCTTGTCAAAGTTTACATAAAAATTGTGTGTGAGTCTTTCGCTCAAAATAAAAGTGTGCTTTTTTCCAAAAAGAAGACCAAGCTTTATTAAAATAAAAGATCATATCTTTCTTAAAAAGGTCAATCCGCTAATGAAGCGTTCTTCTCAAATCCCTGTTATAATTTTACCTTGAGGTTTAATATGCTAAAGTCCTTCGCGGTTCTGTCCATTGGAAACATTGACCAAGGACCCCACATATGAATTGGCGTCCGAGACAACCATCCACATGAACAACAAGATCAAAAGGTTGAACACTGTCTACAAGGAGAGGCCCGTGCTTCGGAAACCCAAAAGCGGCTACATCAAATGGAGATCCGTACATTCGTCGAGTGCCACACACGAAGGCTACGCACCTTGAAAGGAAATCACCAAAAGGAGATGGCCAAAGCAAACTCCCAACTCATGAGTAGACAAATCCGGCAATTACAACGCCAAGCCAAATGGAGACCTCGCGACATCTTTACCAACGATTGGAACCCGAGTTCCCCGTGGAAGACATGGAATATGCCGACAACAACCCCTCGAACAATTGAGGAAAAAAATGTATCATCGTGCTTCATTGGATCCCATCCCTAAAATATATATATATATATATATATATATATATATATATATATAGAGAGAGAGAGAGAGAGAGAGTCTTCCAGCCTCGTAGGATCTAGATTTTCACCAAAGTCCATCCCGGACTGTGTCTTTTTATTTTTACAAAGGTCCACACTTGGGACATGTATGTATAAAGTTATCTAAATAAAAGAGTCATTTTTCATTGTCTTCTCCCTAGACTTGAGACATTATTTGTAATATACATTTACTCTTGAAATTGCCTTACTTGTTATTATCAATTGATTGCTACGTCCCTAAAATGATGAATTGACTTCTAAGCATACTAATCAATGACGACTCATTAAGGACGAATGGACCTAACACAAATGAAAAATGTTAAACACAAACAATTAATCTTGATGTGAATAAATGTTGTGATCAATTGGCATGAAGAAACCATTAATGGCAAGTCTTCCTTCATACACCTTTCCTATACAAATTCTTGATGAACATCGAAGGCATCCCAAGATAATGAAAAATCAAGGATGTTGTTGCTCGTCACCAAGACTTAACAAGTGACCGCTCATGTGCAACCAGAAAAGGACTTCCCGTATCTTCAAAGTCAAAGCTATAAGTGACGGACATTCCACCAAAGGGCTACAAATGAGCAAATGTCCAAGATAGCAAGTTGGGGATAATGTTTTCCCTCTCTCTAAAAAAAAGAAAAAGTGAGAGAGAGGGTCCGTTCATCTCAAAAGAAGTTCACACAAAGGAAGGATCACCCCAAGAGGTACATCCCAAGGAGTTCACCACAAAGCAAAGTAATATACATCAACAAAGCAACAACATCCTCCAAAAGGACACCAGCTTTAACAAAAGGCAATTCATCGCCGAACTACGGCGACCTAAGCTCCTCAAACTGAGGGGAACGTAGGCAACCTTCGGGTCCGGTCACAACCAGAAACAAAAACCTTCAAACCTTAGTCCTCTCAAAATGACCAAGTTCTCTTCCCTCGGTCCCATCAATGATCGAGTTCCCAAACACACCTTCTTTGGTCACATCAAAGACCAGTTCCCCCCTAAACACATTCTCTTTCTGATCTTGCCATTGATCGAATCTTAATCTCAATTGATCACAACATTTATACATGTTAAGGCTAATTTCTTGTTATAATCTTGACTTAATAATAAACGTGGTCCATTCAAGCAATCATTTTGATAATATTAACTAAGGAAAATTTCAAATGTCTCGACAAGTTTTCTTTTCTTCATCTTAGGAAAGAGCTAAACACTT
Organism: Campanula takesimana; assembly: GCA_026119855.1. Lineage (NCBI taxonomy): Eukaryota > Viridiplantae > Streptophyta > Magnoliopsida > Asterales > Campanulaceae > Campanula > Campanula takesimana. Next base: position 338,861 of record JAOWBW010001298.1, read on the forward strand.
AGGTTCTGTCAAGCAAGGGCTTCCTCCCATTTCATGATACATTGCTCAAAGGGACTCTCTCCCACCTAAATAAAATGCCCTTGCATGTTTCCTCCCAAAAGATACCTTAAGTCCCCGTCCCGTCGAGTCGGCTGGATCACTCATAAAAAAAGGGAAAAGAAAAAAGGAAAAGGAACAAAAAAAGTAGCCCGCTGTAGACACCCCGCCTTGGACCGCTCACCCCGATTGCACATTTGATTTTGTGTTTCTCCCCATTTTAACTGTTTCTCGTTAGTTTCTGTCACTTCCGTTAAGTTCCTGACTGACTTCGTTAAGTCCAGGGACTAAACTGAATGACAGGGCTGACTTTCTAGTCCATTCTGTCAAAATTGCCTTCTCTGAGTCGCGCGCCTCCGACAGGAAGAGCCAGGCGCGCGCGCGCCTCCCGCCCCAAAGCAGGAAGCGCGTGCCTCTGGGAGTCAGTTACAGATTTCTGGCCAGGATTCTCTCCCTTGCTCAATTTACAGGATTTTGCCCGGGAAGGATTTCTTGGTGACTGAGTTTTGGCACCAAAAACACCCTCTTTCACCTATAAAAAGCTCCCTTTACCTCCATTTTCAAGGACCGAAAATTGAACTTACAAAAACTATACCAAAACCACTTTCTAAAAGGTTCTCCAAGGATCTCATCAAGCAACATTTGAAGGTCTTCAAATTGTAGGTAAAAGTCCATCTTTTCCTTTCTTTTCTACTTCATCTCTCTCTCTCTTTTACTCTAATCAAATGTGCAATCACCCAAATCATTTTGGGACATGACTCTGATGATCACCTCATCTCATTGAGGTTGGTTAAGGATTTATCTCCTACATTCCAAACTCTGTTTTAAAACCCCCCTTTTTATGACTTAAAGAAGAAGAAGAAGAACGTTATCATTCATGTAGATTTTGATCAAGCAAGACCAACTTTAGTTAGGCGAGATGGGTGTTTCGGTACTTCCCATCTCGTAATCTAACCCCCGGACCTCAAAACAAAGAATCTCTGTTTTCGTAATCAAACTTAGGCTATAATCAATAGGTTTTTCTTATGTTCCTCAAAACATAGGTGGCGACTCTAAACAATCAAAAACAAGTTAGACATCCTAGGATAATTCATGCGCCCTAGCCAAGCCGTGGCTTCCCGGGGTATCTACAGTGGCGACTCCGCTGGGGAGTTTTGAGGGTTAAACTTGCGTCTGATCAAAATCTACATCTTTTCTGGGCATTCTGATTCCTGATGGGGGAGGCGCGCGCTTCTGGCCTCTTCAGCCTAAGGCGTGCGCATCCCGCATCAAGGAACAGAATCGCCCACTTCTTCATGTTCTTCATCTTCTTCTTCTGCTATTCTGCACTAATCATTTCTGCAGGGGTTACAATATGCACATAGGACCAGGGCAATCCCCTGAGTCCAAAATCTGACATTCTGACAGGTCTGCCCAGAAGCCCCACGCCTCCTAATAGCATTGCGCCATGCGCGTGCGTCTCACATCAACACTCAGAGGCGCACGCTTCTGGGTTGGTTCCCAGAACAGAACCAGGTTTCAGTGACTGAGCAGAACAGTGGGGTGTGGGGCACAGTTGCCTTCATCAGAACAGAATTGAACCCTCAGACTGTTTTAATTTTGTGTTCATTTTACCGGTCACACGGGTGATTCGGGAGTTGTAATTTATGTGCTTATGTGTTTTGTGTGTTTTTCTTTCTTTTCAAAAAAAAAAATAATAAAAATTTGTCACTTGTTAGACCTCACACTACATGCACATATTCCTATGAACTGCTCACTATCGAGTCGCACAAGTCCAACCCCAAACCCGTCGAGACCCGTCCTAGAAAGTTTCAAGATCCACCAGACCTTGGCTCTTTCGAAGCGGTAAACCTCAGCCCGTGGCGTAGTTCAAGACTACATGCCGGGGGTGACCTTTGACCTCATATTCAAGCCGAGCACAAACCACACAATTCTAGTTAGGGTCTAACACTCCGTGACTCAAGTCGGTTTCCATGTACCGAGATTTCCCTAAACTAATGTCTTCAAATCATACATGCCAACTTGTTGAAACGGACGCAATAAAAAATCCGTCCCCAAAAGTGGTTATTTTGGACGAAAATAAAAATCCGTCCCCGCATGTATACTTTACTACATTAATTTAGTTTAATCCCGATACATGTAGGATTCACAAGCGCGATGGAATCCGATGAGTATATGGGACCGCGAGATGGTCTATATACTAGTGTGACGATTCCATTATTTTCTTAGAAACCCCAAAAGGGATTCATTCCCTCCGACTTATAAAAAAAAAAAAAAGAGTCTTTTATTATATGGTTCGAGTCGTGTGCCCAACTGTGTGTTCTAAGCCTCTCCATGGACCACAAGTGTTACTCAAGACTGACAAGGGCCTCTTCTGCAATATAGGTTCAATTGGTACTTACAGAGTCTACCGGATTCGTCGGCAAATCGGTTAGTCCGTGAAGAGATCACTCCAACAGCTCCTACATCAACCATGACCGCAGCAGCAACACCATGTCTCTCGAACAGCTCCTCAACCATGGTCCAACTCCTCCAAGAGCAAGTCTCTGTTGGTAGTGGTGCCCTAGGCACGTTTAATAAACTTTGTAATTGTTATCATTTATTTCATATCAATAAAGAGATGTTTTGATTATTATTGTTGTTCATGTTTACTTATAATAATCTCCGTCCCTAGTACTTTCTAAGCACTAGTATAAAGGCTAAATGATCATGGGATGATCATGTTAGATTTATGGGTACTTGTTTGGAACAAGTACTGGACATGACCCGCTGTATGAGATTTATTTCATGGTCTATGTCATACATATATATATATCTCTATATTAGTTATGTCATTTGAATCCTTAGACATGAAGTTATTATAGTCTTCCACTTGATGACATTGTGTTTGACATATTCAAACGCTACCTTAACACGGTAGTTATAAAGGGTATGATTGGCATAATCGGATTCCCGTTGGGAAGAATAATAAGCTAAATGGATTTCCCCTCCACGGAGAGATGTCAAGCTTGGGCCCCTCGAAGGACTGATGTTGATGAAATGTTCGGCCGGACTCAATTAATTGATTGGATCAATAGCATTTGAATTATCAACATTTCGGATCGAGAAAGTATTGAACAAAACAAGTTGACTGTTTGAGACCATGACTTGTGTTCAATGACATCGTGGATAAAGGGATTGTGACATATTCTAAAGGAATGCTAACATGTATCTAGTTACACTATTTGGGTAGGTATGACGGTTTGCTAGAACCTAATCATATCTTATGAGTTCATGTTTGAGCCCATTGCCAACTTAGTGTAATCCTAGAGGGTCACACACAAATAGAACGAATCATAAAGGACTAAATGGGAATTATGGAAAATGTCAGGTTTTGGGTTTTGGGCACGACCGTGCGCCTTTTAAACGGCACGACCGTGCCATAAATCCAACCAAGGCAAAAGGCTCGTCCGTTTGGCACGACCGTGTCAAACATAGGGGCACGACCGTGCCAATATTCGGGGAAGGTCTGGCAGGTTCGACCCATTTGGCACGACCGTGCCAAATAAAGGGGCACGACCGTGCCAGAATTCTCTGGCAGAATAAGGACTTGCCTTAATTAAGGTGACGGGATTTAGGAATCCTAGGTCATTAAGAGTTAATGACTAGGTCCTATGATAAAGCATCTTTTCACCAGCCAGTAAGCAAGAAATTCCTAATTCATTGAGAAATAATATTCTTGATTAGATCAAGAAATTCATATTTCCATATAGTCAATATATTGTGAAAGCGTGTTTCACAATTTTGGTCTAGCAACCAAGATCAAAGAAGTTCCTTTGATATTTGTTCAAGGTGTGTGGATACCGCTAGAGGGTGAAGCTCATCATCTTCAAAGTTCGTGTTCTTACTTTCTTCGTGATCAAGCTTCAAGTTTCTCTCCACCAACGACCAAGGAAGATTTAATAGCCATCAAGGGTTAGTTATTCCTATATTCATCTTGTTGTATTTGACTTAACCCACATGAACGGATCCATGTCTTTAGGTTTCATAAAATTTTAAATGCTTTATTCCGCTGCGCAATGTTCGATCGAAAACCCAACAGTGGTATCAGAGCCCCCGTTCATGTTGATTATCAATACTAAGATCATGTTGTGTGTATATAAATTGTTTATGTGCCTAGCATGATATGAATAGGCACATAAACAATTGGATTACGTGATGTTTATGTGTTATATGATTTTATTGGTTTATTGTTTTAACAACTTTAATCGCACTATTCAATCGCAATAAAAATTAGGTGGATTAAAATTGTTTTGGATTATCAATTTTTGATTGGATCAAAGTTTTGATATTCTAGGGATTCAAGAATAAATTGTTTATTCAAGGTTTTTTGATCATGGTTATTGGATCACCAAGAACACCAAGTCCTTATTGAATCGGGAAAAATAATTTTGAGACAAATTTTGTGAACTTTAAAATTTTGATTTTCGGAAGGGTCCGACGGACCCATACCTTGACCGGCCGGACCTAGGGTTTGGAGCGGGGAAGGGCTTGGGTCTTGGGTGTGGATCTTGGGTTTAAATTTCCTATTTGTTTTAGTCTTGTGAGTCTAAGATTGGTTCAAGGTTTGGATGGCTAATCTACGTTCATCGAGATTGTGTTTCCCAAACTTGATCGCAATCGAAGATTCAAAGATAAAACGAAGTTAGAATTATGAAGTTCATAATGCTAAATTAAGAAACAAAGTTCTTGATTCAAAGATTGGATATCCATGTGGAATTGTGAATGCAATTGGCCTACGTTCATCGAGACCATCTATTGCTTAGTTTCGGCCACATGGACTACTTTCTTGGTTTCTTGAATTAGTGCGGAATTGTGGATGCCATATGGCTTAATTCGGTCGCACTTCTTGTTGTCTTGATTTGGAGATGATAACCAAGTTCAAATAGTCTCATCCTCATAATTATAGAGAAACTAATGACACATAAATATTATGCTTAATTAATGGAGATTAATTTAGTGGCTAAACTTGATGTGTAACATGTTTATATTATGTGCTCATAAATGTGTTATATGCTATATGTGATGAACCTTCAAAGAAAGTTTTAAGTCCTTTTGCCATGCCATGATTAAAACACTTGTTTATACCGAGTAATTTTATGTGGGCTCGCCAAAGCGAGGTGCATTTGATTTTATCATGTTTGAGCAAGATGAGTGAATAAGAGTTTCCTATGCGTTTAAAATGGTTGGACTTAATTAAGCGTCAAAACAGTTTTTGGGCTTAAGGCAAAGTATGAGATTTAACATGCTTTTTTGATTGGATTTTCTTAAGAATCTCATGAAAAGAACGGAGAGTCATATGAGATATGATGACAAGAGTTGTCTACCTAATTGATTTAATTTGAGCGGTGCGCCAAAGCGTACTCAAAATTAGATTAAAGCGGGATCTCAACCCATTAAATTATATTATACATTGGATATATAAGAAGGTTATATATTTTGAGTGGAGTATTTTGTTTAAAATACATTATTTATCTCTTTAATGAAATCCGGTACTTATTAAATTTTGGAAATTTTGCATATTTGTAGATATGATACTATAACACTCAATCAATGTCGTTGCGATCGATCCTTGAGAAGGATAAGCTCGAAGAGAATGTACAAACTTTATGGATTGGATCCGTAGCATAAGAATCGTTCTTAGGCAAGAAGATAAGTTTGTACATTCTCGATGGGCCTCTCACCTGCTAACCACCGCCTACTGCCCTAGGGGTAGAAAGGGACAATTATAAGAAACATCGTAATGATTCTAGAGATGTAAGTTGTCTCATGCTTGCTGCTATGTGTTCAAAACTCCAACAAAGTTTGGAACATTTGGAAGCCTATGAGATAGGCGGGAGTTGAGAACCATGTTTCAAGAGCAAGCTAGGCAAGAGAGGTACAAACACCATTGTTGCATTCACCACTTGTAAAATGAATGAAGGGCAACAAGTGAGTCCTCACTTTCTTAAATGAAAGGTTATGTAGAGCACCTTGAGAAACTTGGCTATCCAATCCCATTAGAGCTAGCCACGGATCTCATTCTAATTCATTACCTAAAAGTTATAATCAGTTTGTGATGAATTATAACATGCATAGAATGGATAAGAATCTCTCTGAGTTGCATGGGATGCTCAAAACTGCAGAGATGAAAATGTGGAGAAAGGTTTTCCCGTGCTCTTGGTTCATGATGGGAAGAACCTGGTGCCAAAGGCAGGGTAAGGCAAAATTGTCAACCCAAGATAAGCAAGGCAAAGGTTGCCAGGCTTCTGAGGCAAAACCCGATACACAAAAGGATGCATTTGTTTCCATTGTCAAGAAATTGGTCATTGGAAACGTAATTGCAAGGCTTTCTTGGAAGAGAAAAAGAAGAAGAAGGCAGCAAGGCTGCGTCGACTTCAGGTATCTATATATAGATATCTCCTTTCTACCACTGATTCTTGGGTATTGGATACCGGATGTGGTTCTCACATTTGTCTAAATGTGCAGGGACTAAAGAATAGGAACTGCTTAAAGAAGGTGAAGTAGATCTACGCGTGGGAAATGGAGCAGAGTTGTGCTGCATTAGCCGTAGGGACTTATGAAGTCACTTTACCTTCCGGATTAATTCTTGTTTTGAACAATTGTTATTATGTTCCGGATTTAAGCAAAAATATTATTCAATTTCTTGTTTGGATAATGAAGGTTTTAAGTTTCTTATTGAGAATAAGAAATTTTCTATTTATTTAAATGATGTGCTTTATGGTATTGCTAATTCATTTAATGGCCTTTATATCTTAGATGTCAAGAATGAAAATAATGTCTATCATGTAAATAAGAAATCTAAACCTAATGATGTAAATCATACTTATTGTGGCATTGCCGTCTTGGTCATATTAATGAGAAGCGTATCTCAAAACTCCATGGGGACGGACTTTTGGGTTCATGTGACTTAGAGTCATATGACACTTGTGAGTCGTGTCTTCTTGAAAAAATGACTAAGACACCCTTTACCAAGTTGGGTGAAAGGGCAAGTGACTTATTGGGGTTGATAACATTCCGATGTATGCGAGACCATTAAGTAGCAATCTAGGGGAGGATTTCAATACTTCATAACCTTCACTGTGATTATAGTAGATTTGGGTATGTTTTACCTAATGAAACATAAAAGTGAAGCATTTGAGATATTTAGAATATTTCAAAATGAAGTAGAAAAACAACTTGGCAAAAGTATAAAAGGCACTTCGATCAGATCGAGGTGGAGAATACTTAAGTCAAGAATTTGATGATCATCTAAAGAATTGTGGAATAGTTTCACAATTGACTCCACCGGAACACCACAATGGAATGGTGTGTCCGAGAGGAGGAATCGGACTCTGTTAGACATGGTTCGATCAATGATGAGTCAAGTTGATCTTCCAATATCCTTTTGGGGTTACGCTCTAGAAACCGCTGCTTTCACACTAAATCGTGTTCCAACTAAATCGGTTCAAAAGACTCCATATGAGATGTGGAGCGGAAAGAAGCCTTGTCTATCTTTCATGAAGATTTGGGGTTGTGAAGTTTTTGTCAAAAGACTTATCTCAGACAAACTTCACACAAATCTGATAAATGTATTTTCGTGGGATATCCTAAAGAAACTAAAGGATATTACTTTTACAACCGAGAGGACAACAAAGTATTTGTTGCCCGAACTGGTGTCTTTCTAGAGAAAGAGTTTCTCTCCAAAGAAATCAGTGGGAGTAAAATAAATCTTGAAGAAATTCGAGACCCAGAAAATAACATTGAACCAATAGTGGAACAAGAACAAGAACCACAAGGAGTTGTGGAACCTGTTCAAAAGTACACAAGCAACTCGCAAATCTAGTAGGTTACGATCCGAGCCCGAGAGATATGGATTTCTCGTAACGGATAGTAATGAGGTAGAAATCATTGAGAATGATGAACCGTCAACCTACCAAGAGGCGATGTCTTCTCCTGATTCGGACAAGTGGCTTGGAGCCATGGAATCCGAATTACAATCCATGCAAGACAATCAAGTTTGGAATTTGATTGATGCGCCCGAGAGGTGTAAAAACCATAGGATGACAAATGGGTCTTCAAGAAGAAGACTGACATGGATGGGAAGGTGCATACTTACAAAGCTAGGCTTGTAGCGAAAGGTTATAGGCAAGTTCATGGTATTGACTATGATGAGACCTTTTCACCCGTAGCAATGATCAAGTCTATAAGAATTTTGCTTGCCATTGTGCCGCATATCATGACTATGAAATATGGCAGATGGACGTCAAAACCGCTTTCCTAAATGGAAAACTTCAAGAGGATGTGTATATGACACAACCAGAAGGTTTTTGAACAAGATTCTAAGGTATGCAAATTGCAGAGATCCATCTATGGATTGAAGCAAGCTTCTTCTAGAGTTGGAATCTCCGTTTTGATGAATCGGTCAAATAGTTTGGTTTCATCAAGAACGAAGATGAGCCTTGTGTATACAAGAAGATTAGTGGGAGCATAGTGCTATTCCTTGTTTTATACGTGGATGACATATTGCTCATTGGAAACGACATTCCTACACTTCAGTCTGTGAAGACTTGGTTAGGAAAGTGTTTTGCAATGAAAGATATGGGTGAAGCCGCATATATTTCTTGGCATTAAATCTATAGAGATAGATCAAGGAGACTGCTTGGTTTAAGCCAAAGTACATACATTGACAAGGTCATTAGAAGATTCCGTATGGAAAATTCTAAGAGAGGGACCTTGCCCGTGTTACATGAGTTTCTCTAAGCAAGACTCAATGTCCTAAGACAAACGATGAGCGTGAGAAAATGAATGATGTTCCATATGCTTCGGCAATTGGGTCCATCATCATGTATGCCATGATTTGTACTAGGCCGGATGTATCTTATGCTTTGAGCATGAAAAGTAGATACCAATCCGACCCTGGCGAAAATCACTGGATGGTGTAAAGCGATTCTTAAGTACTTGAGAAGAACTAAAGACTCCTTTTTTGGTCTATGGAGGAATGGAAGATGATCTCGTTGTAAATGCTTACACGGATGCAAGCTTCCAAACCTACAAAGATGATAGCCGATCGCAATCGGGTTTTGTGTTTATGTTAAATAGTGGAGCTGTAAGCTGGAAGAGTTCCAAGCAAAGTACAACCGCTGATTCTACAACAGAAGCTGAGTATATTGCTGCATCGGATGCTGCAAAAGAAGCTGTTTGGATTAAGAAGTTCATAACTGAACTTGAAGTGGTTCCTAGCATTGCTAATCCAATAGACCTTTATTGTGATAATAATGGTGCTATTGCTCAAGTAAAGGAACCAAGAGCACATCAGAAATCCAAACACATACTTAGGCGTTTTCATATCATTCGAGAGATCGTTGATAGGGGAGACGTAAATATATGCAGAGTACCTACTGATGACAATGTTTCGGACCCGCTAACAAAGGGACGTCCACAAGCTAAACATGATGGTCATGTTAGGTCCATGGGTATTAGATACATGGGAGATTGGGCCTAGGGCAAGTGGGAGATTGTTGGTAGTGGTGCCCTAGGCACGTTTAATAAACGTTGTAATTGTTTATCATTATTTCATATCAATAAGAGATGTTTTGATTATTATTGTTGTTCATGTTTACTTATAATAATCTCCGTCCCTAGTACTTGCTAAGCACTAGTATAAAGGCTAAATGATCATGGGATGATCATGTTAGATTTATGGGTACTTGTTTGGAACAAGGTACTAGACATGACCCGCTGTATGAGATTTATGTCATGGTCTATGTCATACATATATCTCATATTAGTTATGTCATTTGAATCCTTAGACATGAAGTTATTATAGTCTTCCACTTGATGAACATTGTGTTTGACATATTCAAACGCTACCTTAACACGTAGTTATAAGGGTATGATTGGCATAATCGGATCCCGTTGGGAAGAATAATAAGCTAAATGGATTTGTCCCTCACGGAGAGATGTCAAGCTTGGGCCCTCGAAGGAATGATGTTGATGAAATGTTCGGCCGGACTCAAATGAATTGATTGGATCAATAGCATTTGAATTATCAACATATTCGGAATCGAGAAAGTATTGAACAAAACAAGTTGACTGTTTGACCATGACTTGTGTTCAATGACATCGGTATAAAGGGATTGTGACATATTCTAAAGGAATGCGAAGATGTATCTAGTTACACTATTTGGGTAGGTATGACGGTTTGCTAGAACCTAATCATATCTTATGAGTTTCATGTTTGAGCCCATTGCCAACTTAGTGTAATCCTAGAGGGTCACACACAATAGAACGAATCATAAAGGACTAAATGGGAATTATGGAAAAATGTCAGGTTTTGGTTTTGGCACGGACCGTGCGCCTTTAAACGGCACGACCGTGCCATAAATCCAAACCAAGGCAAAAGGCTCGGTCCGTTTGGCACGACCGTGTCCAACATAGGGGCACGACCGTGCCAATATTCGGGGAAGGTCTGGCAGGTTCGACCCATTTGGCACGACCGTGCCAAATAAAGGGGCACGACCGTGCCAGAATTCCTGGCAGAATAGGACTTGCCTTAATTAAGGTGACGGGATTTAGGAATCCTAGGTCATTAAGAGTTAATGACTAGGTCTATAAAAGCATCTTTTTCACCAGCCATTAAGCAAGAAATTCTAATTCATTGAGAGAATAATATTCTTGATTAGATCAAGAAATTCATATTTCCATATAGTCAATATAATTGTGAAACGTGTTTCACAATTTTGGTCTAGCAACCCAGATCAAAGAAGTTCCTTTGATATTTGTTCAAGGTGTGGGATACCGCTAGAGGGTGAAGCTCATCATCTTCAAAGTTCGTGTTCTTACTTTCTTCGTGATCAAGCTTCAAGTTTTCTCACCAAAGACCAAGGAAGATTTAATAGCCATCAAGGGTTAGTTATTCATATATTCATCTTGTTGTATTTGACTTAACCACATGAACGGATCCATGGCTTTGGGTTTCATTAAAATTTTAAATGCTTTATTCCGCTGCGCATGTTCGATCGAAACCCAACAGTCTCCACCCTTAATAAGGAGGCACAAAGCAAAGACGACATTTGGCAATCCCACCTCAACAGCCAAAGGGAGGCCCACGAGGCCGAGATGGAGCTAATGAAAGAAAATCTCACTAACCTTGCCTAGGGGAAGAACAAGAATAATGATGATGAATCCGAATGGACCGAGGGTTTTGTTCAAAAGTCCTTATGTCAACACCCACACCAAGAAAATGGGGAGCCAAGTTCCGAGAACAATGAGCCCAAAATGGTGGATTCTATCATGGCCTACATCGACCAAAAATTCAATGGGCTCAACATGGGGAAAGGCTCCGACACAAGCCTTTACCAATCATCCATCCTCATGAGTACTATGGCCGCTCTTCCCGATAAGTT